>JAODKC010000044.1:26008204-26036920 GCA_026777985.1 Mormyrops attenuatus | reverse complement strand
CACACACACACACACACACACACACACACACACACACACACACACACACACACACACACACACACACACACAATTTGCTAAACATATGAACTGATCCAACAGGTCTAGGGAAGTTTGCCTTCCAGCTTGCTTACTGGTATAATACAATGCATAGCAAAAGAGGAATGCCACAAAACACAGCACAATCTCAGAATAACCACACACAGGACAGAAAAGGGACTTGGGTGATGTTCTATTGCGTGGTGCGAGAGAGCACATCTCCTTTCCCAGAAGGCCACAGTACACCACTATTTCTGCATTTGCAATTCACTTGTTAACAAAAACAGTTCAGCGTTAACTACGTTTGAAGACTAATGCATCTGGTAGAAAATCGGCTAAACGACGGATGGCCAGGGGGATGGTCACCCTGCACCGGCTTCAAATGTTCACTTAAGGATTCTACAACGGCAAGACTAG
This sequence comes from Mormyrops attenuatus, assembly GCA_026777985.1. NCBI lineage: Eukaryota > Metazoa > Chordata > Actinopteri > Osteoglossiformes > Mormyridae > Mormyrops > Mormyrops attenuatus. The sequence continues at coordinate 26,036,464 of JAODKC010000044.1, read as the reverse complement.
CTGATTTGGTGGGAATGGCAGGACTTAATCCAACTCCTGGCTTGACGTTCCTGCACATTCCGAAAGAACACATTGAGAAAGAAACCTAAGGCACACGCATAACAAGCCGGGAGCCTACTGAGAAACACACGGACCGGATTTTCCGAAAAATGAAAAAGAAAGAGAAAACAGGAACGGTCCATGCATTGATTGTAGCTTTTAGTGCAAGGCTCCCTTTAAAATACCATTGAAATTTTGACTTTGAAAAGCATGTTCCTCAAAGCTTAGTAAGAAAACAAACCTTTCTTGAAGGACAGAGGAAGTATCAGCGATGTAGTACGACATGATGTCATTGCTCTATGCTAAAAATACTGTACAAAACGAATTTGACTCAATTATTGCCATTTTACCCCTGCGAGAACAGGTCAAAAACAATTGGAAAGACATCTGTCTTTGAAAATTTGGTTTCCATATTTTAATACTTGATTTTGTATACTGTACGTTGTACTTATAGACAGCAAACACTGAATGACAGATACCTCAAAATGAAACCAATGTAGATGGAGCATCACACTGATTCTCACTTGCTATGGAGGGGAAAAAAGGTGTATTTTGGCACTGAACCCATTCCCAGACAAACCTCCATTTTATCTTTCTTTTTCGACATGTGTAGCAGAGCTTCCAACTTCCAGCACCGCATGCCTGCCTGCTACACAAATCGAATCTAACGCTACACATTATTGGCTGGGAGGAGGCCTGACCGTCAGAATTTGGCACCTTGATTGAATCTCATGTCTCACTCTTTGTTTGACTGGGTGATTCGAAGCCATGAATACTCGTGAAAAAGGGATGATTTTGTAATTGCAGAATATATCTATTGCTTGCAGAAACAAACCAATTACACAGCCCACAAACGAGAAGGGTTAATCACATTTATAAGTGCTGAGACTGATTCTTCAAATCAGAGTATGAAAGTGAAATAGAAAGTGTAGGCAACACTGATTCACTATGAACATGAAGTAAAGAAGGGTGACCAGGTTCAATCAGATGGTACTTCAAAAACTTCCTTAGTTCAAGAAGCCTGATAAAATAGCTGTGGATCACACCCATCTTTGCTTTTCGGTAAAAAAAAAAAAAACATTAACTAAAAAATACCTTTCAGTTCCTATGGTAAAACTGACTATTTCCTATAAATCTGCTAACTGAGAAATACTCTGAAATGTTACACATAAAAAATGTGTATTTGAAATACGTATGTGTTCTTATTTACTGCCAGACCTTTGGTGCACAGCTAGAGTGATAGTGTCCAAAGGTCTCATTTCCAAAATATTGCCATCTGCCCATGCTCTGAGCATTCCTGAACGGGAGGGATTGGTGGGTGCTGGGTGAGGGGGGGGGGGGAATCTGTAATATTAAAATAATGCACTGTACAGTGCTTTTAAAAGACTGGATTCAAGGCAAAGCAACCAGCATTGCACAGTATAAGCAAACCTATTATTATCTATATTTGCTGGTAAAGGTTTGGCAGAGCCATGGTAGCGAGATGCCGTGAACTACGAGGATCGTTTCTGGAGCAGTCTGCACGGCTGGCTTGCACAGTAGCATCTTTGAGAGGCAGGAACAGAGAACTGTGGCCAAGTGCAAGGTACTTCCTGTTATGCTTAATACAAAATGCCAGCTTGACAATCATGACCTCATTCCCCATCCCCCCAGAGGTCTCCAACAATGCCCTCAACAGTTATAGAAATACAACCAATGGAAAAATACAGCTGAAGGCCAAGATGATGGAAAGGGTCACGGTGCACAGGACGTGCGGGTTAATAATTAGCCTGCAGAAGGCTTGAGCTGCCGGTGTTCCTCTCCATTGCACCTGTCTCCTCCTCCTTAGTCCCCCTGCACCGCCGTGGCCGTTTGGCCTGAACTTCCTCTGACGTCTTCTGCCACCTCTTGCCCCCACGGCTTGGCTGCTGCTGTTGCTGAGGCTGGGATCGGGCCATGTGTACCACCGACTCAATGGTGTCCCTGATGGAGTCATGGTTGGAGAACTCCAAGGGCTCAGGCAGCAGGCTGGTACGCAGGGTCTTCTTGCCGGGGAGGTCCACGCACTTCTCCAGCACGGGCATCTGGTTGGCCGGCTCCAGGTCTAGCGGCAGAGGCTGCTTCCTAGGTCGCCCTCGGCGCTTCTTCACAATGTTGTTGCCAGTCTTGGCCTGTCTCTGGAGCCTTTTCACTTTGAGAATTTTGTTAACGTGGTCCAGGTTCTTTTTGGTGGAGAGGATTTTGGAGAAGGTACACATCTTCCGTACCTCACACTGCATCTTCTCCACCTCTTTCCGCTTTAACCTCCGCTTCAAAGGAGATCCGTGTTCTAAAGAGGGAAAGAGCGAAAGAACAGAAAGCATTGATAAGATGTGGAAAATACCCGGCTGCCACTAAACGTTTAAGCTAAAAGAGTGGAAACAAGGGTGAAATTTCTCATTTTGGATTAAGTTAGTTAACTGCTGACATATTTCATATTTGTGAATGCTTAATTGTCAAGATAACAACAGTTCCATTAATTTGTTAGGGTAACAGATCGCAGTCCAGCCATTTCTCGGCTTATTATATAAATATTTTTAATGAATCTGAGAAGAGACATGTTCTTGCACAAAGATTTTTCCATAATGACAGGAAATCCATGGAAGCATCTTCATGAAACCGCAAAGTCACGAAATGTGCTATGGCAGCCGTCCTACACGCATCTGGAGCGCAGGCCAGGGCTGCCAGAGCGTGAATATACTGATGTAAAACGGTAAAACTAGCAGTCCACTGGCACAGGGAGCCACGTCATTCTCAAGGAGGTCTGCAGGCACCAAGCTCCTGTGTATACACAGAGCTCTTGACGTCTCGTCAACAGATGGAAGCCTCCAGAACGCCAGAGGTTTACAGATGAGTAGCAGCCCCCTCCTCGCGGGAATCGATCAGTCCAAGCAGCCTGAGCTACACTTTCAGAAATCCGCCACGGAAAAGTTCCCTGGAGAGGAACAAATACGCACTTGTGGGTTTCATACCTGTGCGTAATAAAATTTTATTGCAGATGTTTTATTTGCATAGGTTTGATCTGTGGATTTTTGCTCTCATAAGGCCTACACTTGGCCTGTGACTGACCAGAGACAGCTACCCCATAAGATTTATGCTGAGAGTACCGGGTTTCACTGCAGCTGTGAAACTGGGAGCTCATGAAGGCACAGTAAGAGCTTGGAATGACACGCAGTACACACACAGTACGCAAGAGCACCAGTCACCCTCTGCTGCCAGCTCTAAGCTGAGAAACCTCCATGGAATGGAGCCACAATGCCTCTATTAAGAATTATTATTAAATTCAGACCACTCTATTTACCATAAACATACACTCACATTATATGATTGCTCAGCAGACAACAAACACCAAATAAACCTGAAGAACCAGTTTTGAGCTACTACATAAAGTTTCGTTCAAAGCACATTTCATCAGTACAGAATACTGTGTTACTAGAGGTTTCCATTTTATAGTCAAACACCAAAAACATACATCAACATTTCTTACCATTGACAGGCATTAATCTTTCAGGAGAAGGCTTCGGATTTTCGAATGAGACTAATAATCGCTATTTTGTAATTTTCATTGTGATTTAGACATTAACTTGTTAAACTCTCTAAGAAATATAGCTAAATATAGTTAATGGATACTGGATAATTTTATATAATTTGCTTCATGGTTCATAAGTAGGTGAAGATGGTGTAATCTTAAGAAAAAAGGAACAAAAACTATTTAAGCATAAACATTGACTTTTCTCTGAAATAATCAAAAATATTAACTTGGATGTGGAGTGTTCAATTATTTAATTTTTTTCCAAATTTTGTGTTGCAAGCAAGTAGATTGAGGGAAAAAATCTGAAATAAAAACTAAGTTACTGAAAAACATGTCATGATTGACTGTTAAATATTTACTTCTACCAAGACAAACAGCAATTTAAGGAAAAGGTGGACAGACATGTCTAAAATAAACTCAAGCTAACCAGGGTCTTTTCTATAGACTTTCAGGAAACCAATCAGTGCTCGGCTGTGAAAAGGGGTTTCATGAATAGTGTTTCAGTGTAGGAGCCAAAAGCACGCATGGGGGGAAGATGTTCTCAGAAGTTTTCTTTCACTGTTCAGTACATTAACGTCACGCTGCGCACAGATCCAAGTAATGCAGCTCAGAAAAAAAAGAACTGGCATAATGTTTCACTTACAGAAAATACACAGGAAATGAGAGATGACCCATAACACCGGGGTCCCGGCAACATGCTGAAAAGTGCTTTTTCTTGCCCATCAGTTGCCCTTGCAGATTTGGTCAAATTTTGCCATAATTAAAATACAAAATGGAAATTCCCAGTAGGTCACAGCTCATTTTATATTATATTTTTTACCATTAATATTTGTAATGGTCTGGATATTCATGGTGTAACATAATTCATATATTATTACGAACAGATTATTAAGAAATCTTACGGAAAAATGGAAATATTTTAATAAATAACATCTCTATTGGTGGACAGAGATCCCTATGCATCAGTACAGTACCTTTCGGGGATATGGTTTTAATGTTGCCAATGGTGATGTAAACGACTTTATAAGCAAGAAAAAAACACACTCATGCACACACAATCCAATGAACACAGATTCCAGCTTAAATACCAAAATACCAGAGAACGCAAAACTCACAACCCACCGTTAGGTCTGCTAATCTCGTTCGATGTCGGCACAGGAGTGACGACAGCGACATGCTGTCATTTAAACCTGACAATAAAGCCAGCGCCGCTGTCAGGGACCACCATTAGTGATTTACAAAGGGAAGAGGATTAAATCGAGCAAATCTTTAAAGCATTCCATCGATGATGATACCATGATACATTCTTCTGCTTAAACCACTTCCCATAAGCGATAGCAGAATCAGACTGCCGTAACGTGATATGATGGTCCGTTGATCTCGTCGAAAGAACTGATCCATGACATCTCAATGAACTGCAGCTACTTGACTGACTGAGTATGTGCAGACACTGTCTGGATGCGGCTTCCCTGGGAAAACAGGAACGGAGCAGAGCAAAGCATAGCTGACCCCCCCCAAAAAAAAGCCACCTACAGGGACATTTACAACTGTGGACGACTGTTTCTGCCCCGGGCCCTTTACCCGATACGCCCATTCATTCCAGCCGCATCCCATCCCTGGCACGCATATCAAAGTGTGCGCGAGCCAACCAGAAGCCATTGCGGCTAGATCAGGTGTGCCGCGGCCAATAAGAACGCACTCCTACAACTGTGACCTTAATGAAGGAGTCTTCTGGGAATACAACAAAAGAGCTCATGACCAGCATCTGAAGCCTAATTTCTAATTTAGGAAAGTATGCAAGAAGAAAGAGATGGGAAAAAAAAATGTTAATCAAATAATATACTGGGCCTGTCAGCACACATCCTGCCTCCCCGACCTCCATGAAATCACCGGGAAGCTTATGTAAACCTCTCCGATGCCAACAAATCACTGGAAAGGGACATTAGCTTTCAGCAGAGTCCAACATGAGTCGCACTTCCACGTGAAATCCCTAACAGACATTTTGATTGGCGACCTCCAATTTATGGACTCTCGTAGGCACTCTTCATTTGTGATACGGCAGCACAAACATGGAAACCAGAAGCTCAAGTGGGGAAAGAAAAATCAACTCGTTAAATTCATGCTCTGTACATATTATGGATGGGTAAGGGTCCAGTCAGGCGTTGCTACATAGAAAACAATACATCATGCCTATTACGTAGGGTGTTAAAAATCATGAGGTATAAAGTGGAAACCTTGGTTCTAAAGAAGCATTCACATAGTGCATCAGGTTTTTGTGACGACTGTCAGGCATGAGGCTCTCCCGCTGCAAAAAAGATGGAGTTATGGGACAGTGCTGGGCAGTATCTCAGTAAGTTAGCCAATTCCTGCTGGAAGCTGGCATGAATGAGTTAGATCAACATGATTCCAAAAAGAGAATGTAAAAAATCCTGACAAACTCCATCAACAAAGGGGAAGTTGTAAGCGTAAGCTCTCCGTTAGGGGACGCTGGGCACAAAACAGGATTCTTGTTAAACACCACAAAAATACAGCCTCAAAAATTACTACAGAGCCTCAGCAACTCTGGAATCCAGTCACAATAAAATCTGCACATGAATTTCATAAGGCTGAAATTGACGGTAGAGCTTCCCTGGCCAGTGCACAAAGACACATAATCTGGTATAAAGTGCACAAAACCTAGACATCTGAGTAATGGAAAAACTACAGTTGGATGGGTTTATCCTTGGAAAAAGCAAAAGGATGCCTTTGGTCTACAATGACTTTTGGTATGAGCATGTCACGGGACTTATTAGGTTCAATGATTCCTGTATGTGGTTGCATAGAATATCAGCCTTAGAATACGAGGCCGTTTTACAGCAGCAGATCCACCCAATGGTGCAAATATATATATCCGTTGAGAATGGTGTCATGAACACCAATGAGTCAAATGCCTTTCATGGCCTCCACAACCATCAGATCTAAAAATCACTGAAACTTTATGGAAGGTTCTGGATTGCAGAGTATAGCATAGATTTACATTTCTTTTTGCTTGAATAATGGTCTTATTTTCCACTACACACAGTCCAGGACCATTATGTCAACTTTTTAAGAAGAGATTAAGCTATTCTGAAGGCAAAGGGTGGCCTTAATGCCTATTACGTCATTGATATTAATATACTCTTAAGCCATTCAATTATTTAATCCACCCTCAGTAAACACAAAACAATGACTGATAACAACTATACCTGACATTTGTGGGTGAATGGCTAAGAATAATAATAGTAATGAGTTCACAAAAGTTTTCTTACAACAATAAGTGTGATGTTCATTATCAGAAAATTACAGAGGAGTGCTAACAAACTGCTTTGCACTGCTGCCTCTTAGCACTGATGGGGAAAACCCACAGCCTTGACACGTTATACAGCTGAGATGCTCCATCTTATAAATTAATTAAACAGCCTTGGCCTGAATTGTTTTGTTTCTAACAAAAGAAACATAGAAAAGGTCTTTATGTAGTCGCTTTCAGTCTATTAAACACATGAGAGAATGACACACAAACCACAGAAAATTATCAAACTTTGTTCTTTTACGTTATACTAATGTGTCTTTCATTATAACAAAGTTTTACTTTTGATAAGAGTAGAACTATTGCTAATTGATAGAAATCAAGACAGGGTTTGAAATGGGTTTGAAAATGATGCCACCTTAGGCCAGAGTCTTACAGGTAAACAGAGTAAAATACATCCGATAATTGTCCGATTTCTCTCGCAAGGGTTACATTGCAAGCTTTTAATAAGATTCATTACGCCATCCATCTATCTTCCATAATCGCTTATCCTGCACATGGTTGCAGAAAGCCTGGTGCCTGTCCCAAGAAAAAGGCCTGGATGTGATGACAGTCCATCATAGGGCATGCATGTGCGCACACACACAAACGATGGGCAATTCAGGGATGCCAATTCGCCCAATCGTATGTTTTGAGTCGTGGGAGGAAACATAAGCAGAAACAGGAAGTGCATGTAAAATGCGCGCTTGCAGAGTCTGGCCTGGAACCGATCCCATGTGAAAAGAAGCCTGCGGACCCAGTGCTACCTGCTGAGCTACCATGCCACCCCGATTGCAACATATCACACAATTTCAATACTGGCACTTTAATATTTTATTCTCTCATTGCCAAAATCTGTATCAGTCCCCGTCAGAATTAAATTACTGAAAAGAGGAAGCCAATGATAATCCATATAAAAAAAGGCTATGAGACAAACGTACTTAGTAAGTGGCTCATGTGTGGATTTTATTTCATCAGGGCTCTAATTATGAAATTTCAAAAGCATTATTAAACCTTTGACAATATTACTGATAATGGACCCTGGATAATCATACAGTAAAACAGCTTAATGTAACCTTTATGTGAAAGAGTATAATAGTAATGCAAAAGAGTATAATAATAATATATAGAAAGAGAATACTAATTCATTTTGTAGAGTTCCCTCAAGCAAATATAAAAAGATTTCCGAATGAGAATGGTAATGGTTGTTTCCATCTCTCCAGTTATCCTGGTCAGGGTTATGAGGGAATGATTTTTAACATTACCAGAATGAAGCCATGGACCTATTTACATGTTTCATCATGATAGGTGGCACATCAGGCTTTGTTTTGATTTCAAAAGGTTTCACTTCATTTTTAACAATGAATTTCTTTGATATGCCAAAGCCACTCAATTTCCGATCTCAGTTCCAACAAAACAGGTCGACCCAGTCTTGTGCCTTGGTTGTAAGGAAGGCAAAAGCCTGAAAATAAGGAGTGTATTCCATTGCAGGATATCATCTGCACTTCCCACACCAGACATTTATTGAAAATATTATACCGATCACAGCAGCTTTGGTCCCAACAGAAAGTAACACACCAGACAGCTTGCAAACCTCATTTTACCCTTTTCTCCACCACGTCAACACATATAGGTGTCAGGGTGATGTAGACTTGCTAAGACTGGTTCCTCTCTACTGCTGCTGCATGGGTTTCCCTTTTGTAACCTTGATAATTGTGGCTGAGGGGTATGTAAATGGTAAGTGTCTGAGCAAAGGCATGCTAATGATATCAGTTGCTACAAATTCATTCATTCGCTTTTAGCAGACCAAGAATGGACAAAGGGGAAAAAAACAAAAAGGGAATTTAATTACTACCACTCACAACTGTCTCAATAATGAGGTGCTACGATCGCACTATCACAGTTTGCTAAATTAGGGTCAGTGTATGTGACAAACCACAATCGCTCTTCAGGATCTCAGGCTAAGTGCTAAGTTACTGTGAAAATCAGCAGATCCAGTATTTACAAGAAAAACAGACTGCAAAAGTATATTTGTTTTTTCCATCAGAGACATCATATAATTATATTGCAGTTGAAGGAATACAAGGATACAAATCAGTTCATCTTTGACTTAGATCTCCTGTGTGACCTCTCACCGCAGCTTGCTGCCATTTTTCCCTGCCTGTGGCAATTCCCAGGGGATGCCAGTTTATCGACTGCTATGAAACTTTAACAGTACTTCGGGGTGCAATCCGACAAGGCCTGAGCGCTTCTCAAGGAGCAGACAAACCTTGGCAAACCATCTCTCCCGAGTGGCCACTCATCTTCAGGCAAATGCTGCCCGCGGTTTGAATTCTTAGTACAGGGTCTACATATTATGATGACACAGTAAACAGGAAGAGCCAAAAGGCACGCCATGTGAATTTCATTTTCAGTAAATGTGCATTTGCACTGTTTAGATGTATACTTGTTTTTCTTATCTAACTGATGTCTCAATACAGAGGCTGCTTTATATCATAAACTGTATGGACACATATTACCACCTTGACATCAGAAATGCAAAAAAGGCTTGCGCAATTCAAAAGCATTACAATGAGTGATTTGTTTTTGTTCCACTAAACAAGCAGAAAACATGCAAGGGTGGCTGTTTAAAAGATGAGAATGTTTTTAAAAATACACAGAGACCTGGAATGTTGGGGTGGGTCAAATCCCACCTCTGGCTCTGTTTGTGAAGCTGGCACAAAATTCCCTGCATTGGCACAAGCTTCTGGTTTCCTTCTGCAGCCATAAAATATTAGTCAGTGTGTGACTGTGACTGTCTGTCTGTCTTGTCTGAGTGCGTGTGTGCCCTGTGACGGACTTGCTCCAGGTTCACAAACACTCTACTGGATGAAAGGATGGTTGATCTAGGCCAGTGGTTTTCAACTGGTTGGTTGCGACCCAAAAGTGGAGTGTGGAACCATGTTCATTGGGTCATGGGAAAAAAAAAATTAAATCAAGATTTTTTTGGTAATGTCGAACTTCTGTTGTCTCGAATGATGCACAATCTCATCCCATAAATGTTGTGCTGCTTGCACCCCCTCCCCCCATACTTTGAAAAAAAATATATAAAAAACTTCAGGCTATGACTGAATGACTGAGGACTAATGTGGGGTGCTGAAGCTAAACCTGCTGAGAACAATTGATCTAGGTGGAAGTATGTGTAAAGTGTAGCAATCCAAGATAACTAGATCACACTCAAAAGTGGCTTTTGGTGGAAAAAGTTACACCGTAAAACAAATTCAATACATATCTAGCAAGGGGGAGGTAGGAAGATTCAGTACAGTTCACAGGTCTTAGTTCAGGTTATGTGCTTTGCTCTGCTCTTTGGTTTCAGGCCAACCTCCTTAACCACTGAGCCACCTGCTGGTAGTTTTCCGTTTCAGTTAGTGGGTTCATCTCTGGTTCACCTGCTTTTTTCCCCCCCCACACAGCTAACCGAAGTCCATCATTTAAAAGAGTTAGTGATGACTGAAGGAGCCATTTCTTTCTAAGTAACCACAACCATGCTTCAGGGGCAAGCTGCGGTCGGAGCTATAGGACTTTGATATGCTGGGAGAAAATCTCTGCTGGCTGAGTCACAGCCAAAACATTCACCAATCCAAGAAGGAGTTTTTAATGCTCCTTAGCAGTGCACTTCCCACACCTACCCTGAACACGCAACGTTGCATTTAATCATTAAAAGAACTAATGTATCCATTGACTAAGAAACTGTCATGCCAATTGTCTTTGCATTTAAGTTGGATTTGTTTTTTGCCACAGTATTTATCTTCATATAAAAGGCAAAAGAGGATAAGGCCAAATCTAGAGGAGCATACATAAACAAAATGCTGACAATCCCACCTTCATCCTCTTAGCGTCCCACGCCGTGTGACACATTGCTTCAATAGGGTACTCAGTTTAAAGCAATGTTTAAATCTTGGTCTTTACGTAGAGACAATTTACTTGAAGGTTTAGGATAAAAGAGTCACATTTGCTGCTTGTAACACAATGCTACTTAGCGTATTTAAGACCCATAAAATTTGTTTAGCATCCTGGTGTCAAAATGCACATCAAAATGCATGTCTGTGGACTACAAACTGTTCCATCACATTTAAATTGGTCAGTCTTACTTAAAAAATTAATCTGTCACTTTTTGTCAGTCTTATTCCTCTCAAATCACTGAGAAAATGATACTAAAAGTTTGATTCTGGCAGGACAGTCGTATTTGCCATCATCATTCCAATCCAGAGCATTGAAACATTATCAATCGACAAGCATATCACACCTGATCAAGACACAAAGACAGATGTACAGTACAATAATAAATGGACTTACTAGAAAACGAAGACTAAGCAAACAGTGCCGTCATGAATGTGTGATTAATCAGCACTGTATCGCGCGTATAATCACAGCATGAGCAGTCTCCTGGAGCACTGCAAGGAGCAACATTTATGGCAAATTTATTAGTGCTTAATAAGCCATTTATGTCCGCTGTAAATCTGTCAGCATTTGGTCCGGGTCGTCGATTCATTTCTATGACTGATGCCTGACGCACACACATACTGGGGGTAGTATCAGAGAGTTCGTTTTGCTGTGGGACTGCTTGACTTTTCAGTGAGGGTGCTCTGAAATTAAGGGTCTCCACATAATGTGTTGGCCACCTTGATTTAATTACTACGGCAACAACAAACGTGTACTCTTATACGCAGTACCTGAAATTCAGAACTAAAAATAAAATTCAAAAACCAGAAATCTATTGAAGGGTGTAATATGGGTACCCCCCCAAGCCTGCCCCCAACAGACACACATTTTGGATGTGGTGTGTGTGCGTATGCTTGTGTAACAGACAGAATAAAAATACAAAATATCTTTTATGAACTATTGATGTCTTGCAGCACCTAATTGTTCTCTGCCTTCCAAATCACTGGAGAGCTTCTTTATAATTGTACAGCTTAAGCACAGCTACCTCATGATATATTAAGCTAACTAAATAAGTATTTTTTTTTTATCAACTTTAACAAAAAATGGCTTTGTTTGATGAAAGAACCTTAATCTTTCAGCAAGGACATTTTGCAAGAGGAAGAAGAGTATATGACCTTGTTTTATGTAAATGAATACATGAAAAAAATGTTTAGCTGTACTGGGAATTACCTTTTTCGGGGGGCAAGAGAAAAAGATTGTACAGTGGAGAAAAAAATTATTTGCCTTTTTTTTTGATGAAACTAAAATGTATGGAGAAGCAGTGCTTTGAAACTGACTGACTGAAACTGCTATATAAATATTAAATGCCATGCATTACAAGTTGTTCCCCATGTGTTTTAATCGTGACAAGCCTGGTCTGTCATGTGTGTCAGTACGTCATGGAGGTGGATTGCAGTGGGGGTTAAGCAGATTGTGATCCAGCCCCCTTTCCCCTTGGGAGAGAAAATGTAATCTAACTGAGCCCAGGGCTCCCAATTCCCCTTCAGTGGAGTTGGCTGGATTCATTAAACTTCTGGCTGCTGTCCAGCTCTTTTAACACAAGGAGAGGTTTTTTTTATTGCATGTCTGTAGAAAATAAATCAAAATGTGTGAATAATATATCTCAGGGAGAATCACTGGCAAGCAAAGAAAAATAGCAGGAAAGCAAATTTATGAATTATAGTTGTCTTCGTCGATGCACGACACTTCTCTTGCCAGATGTACAAGATTAAAAAAAAGGACTGCAGGTATATTTACTGCAATGTTATGTATGTATTGATTATATTTTATATTTACACACGTACACACAAACTTTGAAAAAATATGCTTGTTGGAAAACATTACATCTCATTTTGAGATCAGCTTCAATTAATTTTTAAATTAATACAATTAACTTTTCAGTTTTGTTTCAGATAGCTGTCCTATGCAAAGCATGATAGTTCTCATGACTTTCGCTGGACCAAAACATCTGTTCGTTTCTATGAAGTTCACAGATACTGTGCTGCTTATTGCCAAACTGTGCTACTTATTGGGTGACACTTATGCTGCAGCACAGGTAGGATCCATTATTTTTCTTTTTTCTGTGTTTGTGCTCAGGTCTATAATATAGCAATCATACCAGAACCATAATTTTTTCTACTGTTGTTGGCAAACTGCAGTATTTGGTCATCTGAATAATCTCATATAATCACGACAGAAGTAATATGGAACCATGCCGAGGAAGTGAAACTGTTGCATACCTGCCATAGTCCCCCAATGCACATCTAGAAAGAGTTTTATGGACAAATACTGGAAAGATCATATTACCCTGAATGCATACAAGTAATTCTCTGCATTTCAGAGTACTTTTGCCATGCTACTTAAATGGGGTCACTTTGGAGTACAGGCCGTTGTGCTTCAAGAAATATCTCAACTACATTTCAAGGAATCACATCCATCCCAAAAAGTCAAACGCCATTAAGTCTAAGAATCAAGTGTGTTTCATTGTAACCACATCACAATTTCCACCAATACATACATGCCTTTGACACAAAAACTGGCCTGTTGGCTCCAGAGACTGCTATTACAACATACAACAGGGAGGTACTGCACTATTTCAAAAAGCAAGTGCTAAACATTTTTAAAAGCAATCCTCTTGTTCTTGTTTTCAATTCATCAGTGGGAAAACATGTTAAACAAAACAGAGATGTTAAACTGCAAACACGAAGTGAACCTTTTCAATTGGTATCTTTATATATTTTGCTTATTGTTTCTGCTAATGCCTGCTAGTGGTTATGGGAACGTGTGCAAAAACCTCAGGATTGTACTGCTTGTAAAACATTTAAGATTTTTTTCTTCCTCAACAACATTTATATAAAGAAAGAATACTGCTGGATTCCTAAGGTTTAAGACTTACCGGTGGATGGATACATTTGGTGCACCTTTTCCATACCAGTGTTTTTGAACAGAGCTATGTTTTGCTCACTGTACATTCTGAGGCTCCCCAAGCTCCGCTTCCTGCCTTGAAGGTTATGATCTTCTTCCCAAGAAGACGACGACACCCCAAACAGGTCTGATGACAGACCCGGCTTCGTCCGGCCGAAGCTGGCATGGAAGTCGGCAGTCCGCTCCCTGTCACGGTTGCGTTTGCTCTGCTGTGGGTCAGACAGAGAGAGGCTGGACAAGGTGTCCACTTCAAAACCACTCCTGGAGCTTCGGGACGTGCTCTGTGTGCTTTGCTGGTTACATTGTTTGTCTTTCAGCTTAAGCAGGGAGGGCTCTTTGTCAGAGATGTCCAGCCTCTCATTCAGAAGGCTCAAGAAACCAGGGTTTTTCGCTCCACTGAAGAGTCCGCCGAGGCTCTGGGTGGTGGAGAGATGGTCCTCCTTGTACTTGTGCTTGTGCTTGTGTTTGTGTTTGTGGAGTCGGACGCTGGGTAAGTTGCTGCTGCTGTTGAGCGCCACCAAGCCAGACTGGTCGTCGTCGATCACAGTAGAGCCTATTTGCTGTGATACATGTTTAGCTTTGTGTTTTGCAGAGGCCGCCAACTTCACTTGGGTGCCAGAGTGGAACTGCGGGGGCGGGGGCGGCACTGCAGGTCTCATGAAAGGGGAAGCTGCTGCTCCAAGGGAGTGGGACAGATAAAATGGGGATGGATATTGACCATAAAAACCTAGGTTCATCATATTGGTGGCGATAGGCATCGACGAATAAGGCATTGTATAGGGTGCATAGAAATTGCTGCTGGGAATTGGGTAGCCAAACCCTTGTATGAAAGGCATCTTTGTCATTGGCTTGTTGGCTTTGGCTGGCCTTCCCCGTCTCCTCTTTGACTTAATTTCAGAATTCCTGCGAAGGTAGTGCAGAGGGTCATATGGGAAGTATGGCATTGGATAGTAGTGGTCAAAGTTGGTCCGGAAGATGCTTGGATACAAATTATCAGGGTAGAAGTTGTAGCTGCGATGTGAGACTCGAAAGACTTGGAATTTGCCAATTAATTCCTCAAGGTCAGCCAGGAACTGAAGGTCATCTCGGCTCTGTAGACTCTTGCGCTTTCTCCGGTGCTTTTGTTTCTTCATGCTGTCCTGTGCAAGAAAATTCTCAACAGCCACTGCTGTAACATGCTTTGGGCAGTGCCCTCTCAAGGCTTTTCCAGCAGCTTCCAGTGGAGTGGCTTCTGAAGCCTCAAAACTGCAGAAGTCAAAAGAGTACCTTCTGCGAGATGCCGGGCCTTTCTCAGTTTGATCAGATGTGCTGTTATTGTCCGTGCCAATTCCGCTGTCACTAGGGATTGTTTCCTCGCTATGTGACTCACTGACTGGAGACAGGGTAACTTCTTTGAGGGAGGCTACCTCAGAGAGATGAGAAGGCGAGTTAGCCATAAGTCGAGGAGGAGAGAGCTTCCAGCTACTGCTGCCAAGCAAGGCCTTGTGAGCTTTTGTGGGCAATGCACTGATAGGTTGAAGATTTGGCATGGTCTTCTGGTCCTGTAGGCTGGCATCGGTGGTGGCAGGACACAGGATCCCCCCAGCTCCAGCGACATGGGCAGAGAGCGTAGGAATGGCCCTAGGAGAAGGCATCCCGGCTGTAGTTAGTGGACTTGAAGGCACTACTAGGTTCTCAAACTGGCTAGAAATAGGCACAGGGTGCTTATCACTGGCTTTGTGCTCATCTTGGACCTTCAAAACAGCTCTCGGTTTCCTACCCCTCTTTTTGCCAATGTAAATAGTTCCTCGTTTACTGACGTTGATCTGCTTACCAAGACTAGCCTCTATTGTAGATGCCATAGTAGAAACAACATTTGACATGGGATTCCTTGACTTCCGGGCAAGACTGCTGCTGGTGGGACTTGAAAGTATTTTATTCAAGATGTTCTGCATCTTAACCAATTTCATTTTCTTCGCTGCCTGAACTGGCTTCTTTTCAAAAACACCACAATAACTCTTAATTAGCTTATTCTCAGTAGCAGGGGCAGCATCCATGGTACTCATTGGCATAAGATTTGCTAAACTTCGCTTTTTCCTTCTTTGCTGCAAAGTACCAGGTGATTCCCGGGTGATGGGGCTTACAGGACTGGTGGATGTCCCCTCGTGGATGGTCTCCACCGTAAGCAAAGGCTGCTTTTTAGGTCGCCCACGTTTCTTTTTAACAGGAGTGATCACTGTCAAGCTATCAGTGTTGGCATAAAGTGGGCTTGAAGGTGTGATGGGATAGGCCGAAGGAGGTTCTAGAACACTTATTGATGGACTGCTGTCCTTCTGCTGATTGAAGTTTTTGGATTTCTGATATGACCCTCTTTCCTTGCCCTTTGGAGGTTTCAGCTCCTTTTTTGAGTCGATCACTGCTCTTGACCTGCACAAAGGATTTTTTCGGAGTCTATCATGACAACTTTCCACAAGTTCACAGGAGTTCATTGTGGAACCCGGTTCTAATGTCTCAGACATACTTTCCACTACTAGCTTAGCTGTCCTGGACTCTACCTTGTTAGGGGGCTTTGGCTCTGAAAAGCCCCTGATGGCATGTTCCACAATCTCGGATACCTGGGTCTCATCCATTATGTCATCCAGCTGCATTTGATCTTTTGTTGACCGTCGATATTGCCGCTTTTTACTAGGATACCCTTTGAACTCATCCATCTGTGGAGAAATGGATCCTGACAGCACATCACTTTCCTCTGTGGCACTATTTCCAGTGCCCTCAATCTCTCCATTTGGTACTTCCACCATTTTATCAGGTCCATGCATTTGCTTGTCTTTTGAAATAACTTGACTTTTTGCTTCCAACTCACTTTCTGCCTTCTTGACCCACTGCAGATCTGAACTGTGGCTGACAAGACACCTCACTGACTCCTTCCGGCCATACTTCCTCTTAATATTTCCAAACACTTGGTCGGCTACCTCCTGCAAGCCCCTTTCTTTGCTTAAAGATGACAGCATCATCAGATTGCTATCTGATTGTGTGGTCAGAGATGCATTAGTAGCAGAAGAGTGCAGTAATGAACTGCTCAACTGACTAGACACACCGGAAGAAAACTGACTTGGGGACAGGCTTTCGGTGACCTTTTTCAGTTGCGATTTGAGGGGGGAGCCTGCCAGATCTGCTGGAGGGATCTTGTGGATTCCTGTTAATTCTCTTTTAGAATCAGAATCTGTCTGGCTTCCATGAGAAAGTGGTGGCGGCTTTGTCCAGTCCAGTTGATGCTTGAAAGTACTTTTAAGCTGGTGCTTTGATTTCATTGATTCTCCCAGGAAATCCAACAGATCGCCTTCACTTTGTCCAAGAGACTTTTCACTAGTCTGCAGAGAAAAAGAAATAGGGAGAAAACTTAATATAGAATAATTCTAAGTGATTTCAAGAAGTCTATCTTTTTAAGCATAACACACTAAAAAGTAATTTAATAAAACAGCAAGTCAAATATATGAGAGAAGTAACCATTTGAAGCATGTGGGCAAGATATGCTATTTGAGCCCAGCTGAGTTTCTTTAATGTTTGACATGGATCCGTTTTAACATTCCACTCAGTAACACCGGGCCACACTGCCCAGTACTTTCAAATTACTTTTACCCTGGGAAAAAGTGCTCTCATTCATCTTGTTTTCATTTTCCCCACGTTTCTAGTGTACACTGTTCTTCAAAGCTAAGAGAAATATCCAGGTTTTCATAACTAAATTCATGGCACCCCAAAGGAAATCTGGTTAATTTTATCGACTAATACTTGCATAAAGGCTCAACAAAAAAAAAAATGCAATTACTTCATCACTCACATAACCTCGTTTCATGTGTAGTATGCTGACTAAGTACTATAAGTAGTTAAATGTACTTACATGTATCTCATCAGAAAGTTGACTTTTTTGTGATTTACAATTCATATTGATAGTAATATTCTTCCATTATCTAACAATTTACTCATTACAAGTTTATGGGGGACCCTGAGCCTAATCCCAGGCAGTGTAGGGCGCAAGGCAGGGGGACACGTTGGATGTCAATCCTTCACAAGGCACACACACATTCACACACCAGGCAATTCAGAGATGCTAATCTATTTAATTGCACGGCTCTGGAATGCAGAAAGAAAACTGGAGTATGCAGAAGAAACCCGCTCTACGCGGGGAGTAAATGCAAACTCCACTCAAAAAAGCAGGCGTGGAATTCAAAACAATTACCCTTGTTTTTAATATGCAACAGGTGTACTTTTTAAGAGTTAAAAAATCTACTCATCTAAGGAGTAGTCATGGTCTTTGCAATTATTCATAAGCGTGTTGCAATGGAATAGAGCCTTTGATACACACCATTTAATAACTTTCATCTAAACTTTCATATGAAATAAAGTAGACATTGAGAGTAAAGGTGCCCAAAAATTGGGGAAAAAAAAAGGACAAGACTACTCACATAGCAGCCCAACAGTTGCCGTAGCAGGTAAGCGACCCGACACGTGATCATGGATTGGCACTCTGATATTCACAAGCCAAACTGCGTACTCATGTACACAGCTGGAACTGTGTCATAAAATCTCACTTCATAAATAGCTAGATAGGAAGCAATGTTATCTTCTCAAGAACTCAAGGCAGTGCATATTACAATACAACTCTGCCCACCATGGTACAGGAGGTGGAAAAAAAAAAAAAAGATCTCCTGCAAGATAGCGCAGTCATTAACACAAGTGGCAGGTTCAGCAGCTGACGCAACAGCACGCATGAGGCCATCCTGTTTTCAAAGCAGGCGGCTGCAAGCAGTCTCGATGCTTAACCGCAATTTTGTTTTTTAACGTGGGTCAGCTTCCATTTTGTTGCTGTGAAGGCGGCGGGTGAGGCATGCTGTTTTGAAGTGTTCAAATGTCCTCTGTGGTTACAGTTAAACTTTACTCTGACCACCTTAACACGTAGCCGGGTTTCCAAAGGCTGCTGAAATTTTATGCGCGTAGGGAAGGAGTTACATGGGCTTCTTCCTTGTGCTAGTATCCTGATATTTGAGTTTATATTTTAAGTTTAACAGCTGCCTGGAGTTGGAAATTTCTTTATAGATTAATTGTATAAGTGCCAGTTATTAGGGGGCTTTGTTACCATAGGGAATTTACATGAGAAAGTATGTATAATGACTTTTATAATGAATTTATTAAAAGATTATACTTAACCTGGCATAGTTAAAATATAATCTTTGGGCAAATTTAAAGCCACGGGGGAGTTGACTAATTATTACAATTATTTATGAGCAAATATGCCAGACCTAATCAACGGATTTATTAAACTCCCCATTGAGCTGGGTTCCGCGTGGAAGGTAAAGAACTCCACCCAAGGAGAGATCGAGTCGCACGTCGCTGCCACCGCCATTCCGCGTGGGGTCTCATCCCGATAACCCGAGATGCTGTGATTTGAAATTATCTGCTAGCTATTACTAGCTACAGAAGAACATGAAGCACATCTGCGTCCCCTTTTAGCAGCATCCTCAACGGCATTGTGATGCAAATCTCCTTGCCCCCGTTTCATAAATCAGAATGCGGTCATCCTGTGCCCTTTCTCATCTTGTCCCTCTCCTCTCATCCGTGCTTCCCTTTCTATCTATCCCTCCCTCCCTCACGCCATTCACCCACCATAATCAAAAAAGTGACAACTCATTAGGCTTCACCCTGAGCGGGATGCAGCAGGATGCTTTATCTGCAACATGCAGTCTAAGCAGTCATGCTCGTCTATGAAATAATTCCCAGCATGCTCTGGGAGGAGTCCCGGTGAAAGGAAGTGCGGTGGAGGGCTGTGTGGGGGCACACACGAGTGTGTGTGTGTGTGTGTGTGTGTGTGTGTGTGTACCTAAGTTTCTCAGGAGTCTTTATTGTGCATAATCCCCTGCAACATCTTTCAATCAGTGGCTTTTAATTAAAAAATGGGGGAACACCGTCGAGAGCTGCATAATCGAGAGATCGTCTCTCCACAGGCCTTGCTCTTTTTGCGTTTTTTTTTCCCGCCTAGCCCTCCCCATCTGCGAGCAACTGCATCACCTTTCAGATTCCTAATCCTGTAATCCTTTGAGGAATTTGTGGTCTCCCCCCGGCCCAGACAATAATCCCAGCCTCCGCACACGAAGCCTTCCAGCTGCACCTTAATTCTACTAAAATGGCATTACGCTCCCATCATGCTACAAAAAAAAAAAAGAAGTGTTACCACTGTTACATAACCCTGCGCGTCACCATGTCAGGGCAGTCAAAGTATTTACATGACATTTATTCTCTCTTGGCTGATGATCTGATATGAGCATGGAAAGGACCACAGTGGCAAAACTCCAGACGGGGTTTTAAAAAAGGACCCGTGGTGTTTATGGCCATTTTTAAACTTAAAGTTACAAAGTTACAAGCAGTCTTCTCATGCTGCCCCGTCTCTCCTCCAGTCACCATTTTTACATTTACTATTCATTCACGCTCCAGCTAACTTAAACGGTATCACTTCCATTATAAAGCTGACAACATACTTGTTCGTTACCAGTTATTCAGCAGTTGCCATTATATATAATTAAAAAATTAAATCACCCTGCCCCCCACCCCCCACCATACTCATCCACTATGCCAACAAAAGCCAGCTATCTTCCAAAACCAGAATTTTGCTTTGGCAAAACCATTGAGCAGCCGGCTTTAAAGGCCACCAAATCCCAATGGGTTATAATTTACTGAAAGCCTTGATCCAGCAAAGAGGAGTCTCCCTCACAGATAAATACGTGAAGAGACCCAGATTACGGAGCCCCTTTTATGACAAGACAAGCTCTGCGCAGCACCTTTTGCTCTTCTACCCCCGCCATGTTTTTAACAGTAACGATGAGGAGGCGGGACTGGCGGCTCCCCTTCCGCCAGTCCCGCCCCCTAGGTGTGTACGTGGTATCCAAGGGTTACCGTGAGACCAGAGCGGCCAAAAATAGCCAGGGGTAAACCCCTCAGCTCAGTGTGATATCCAATCACAAGAATATTTTTTTCCATCTTAACCCGACCTGTTAAACTGGCCCTGTTATCCAACCAGCATTTACGGCCATTACTGGGTGTAGCTTATTTTCCCATTTTTTTTTTACGTTTACTACACAAAGACGTTTCTGTTGCCACTCCTCCCATCAGCAGATGGCTTAGTGGTCCAGAGGCATTGACTGTTAGCATCACTTGAAAGGACAGTCACTGAAACCTAACCCTATCCTTACAAGGGATCTGGCGCATTAAGACTTCGAAAATCAGTGCAGAGAGCATAAAAGCCAGGAAAATACAGCCTAACCTTAAACCCCACTCCAGACATGAAAAATATTGGCCTCTCTGGGGGGGCAGTTTTTTCTGCTCTTCGGCACAGAAAAAGTATCGAAGGTTAAGCCTAGAATCAAGGTCTCCCATGGCCCTCCCATGGTTACAACTGGGTAAAGCTTGCAGGCTGACCACCGGCAGTGTTGCACATAACCACAATACAAATTGGTCAAATTACAGTGTTTGTACACTAGTCTCTGGTGACAGTTTAAGGAATCCTGTGGGTGAAGGGGACCACGGGTTAGCCTGACAGCCCGTGTGTCAGCTGTGCGGCTGGAGTCATGTGACACGGGAGAGGAGACAACACGGGCCCGGATGGGATGTCGTCTAGCTGATATGGAAAAGGTGTCTCTGGTTACACTGATGTGTGTTATGATACACAGCATATTGAGATAGAAAAAAAGAGCTTAACAATAAAAGGTTCCCATCTGTTCTTACCTCTAAATCAAATCTAACTAAATATTACATACCCAAGGAAAGAAAATAAAACAAGGAAATTCTTAGGTAGAAGTCACAAGAGATCTCTGTTAAGGTTGTGAGGCCGAGGCCGCAAATGACTATGAATTGATCAGACTTCAGCAATGCAGTTTATGAGGTAAACAAAGAATAGACCTTTGCTGTCCTGATTTACAGGACAAATCATTACAGTGTCTATATGCATTGGCAGGAGGGGACGTCGCAAAGTGGCTGACAGCTTCCACAGCTTTGGTGATCACATGATAACTGGCACTAACTGTGCCCAACTGGGAACCAGGTTTCATCCACCTTGCGACAGGCCACGAATGTCCAGTGACAGAGGACACGTAGGCCGCCGTGTCCTACCGGCCTGTGACCTGGGAGCAGCTGTGCATTACACAAGTGCGTAACCGACAACGGTTTAATAATTAATGGTGCACCTACAGTGATATAGCAGGCAGCATGGTGCAGAAACAACCAGAGTACTTAGGGGTACAAAGACGATACAGCTGTTGCACTCTAAATATTTAACGCAGCCTGCATTTCTTAAATTATACAGTTGTACAAGTATAAATAGCTGTATAAATGTTAAAATAACATTAAAAAACATTTAACATGGATCGTGGCTATTTATCCACTGCTGGCTTGCAATGTGGCGGGAGCCCAGAGACCGGACACTGCTACACCGTAGATGAGACACCAGGGTCCATAACAGGCTACACACATACAGCAGGCGAATGCAGAGGCATCAGTTTGCCTAATCTCCTGTTTGTGATTGCAAGCATGTAATACCTGGTGAACCCCCATACTAATCTGTATCAGATGTATATCAGTCACATCCAATAGATTATTGGTCATGAATACTATTACTGGTATCCCTGCAAGCATGATTTTAGAAAAAGATAAGTATATCTACGAAACTTTTGATGAACTTCGTGGTCATTAAAAATGATGATGGTGATGATCTGTAAAATAAAATCCATGGGCCCCTGATTTGCACCAGCTAAATGGCTGAGAGGCCTATATAATTAGTCAGCACTGTGTGAGGACACATCCGCAGTGAGTCTGATCGCACCACAAACAGGCTGCATACATGTGCATAGTCATAATTGACCCAGTTATTTCAGTCGCTCCCATTAAAACATCACTTTACACTGTATTTAATTTTGTTTCCCCAAAAGGCTGCTAATTTTACTGCTAAATTGCACGGTCAAGTAAGAATTAAACCCATCACTACCTGATCACTACTTTTACTGTTCATTCCACTCTGCTGAATCATTTTTTAAATTATCATCACCTTCCATAACAGCCCCATTTTGATTTCAAGTGTTGCATGGTGTGTATCTGCTGTCACTTTGCAGTAATTATTATTGAGGATTTTCCAGCACTGTTCAATACCTTTGAACAGGATGAATAACCTTGTGTATGGCAGCACAGTGTAAAAGTCAGCCTGCTTGCACACTGTATGAGAGCTAGATTTATAAAAACTACAGAACGACAACGAAATACTAGTGTTCTTGCTATTTCATGCATCTCAGTGGAGGTCTCAGTCAAGGTCACCTCTTTTCATGATGTTGGGGCCATCGGTGCTTATTTGCCCTTTTGTTTTTAGAAGCTGGTTTATCCAGTTGGAGTGTCCTGGTATTTGAAAAATGTGTGTGTATACATATATATACACACACACACACACACACACACACACACACACACACACACACACACACACACACACACACACACACACGTATGGTCACACTTCATAAGGGGCATCTAACAAGTTTCAGGTAGGACCCAATTTTGCCTCCAGAACTGTTTGAAGGGTAGATGAGTTGTGAGTTGAGAGAGAAGCCTTTCTGCTCCCCACTGTTGTTCTTGCACCTGTGGCCTTTCTGTTACCTTTAGCAAGTCTGGCCACTCCCCTCTGACCACTCCCCTCTGACTTCTCTCCATTTTTGCACAGAACTACCACAGACTCAATGCTTTTTGTTTACAACACCATTCTCTAATGCTAACGCTCCAAACTCTAGGCACTATAGCATGTAAGAATCTCAGAATGGTGGCCGTTTCTGAGATGCTGAAACCAGTTTCTCTCTGACAATCACACCACATTCGAAATAGCATAGATCACGTATCTCAACCTTTCTAATGCTCAGCCACATAGCCAAACGGTAACTGAACCCCCTCAACCCTGTCTGCATTCTAATTATATTCAGTTGCGGCCTCATGATTTGCAGTTTGGAGAAGCAGGCTGTTTGCATTAACGAGCAGGAGCATATTATATATTATACATACACACACTTTTGAACCTGCAACCTTGAGGTCTAGATCCTTAACCAGCACGCCATCTGCCACGCTAATTGTTTGGAGGAGAGGAGGTGCGGGCACATTATTCACTGCAGCTCTGGTTGTCCAGAATCCCTAGCACGCATGGAGTAGAGCGCCCCCATCTACAGCAGGATGGGCTCAGAAGCGCGTGCACATAATGAAACAGCTGTGTTCGCTCAGCTCTCGCATAAAACACGGCGACGAATGGAAACGGTTACATCAGCAGCCACGCACTTGTCGTCGTCTGGCGGGGGCGGAGCCGTGACTGCTTCTGGCGCAGGGGCCGCCTTTCAATCCCCAGTGCTTTTGCCAGCGCTTGATTACTTGTCTAGGATGCGGGGGCCGGCCAGAAGCCCGAGTCACCGCGGACCCACACACTCTCCACCGAGCCAATTCTCGCGCCTTGGAAGCGACAAAGGCGGAAACGATGCGCTTGGTTGAGGGGGGAGGGTTTTTTTTTCTGGTGGGTGGGGGATGGATTTTCTGAATCTCAGGTACACGCTTCAGCTGGGAGTTGGGGTGGGGCTCCTGCTTTTGCATGCTCTGCACGTCCTTTGCCTACAAAACAGCCCTGACTCTGTGGGGGAGATGAAAAAAAATAAATAAAAAAAAACAAATATCAATCTGACTGCAGTGCTTGTTTCATATGCGGCCCTTTTCTGGCACAGGTTCAGCTTCTGCCTGCCTCCATGCTCCCCCCACTGCCATCCTCCACAAACCCCTCCCTCCCTTTCTCCAGGCACCTCAATTTTCCTAAAAACGCAGAGAGGTGGGACAACGAGCCGACAACCGGAAGGAAATTGCGGGGGAAACAGGCGTCACGCTTGTCACTCATTGATACGAAAGGACACTAATATTGACGACATCCAGCTACAGTCAAATCAACACCCGGCTTCCCGATAACCAGGCAAATAATGCAAACGCATGGATGTGCTCTAGATTTACCTCGACAGAGAGGCTTCACGGTGTTAAAAGGAGCAAATTGGGACTTTTTGATAAACAAACAAACAAGCGGGAACTCCAGCCTTGTGCCCGGCGCTGCCTGGGAAGCGTTCCAGGCCCTGCTGTGACCCAGATCAGGAAACACAGTTAGAAGATGGATGGATGGATGGATGGATGAATGGATGATGAACAAGCAAATAAACAAAGAGTCAGATAACCAAAGATGCAGGCAGGCCTCCTTACTGACATGTGGTATGCTTGCTTTACAATCGTCACAAGGCATGTCTGGGGGGGGAACAACGATGGAAACAGATGAAAATGAGACAAGCCCCAGTCTCATAGGTAAGCCCCCCCCCGTGAAGCCTACGTCTGGGCCGATTGCTAATCCCCAGTCCAGAAGCCAGCATTCCTGGCATGCCACTGGTTTTCCCATCTCAGGAGGAGCATACACTTCAAAAACTTGTTATGCCAAACAATTTGTAAATTAACTATAAACTTTGGCAGTCTTGATCAAGGGATTCCTGGAGGAGGACCACAACCAGGAAAATAAATAATGACAAGGATCTATGGTGTTATTTGTAAATAAGTAAAATTAAGTGAATATAACTACCTACACTGAAGTACTAGGCTTCGGTTTCAATGAGAAGTCATCATTCTAAGCCTAACCCTGACTCGCTTGACCCCGGGTTGCTCAGGAAATGTAAACCATTGCTGGCGTCAACCTTTCAAAGCCAAACGTTCCTGAAATTAAAAACCCTTTTCGGCAACCGGATTCCCTCATAAACAGAAAATGCGGCGGTACTTGGTCGCCACAGTCTTCTCAATGGAACGGAGATTCGACGCCTGTGGATATTTACTACAAAGTGCTGGCGATGAGTTATCGCCGGGCCAGAGAGAACCCGCCATCAGATTCCGCTGCTCCTCAGAACTAATCAATGTGAGAACTCTGTTACTTTGACGGTTCGCTGTAAATAAGGCGACTCTTCCCATCCCCCTCTGCTTAACGGCTGCTCGTTATGGCACCCCCCCCACCCCACCCCTCATCATCAGCTTTCAATTTTCAGAAGGGGGGGGACATCCACGGTGTAAATCACAGCTCTGTGGAACAGAACCTCCTCTGCTAATTGCATAACGCGGGCAAGATGCCGGGCAGTGATCCATGAAGTAAAGGTCAGGTCGGTGTCCAGGGTAAGTGCTTAGTCCAGCTTAAAAACAAACAACAAACAAATAAAAAGGACAAAGAGCGCCTTCCTTCTACTTCTTCAGCACTGAATTCAGCTCAGGTGTATCCACCTAACAAGTTTTGTAGCCGTTTAGGTCAACTGCACTGAAATCACGCCAAAATGATAAATGAAATTACTCCAGGCTTGAGGATCATTATTTCTACTTAATTATTTTCTCTGGGCTGGCATCGAAATTACAATTCCTGCCAAATACAATTAATTGTTTATATCGTGCGATTATGAATGAAAAAAAAAAAAAAAAAAAAAAAAAAAACCTTCTCGTGCTTGATGTACCAGTCAGAAACAGTGACCATGTTGAACTGCATCACAGAGGGCAGCTGCACCTCTGTAACCGGCCTCGTTTCCGAGGCCGTGCCAAAGCGAGCCGGATTTGACCTTTTTAGCGGCGAGCCTGATATTTGGACTCTGCAGCCATTACTGCACTTTCCCCGTTGACCTTCTGAGCCAACACGGGATGACCTTTCGCTCTCATGCAACCAGCGACGGGACTTTGAGCCTTCCGATTACGCAACACGTCACAGACACCGTTTTCAGGCCCTGACGTGAAGCCAGTACTTCAAAGCTGCTTATTTCCAAGTTTCAATGGGCCACTAAAATGACTATTCTTGCATATCGTTCAGTGTAAAACGCACATGGTTTCATTCTTAGGCAGTAAAGCCAGTATATGATGCTAAAAAGAGAGATGTTAAAGAAAAAAATCATTAACAAAGGAATAATTACAAAATTATAATAGCAGAATTAGACACCTCTCACAGCCCTCCTGAAACATACACATGGTTACCTTGTACTTCTGTTTGAGAGATGTGTGATGTATGACACATGAACCTTGGCCGACACAGCCCCTCCTCCCCCCAAGCCTCCCTGCACCCTGCTGGCAGTACAGACTCCATTCCCAGACGGCTGATGAAGAACACAGCTCAGAGTTCCCTCCTCTCGGGACCTCGGACACTCCGGCTCCACGTCTCAACCCCCAATAGCCTCCGCCTCCCTCCCCCCGCTGTGCTGCATGGCCACCACTCGGGCGGTCCTGGGGTGGATTAAATATGCTCAGTTGCAGATAACACATGGGGGGCTTGGTTAGACAAGGGAGCCACTCCTAACAAGCATATGACGGGGTGCAAGACCAGGAAACAGATCCCGTATCCCAGAATGCAATGCGACCCAGTGAAATCATGGGCAAAGTTAAGGCCAGCAATCACAACAAAACACATACATGAATGAACAAACACCTTTTCAGGGAGCACAGCCTTTATGGTGCCTGCAGACATAAGCCATGGAACTCCACCCTCCTTATTTTGAGGCAGTGCTCGTCTGTTGTCCCACCCCGCCCCATCCCATCCCCCCGTTCAGAAAACGGATCACAGACTGCAACTGTGTAACAGTAAGTTGCAACACCGGTACCGCTGTTGTGACTGCTGTCCCCATGGAGTGGGCACTTTGCTGAGAATCTTCCGTCTTTGGGGGGGGGAGTGGAGGACTGTAAACAGACACCCTGTTCTCACAACAGGCTTAAAAGACCAATATGCCTCCCCCCCCATCTCCAAGAAAAGAGCCACAGAGTGCCAGCCAAATTCGAAACCGACGACAAAATGGTGTCTCTGTGCCAAACACCCCTTCCCACTCGGCATGCCGCCCGCATCGTGCCCGGCCGCATCGTCCCCGGCCGCATCGTACTCGGCCGGGTCGCCCTGCCATCTCGGCAGCGACGTGATACGCTCTCCCTCGCTCACGTTACGAGTCCAACAGGCTTCAGAAAAAAAGAAAACCTGTGTGAAGAGCATCCAGTGCCACAGAACTACACACTTTTTACATACACAAATGTACAGACACACAAACAGACAAACACAGACATGTGTACAGGCAGAGACACAGGCAGACACACACACACACACACACACACACACACAATGTCTCTCACTCAGACTGTTCTGCAGCCCATTCTGGCTGTGGCTGTGGTGTCTTGAGTGTTTTGTTTTCCCCTCTGTATAAAGACTGGGCAGATGTCCAGAGGGGCCTCAGCACAAAGGGGAGACCGCTCTTTCCCCAATCTCCCTTAATAACCATTCCCTCCAAAATCCAAGTGATTGATATGATCCTCACACAGTTCCCTTGGCTTTGAGACAACATTTGCCGGGGGGGGGGGGGGGGGGGGGGGGGGGGGGGGGGGGGGGGGGGGGGGGGGGGGGGGGGGGGGGGGGGGG
>JAODKC010000044.1:25981438-25992260 GCA_026777985.1 Mormyrops attenuatus | reverse complement strand
TGTGTGTGTGTGTGTGTGTGTGTGTGTGTGTGTGTGTGTGTGTGTGTGTGTGTGTCTGTGTGTGTGTGTGTGTGTGCGTGCATGCCCTGTGATGGACCAGGATCCTTGAACCTGTACTGGATAAGCAACTGGAAGATGCATCAATCAAGCTTTTCTTTAAAATAAATAAATAAAATAATTCCAAATCCGACTTGTCCAAAAAAAAGGTACAAAACTGGAAGGAAAAAAAAAAAGCTAACAACATCAATGAAATGACAAAGCGAGAGCCAGGCAGGGTCTTATTCATGGGCTCCCGTGAACAGAATGGCACTTGACTTTTATTGAACCTTAACTGTCCATAATTTTGCTATGGGTCAGCAGGCAGCACCCCGGCATGACAAATGGCTTTTGATAAACCCTCCGAAACAGAAAACGGTGGGTGTTTTCCTGCCACTCGAAGGTGGCTTGCAGAATGCCCGCAATGAAAGCTCTGAAATGGATGAGTGCAGGAAGGAGATAACTGTACGCCCCCCCCCCCACGCTCAAGTTTAAAGGAAGGGCCAATGGTAGCGGGGCAATCAAATGTGACACACAGAGGGTTCCTCTCTTATCAGCCTTCACAGATATTAAACAGGATTTTAATTAGGCCTAGCTCCACCTGGACGATATAAAGATAATCCTGGATAACGACCCACACTGGCTACAATTAAAGGGTTTATCACACCCGGGAAGAGAGAGAATTACATAACGTTAAATCAGAAAAGGGAAAAGCGTGACGTGCTCGTTGGACGCCTCCTGCGTCTGACTCCAGAGCATTGTGGGATATACATGCCCATAAAGCACCGCGAGGCCTTAGGTCGTTACGGAAGACCACAAGCTTATGGCCAAGCCTATGGGGGGGGAGACTGACCGATAAGAAGCTGTCGGGAGACCCGGAAACCATAAGCTGCAAGACGTCTTAGGTAGAACAGGCCAGAAACTGGACTCTTTTGAATACGAAAAGTAGACCACACAGACACCAAGCTATCTAAATCACTGAATCCCCAACCCCCAAGTACAATTTACTACTTCAAGCCAGTCTTCACATTGGAGTATGAGAAGAACAAATACTGCCCCCCTCCCCAACATGTGCAGCTTCCTGTCCAACTCTTCCTTAAAGCCTCACGACCAGTCCCACAAAACAATCGTCATTAAGGGTCATAAACATCTTCGCCGGCTAACAAGGCGACAGACCCATTTCCCCGTAGTCCCCCACCCTCCGAGACCCGTGCCCCCACTCAACGTGCAGTTTTATTGCCCGTTTATGCACAACAGAAATATTTAATTTCCTGGGCTTATTTAGCCCCAGCGAATATATAGCTCTGGATAAAGGTTTGCACGTTTTGGGGCTAAGTGAAGTCCTCTCTTTAATTACTTTCTATTGTAGCGTGGCCCCCCATCCCCGCCGCAGACCGCAGCATGGTCCTGTTTTAAACAGCCTCCCAATATGCCCGGCTTCACTTGTTGGCCTTTCCTCTTCACCACCATCTGGCCTATTAGTTCAGCCAAAATGAAAAAAGGGGGGAGCCAGACACAATGGGATAGAGAGGTATCCCATCTGCTCCCGCCAGACTCCCCAATCATTACGGCACAAAGGCGGCATTTAACCTAAACACAATCCCTCATTTATTTAACCTGTTCCTCTCCATCGAGCCAGGCCCACGTACAAACTGACAAGCCCGTTAGGCACAGGGGACGCAAGTCCAGGGGGAGTCCCGGTCGGCGGCTCTCTGCTCCGTCAGAGGCCCCGGAGGCGCAGGACAGTTATCTCCCCTGGCAAAAGCGCCAAGCAGCCGCCCAGACAACAATGAAGGGCCGAGCGCTCAGCGCTCGGGGACCGCGGCGTCCCCACACGAAGACTGTCGACTCTCGAGGGCCCAAGGAGAATTTACACATATTGATTGGGTTAGCCAAATCAATTAGGACGCAGCTCTGGTGACCTTTCAACTTTATGGTGGAACCTTGTCATAAGCCTTAAAGGATTTTAAAAAGTTCTTGTGGTTCCTTAGTTTATGGGCGGTCATGTCTGTGATTTGCCAAATAAAAATATCGTTAAAGGTGCATTATCAAATTAAGATTCGGGTAAAACCTCTTAGCCATAAGTCAGACATACACCAAAACTCCATTTCTGCAAGGCTATTCAAGAAAGGCCGTCCCGCCCTGGGAAGAGAGCAGCTGACCATATGTGGGCTGCACCCAAAAAAAAAAAAAAAAAACCACCACAGGTAATATAAACCATTAGCAACACCCTTGTGTACTAATGCAATCCGCATGTGTGACACAGCAGTCACCATTACGACAGAAGGGGCAGGTATGTGGATCCCTGAAAGCTCAGATCGGGCCTTATTCACACTTACACCTTGACTGGGGTACATTTTCCCAACTATCGCCTCTCCCCACAAAGCTTGGAACACATCCCCTCACCCCCCGTAATTCAGAGGCCACCACAAACAAGCAGTGACGACGGGAACATTTGTAGCTGCAGGGGAAAGGCGGGGAGGGAGTTAAACAGACAGAAAATACTAAAAAAGCACTGGCTGGCATGCGGTGTGCAGTTCGGATTGCGCCCGAAATGTCCTCGGCCGTTGTGATTTCATTACAGACAGGAAAGGGTTGTAACTGCTATTGGAGAATGAGAGCAGCTGTCACAGTACCAGCGGGTGATGTAAGCCCTATTCTCAGCGAGCCTTGGCCAGTTTCAATTACATTATGACCCCCGACCTCAGGTGGCTTGTAAATAGGAGAAGTCTGAAGGGAGGCAGGGCAGGCGATCACATTTTGTCTGGCCTCTGAGGCGGAGGAGGCCATTGTGCAAGTCCGAGTCATTTGAAAACCTCACAGGGTCCCGACAGCTAAATGGCAACCATTCTTAATGATTTAGTAAGTCGGTAAATTCACAGCAAATCCACCCCGTCTCCATTTCCTCTTCCCTTTCGCTATCTTTTGTTCTGCAGGTACACTTACTGCAGCAGCCCATAAGTTCAGGTCCACATACAGACTTTGGAAAAGGACACCACAACACATCAAACACTATGAAAACATTTGTCCATTTATTGTACCACAGACATGCTGATTGTCAAATTTTTACAAAAAAGATTATTTTTATATTTTTATATTTATATATATATATATCATTCACCAAATTTTCATCTGCATCAAGTATCGACTTTATGGTCATTGGTTAAATAGGATTATGGACAATTGTTTTATCATAGCCACAATGGCCGCTGAACCCACACCCTGAAACTGCCCCCCCCTCACAGTCATATGGAGCTAACCTCCTTTGTTCTTCCTGACGTCCCTTTGACCCTCTGCCTGTCGATGTGGAGGCTCCTGAAAAGAGACAGATGGGGACCGGACCACCTCTTTGCGTGGCTCCCTCCTTTACCCTCCGCTCCCCATCCCTCTCATTAATTTGTCAGGCATTTCAACAGTCCTGCCAATAAAATTTCATACATCTCACACACACACATATATATACCAAAAAAAAAAAAAGACGACAACCAAATACGCATATAAGTTTTCCAACTCCTTTCCCATCAGTAGCTTCCCAGAGGTCTAGACAATATTCTCTCATGTTGGACAGACAGTCCAGTAGCTTGGTGCCAACTTTCCCACCTCCGCTTCCTGCTCCCAACAGGACCAGAACTTTCCCATGGTCATGCAGGTGAGAAAACCAGTGACCTTACTGAAAGATTTTAGGAGGCCTGGTCCCCTAGAAGGCAGTATTTGGCAAACAGCTGGACATGCCCTATCCTGTTTTGAGCTTTGGCGGACTATTTTTATGGCTAGGCTGTTGTCATGGAGTTGTGTTTTTTTTGCCTTGTTTGGGTCCATTTCCATTTATGGTCTTGAGCCTGGACATGCTATTGTGCCGGAGCAGAAACTGCCTGGATGTGAAATCCACCAGTAAGAATTCATTTTCATCTGCTCAGCGTTTCCTTCGTGGCCTTTTGCTAAAAGCCCTGCAGGTTACCTTCAGTCAACTGAGAGCCACAATGACAGCACTGGGAGTTTCATTCAGATTAAATACATGTATCTGCTTAAGAAAGCCCCAGACGGTAACAAGGCAGTTACAGTCTGTATATAAACTTAATGATGTGGTCTCCTAGTTGCTCTCTATTTAGGTCTCAGTAGAGATATTCAATTTGAAGGAATGGAAGCTCTTTATTTTTTTTTTGGTTTATCATTTACGGAAAGCTCTGTTTACTGTTACACGGAGTACAGACCTTGATTAAGTGACTGAGATTTGTTCCATGTCACTTTGACTAAAGACCTTCAACAAGAACATCTAACGTTCCAGGCAATAATCCTTCACCACAGAACGGTCTTCAGGTTACTGGTGAAATTAACGCCTCTGCGGTTTCTGGGGATCGCATTTATCTTTACATTAAATCTCTCTCTCGACCTTAACTGAAGCTGCCCGTTTCAGCTCCAGGCTGGCAGGAAGCCTCTTTACTCCCCAGATCCCAGCTGGAGGCACGGAAACCTTTTTCTCAACACAGGCTGCAAGTCGCACAGGGGGGTGGGCACTGACTAGCAGCTGCTGGGAGGAGGTCTGTGCAGTGGGTCTTTAAGGGGCGTCTGCTGGTACTCTGTAAGCTGGGGGAGATTTGCTGGAGGGGGATTAATTCTTGCATATCTTGCATAAAGAGCTGACCCCTGGACGTACACGTATGGGTTCACTCAGGAAAAACAAGACAGATACTCTCATTGGGCCCAAACAGAACAGAGCAAACAACTGTCCCCAGTAAACACATTAATTCGCACCTGGCCATTTCGGACTGCAGCCAACAGTAGGTAAACTGACCATCAAGAGGCCACAAAACATCTATGCAGGCCGGAGACGGGCTTCTTGGGCAGACTCCTTGGCATTGTATCTTTGAAGCAATTCAAAAAGATGGACACCCTTGCAACAAGACAAGTGGGCTCATTTCAGATAGTAGACAACCACGAACTGTCAGGTAACTCAAAGATCGGTAGATAAACAGCGTGTCAGACACGGCTGAGCTTCTCTCTGCTTCCCAGAAGTTTGAACCAGCCCATCACACATCAGGAAACAGGCTTCTAGCGACAGTGTGTGCTCCCGTAGGGAATGTGGGCCAAAGCGATCATCACACAGATTTCAAATGTCATGCCCCTCTCTGTCACCCACAGCTTATCAGAGCAGTAAGGCTACAGTAACAGGATCATAATGAGGTACTGGTTCTGATTTACACTTATTGCCAGCTAAGGCAAACAGACGCCGAGATAGCAGTGAGATAAGCAATTATCACCACATACTTTATAATTTGCAAGACTACCGTTTGATTATTGCTAAAACAGACAAAAATGCAATTATCCACAGCCACTGGAAATTGTTAGTGTTTTACCAGGAGCAGAGAGCAAGCCAAAAGGAAAGTTTGCTTTTCTTGCACACAGTGAAGACATTGAGCAGCAATCAGCAGTGACAGAAATGTTTAGCACATTTTCCTTTATATTAAAAACCATTTCATTAAGCAAAAAGTATCTGCGGATGTTGCATTTAAGAAGGCCAAATACCAGTCACAACAGTGATGTATCGTGCATATATAATCACTGCAACTACACAGAACTTCAACTGCAAGCCTAGGCCTGGCTGGACGTATATTTTTCCCTGTTGTGTGTCAGGCCGGCTAGATGGCTTTCAGAACCGGAAGAGACATTAAAATGTGTACTTTTGTGCTCATGCAATTACTAAGACACATTACACCTACCCGAATATGACAAAGCATAAGTAATGTCATTTTTGATCTCTGATCAAAGTATTTGGAACGCAGTACAGTCATGTGCAGACTGTGGATTTTATTTTTTAATTAGTCAGTCAAACTAGCCTGTTTCCCTCCAGGACCTCATAATAAATACTCACAGCGAAAATAAGAACTGGGTCTCCCTCTCAAATGAGACGGTCGAGGCAGATGGGATTTTTATGCTGGAAAGGTTAACAACTATATTCCTCAGGAAAGAAAAAAAAAGATCAATTTGAGCTTCGGTGCTCTTGCTGAAAGCTGCTGATGCTGGCAGTTCCACTTTGCTACTCTGCAAGCAAGCATTTTCTCCCTAATTATATTAAATTACAGGGCAGGTCTGCAACATTAAAATCCCTTTCTTTCATTCCGTCTCCGAAGCCTCAGCTCTCCCCATTCCTGCCTCCATTTTTCACAAAAAACAAAAAACAAAGATGGAAAACGAGCAGCAAAAACAGGAACTGTAAGAATGTACCATTGCTACTTTGCATTTTTTAATATTCTGCTTTAAATTATGTTGCACATGAATTTGAAAAATATTCAGTGTCTAATTCCAATCTTGCATTCTAAAATGGCGACTACATCAGACGGTAACACTGGCCGAAGCTGTGAAAATTTATTCATTGAAACGACTGAAAAATTCACCTGAAGTTCTTAAGATGCGGTGGATAATTCTGAAAAAGTCACTAAACTGTTTGGTTAGGATGCAATTTATTTGCGCCAAATCATCAACAGAACAGAGAATACGTGATCTATTGTTTATTCACTACCTTATAACCCAGAAGAAAAGATTTACTCTTTGCGAAATGGAGGTGGAGCAGTGGCTAGCACCGAGGCCTGACAGCTCCTGGGATGGGGGGGGGGGGGGGGTCGACTCCCATTCCCAGCTTGGTGCCGGTGATATCGTAAGCTCTATGTTATGTTCTGTGCTGGCATGGGGTCCAAGCTCATCACTTAATAAGTAGTTATGGAAGCCGTATGGATAGGACAGGCAACTGTTTGATGTGTGTCAGCTTTTTCCCAACTTACAATAATACAAGGATTTCAAATTTTCAAAGGGGAGGGAGGGCACAGTTGTTAGCACTGATGCCCCAAACCTCTGCGGTTCTAATTCCAATGCCACTGTGTGTCACATGAGTATGCTCTGGGTTTCTGTGTGTTTGCACGTTCTCCCTGTGTCACATGGGTATGCTCTGGGTTTCTTTCGTTTCCTTTTGCAGTCCAGTGACATGCAGGCAGGTTAACCAGCATCCCTAAATTGCCCACAGTGTGCGAGTGTATTCTGTGATGGACTGGAATACTATTCAGGATGTACACCAGCCTTGTGCCCTACATAGCTGGGAAAACATCCAGCTTCATCCCACAACCCTGCCCAAAATAAGCGGTTAAAAGTTGGACGGACGGACGGCACTTCAAACGGTTCCGTAATGAATTTTTGGAGACGTATGTAGTACTTGCAGAAATTACTCCGCTTAACCACTTCTGTCCATCACCATTGCATTAGTGACCTCAATAGGTCCAGTTGCATCTCAGTCATCAAAATACTCATGGCGGAAGAGTAAGTACTATTTGAATAGCCAAGTATTCTGACATGAACTATACTAAATGCAATGCACGACAATCTATTTGATTGTGGGCAACAGCTGGTTCAAAATGTTAAGTGTGTCCTCTAATTTGCCCTTTAGGGCTCAAGAAATTATAGGCAACTGGAAAACAATCTCTTGAGATTTTAATATTCTATTATTTGAAACACTCAGATCATATTTTTGATGTATCGTGCAAAGCTTTGCGCAAACCGATTTCAGCAAAGTATTATTTTCATCATAAAATGAAACCATTTCCGGAACAAAAATAGCCTTGCCACTTAAAAACATTGTTGACAAGTCATCCACTGTTGAAATCAATACTATTTTGTCTACCTACTTGTGTATTTCACAACTACTCATGCGACTCATCCAGACAAATCAGTATGAACTCTGCACCCCATGATTATCAGTGTAATTACCATCTCACCTCCACCTTTCCCCCTTCAGAAGTGAAAAGCCTGCCTAATTTACCTCTGGCAAAATGAGCCACACGCCAGCCTTCAGCACTCGCATTCGCTGGGTTTACCAGCCACGAGAGATAACATCTTCCGACGGAACACAGTGCGGCAAAACAGGCTGCTAGATAGGCCTGTGACATCACAAGGCGTGGGAGGAAGAGTGGCTATTATTAAATGATATGATCTTTAGAAATCTGGGCAAAAACTGGAGGGTGGTGAGTGACGTGGCTACACAGGTATGACTCAAAGCCTGGATAAAAGCATTTCAGGCTAAAGGCACAGAATTACTTCAAAATGCACTGAAAAATACAGCAACTGGCACAAAGGACAATGTGTCCAGTCCTCACTTATAATCAAGTTGTACTGCAGCTTTTTACTGCCACCTGTAAATAAGGTTAGTCAGGCTTTAGGTCGCTGTAGGTTCCCTTAAAGGAAAGCTCACCTTCTTCTTGGAAAGTCCTTTGTCCTCATCCTTGCCACTCTTGCCGTTCTTGATCTGCTTGGCCATTTTCTGCTCCCCAGGCTGCTTGATAGTGATGCGGATCTCAGGAGGGCAGATGTAATTCTCCAGGCTCTTGGGGGGCTTCTTGGCTCGCTTCGTGGTCTGGATCTTCAGCTTCAGGCTGCCTTCGGAGAAGCTGGCCTCCTTGATGGAGAATTCCTGCTCCTCCAGCCCATCGCTGGGCAGCCACTTCTCGCTGTCTGGATTTGAGTTGACGTCCACGTCCCTGCCCAGGCCCAAGTCATCGTCCTCCTCGGTATCAAGTCGCTCCCCTGTGGCAGGGAGTCCCTTCCCAGGCGTGGAGAGCAGACCACCGGTGCCCTCTGGGAGGTCACCCTGGCTGGCTGAGCCTCCACTGGGGTAGAATTCAACGTCACCCCCTTTCGGTCGGGACGGGATACAGAGATCTCTCTGCTCCATCGACTTCCCGAAGTGTGATTCGGGAGACAGAAACCAGGAGCGACCAGGATATCAGGAACAAATCTGTCTAGTAAAATAGCGTGACAGTAGCAGTGAACAAGGGCTCAGATATTCCACAGTGCTATTGCTCTTGAAATCTCAATAGTCCCACAAAAAGACCATTTTTTCCAGGAGAAACTGTGGAGGAAAAAAAAACAGAATTAAGATCTGAGAGAGCTTAGCTCCACCCACATTTCATATTTCACTTACATAATTAGCGTAACTCTTCTGGAGAAACACGGGGATAGCTGAGCAGCGCCTCGGCAACAATCAAAATCCAAAGGCGGCGCGGCAGACCAGCCAGACTGAAATACCAGCAGGCAAATTTCTGCCATACAGCTCAGGCTGCATTATTTCACATTTCCCTTTCCCTTCCTCACAATGTGACTGACATTGATACAACACAGGCACCAGAGCACTGAAAGAGGAAAGCGGCAAGGGCTTTAAACAAAATCCGTACCGAAAAAAAACCCGCAGATCCACAAGATGAGTAGGCCACAGGAAAGGGAGACCTGATGTCAAATTCAATTCCTGTTCCAGAGGAGCCATTTTCATTAAATCCCTAAAGGACAGAACTGGTTTGTCACCCAAGATCCTCTACTGCACTATATTAATTCCATCAGGTGAAAACGAACAAACTCACGGTTTCTTGACATGGCAGTTAACGCACTTCAGACACAACATGTAGCTACGACAGTTCAAGATGCACATCCTAGATGTCCCAATTAGCCCCAGCTAACAACACTTTGGCTTCAGGCTGTGAAACATCAGATGTCAAAATAGATTCATCAGTGTCAGCGAAGCGACACCGGATGTCAGCAAGATGCGTTCAAAACAAAGTGATTCCATTAACAAATTAATGAATAAATAATCCATCTTAAAAAAAAGGAGTTGAAAAGGAGCGGTCTTCTAATTTATGTCTGCACATTTAACGGCAAGAAGGCAAAAGTGGAGCCGTCTGCAGAATTTTCCTGTCAGGGGAATGAAGCTTATAAGCGGGGAGCGTCAAGTTTGTACACGCAGAAGGAATTTGAATCTATTCAAAAGGCGAAACATTTCCACAAGCAAAAAGGTGATCAGTGTCATAACTGCCAGACATTCCTTGAATGTCCATTTCTTGACCTATCATAAAAACAAACACAGGTTCACATCCATAAAGGGCAAAAAAAATAAATAAATAAAAAAAATCTGTTAACAAGCGTGCCGTTCTCAAAACTAGATTAAATGTTTTGAAAAGATTTTATTTTACGGAACAGTGAGTATCAAAGCACAGAAGAGAGAGTATCAAATGTTTGAACCGGTAGAAGACTGAAAAACGTCAAAACAATTAAAGCTAAAAGGTAATATCACTGCTGAAAGAAGCAGTTCAAATGGTCTTTATGCCATAAAATGGGAATAAAGCGTTGCGGTTCACTGTTCTTCATTTCCATCTTAAAGCTTTGGTTTTGCTATACAATGGATATATCTGGGATAATTTACTTTCGATATGCAACGACCCATGTAATGGAAATCATTTCAAAAGCCAAAACGAGAACACTCCAGTACCACATAACTTTCACCTAGTCAAAGTGACCTCACCATCTGCAGCCTTTTAAAAAGGGAAGTTAAAAAGGTGCACTACAAAGGCACTGGGCTTCTGTTTTCTAGGAGATCGAGAACACATTTGCTGCTGGCAAATGAAATGCAGCAAGGACGTGTAAGCTTCATGCTAAACCCCACCACCCCACCAAACCCCCCCCCCCCCCAAGCCTATACCACCATAACACACAGTATCCCGGTAAAACAAGCGCTTTGTTGACGACGATGAGATAGATAAAGCTAGCTGACCCCTGCACTCACCGTGTAAAGGAAAATCTGAGACGACAAACGAAGCTCTTGTGTAATGACTGTTCTGGCCTTTAAAGGCTTAAATGCAAACAAACTGGTATCTGGACATGTTGGCGGTGGGGGGTGGTGGGAGGGGGGCTGCGGGGGGGGGGGCATCACCAGCCAGGAACTGTTGCTATTTTGGTCTGAGCACCTGCAGCTCACTCC
>JAODKC010000044.1:25956852-25972510 GCA_026777985.1 Mormyrops attenuatus | reverse complement strand
CCCCGCCCACCCCCTCTCGCCAGGTTGTAAACAAACGGCAGGGTGTGCGCTAGAGTGAGACCACACTAACAGAGTTTATCCTTAATAACTTCCTGGTACGGCAACACAAACAGAATCTTGCAAATCAACAAGGGGAACGCACTTGTAGACGGGACTCTAGGGAGAACAATAGGCCCCATTCATAAGCTGTTTGTGAGGCACTGCAGGGCTGTCTACTGCTGTGTGCATATGAGCCCTATGGACGATAGCCTAATGGTAGCCTGTTACAGGCTGCTTAGTCTTAGCCCAGCCGTCTGTGCCAGGATGTCAGCCCTAACGCCCAGCGCACAAACCCTTCACGTGGGGGTCCCTGATTTTAATGATCTCCTGCTTCCGAGACCTTAGGTCTCACCCCCTGCAAGAGATCCATCTACACAGAACAGGAAATGCGAGCAATCTGCCCACATGCGGATAAAATAGCCATAACGAGACATGAAATTACTGAAACGGGACAATGAAAACTAACCACATAGGCCTTCTACACAGAGCAGAGCCATCATCCATCGATACAGCAGGCTCTAGACTGCAGTGATGCCGAGGTATAACGGTGGATCAGTCATTCGGCACAAGAAAATAAGGGGGGGGGGGGGGGGGAATAAAGGAACAGAGTGGCTGCATGCATACTAGCTACACCGAATCGTAAGGGCCTGGAGCCCCATACTAGCATGCTAGCTACACCGAATCGTAAGGGCCTGGAGCCCCATACTAGCATGCTAGCTACACTGAATCTTAAGGGCCTGGAGCCCCATATTAGCATGCTAGCTACACTGAATTGTAAGGGTCTGAATCCACATATTAGCATTTTGCAGACTGAACTAAACTTTATACATTCTGTCGGATATGCAACTTCGTCCAGCCTAGTGTACAGTAAGGATTTGACTTTTAATTAATGGGCAAATGGGCAAGCCTCTTAGGTCACAGCATGGGATACAAAATGGCTGGTCAGTAACAGGAATCCCACACAGCTCCTCCAGTGCGCTGCCAAAAAGGTAAGGCATGCGCCGATATTCTGTCCTGTAATGCCGCCAATAACTTGGTTTGTCCTTGGACGTTTCTCCCTTTTCCTTTAGCGCCCGTGAGGATTTGGACTGCCTCCAGTGAAATCCAGTCCCAAAAAGGAATGTAGGAAATTAAATCTCTTTTTGAAACACAAAGTAAGCATTTCTGATTTAAAAAAAAAAAAACTGTTACCGTTTTAAACAGAAATTTTTTTAATGCACTGCTGACCACAAGGACTTTAACACCATATTCAAAAGAAGCAGCATGTAAATGATCAATGAGCCTGATTGCAAACTGAGAACAGCATTTTTCATTCATATCAATAGGGACCCATTCTTTAAATTCCATCTAGTATGACAAGTGACCAGTATATTTAAAGATTATCCAGCCGCAACTATCATTTACACTTGAGAAAATCATTGATTCAAACTGTTCTGTGGGAAAATCAACAAACAATGGACTCCACCCAAAAAGATTATTCTTACATAACTTTTACATTACTCACTATCCTTATTACAGCATAACCTTGAGGTTAAGTGTTAAATGTTTTAAATAATTGATGATGTCCTTTGTTTCCTAATATGATTTGTTGGTAATCTCTTTGACAAAGCATCATCATAAAATAAAATCTCCAATAATGTCATGGCTTGAAATTGTCTAGCAATCAAAAGACAAAATGTTTTACTTGCCTAAGTAAACAAAAGAAGAAGAAGAAGAAGAAGAAGAAGTCCCATTCTCAGATGTCACCCCCTACAGGAAGGAGGATTCCACATCCCTTGTCACTATTTATCACTGTGAGCCCATTGTCGCGTCTATGAGCGGTCCTCACACCCTGCTCAGATCATTTCAGTAATGGATACTATACACTATTAAAACAATGCTTTGATTTAGGGTACATGCTGTTCAAATAAAACCTCTCCAAAAAAAAAAAAAAAAGACACACACACTCACACACACCTGACAGCAATTCATAAAGCGTCCAGGTTTATAGACAAAGAGTCTGAAAAGAGGAAGTATTCTCATCATTCAAGACACTGTTGATTTCCCATGAACTACACTGAATGAGATCCTAAGTAAAAGGATCATCATGCCAAATTATTGCCGGAGGAGTTCAAATGATGTCTGCTGAATAGCACTGATAAGGCAAGCATTGACATTTCCCCACAGAGAAACCATTATGTCAATGTACTGTTCTGTAATACCAACCAAAAACAACTATTTATGAGACACTGCCGATCAGCCTTTACTATCTGTATACGATATAGCTGCTTTTTGCTTCCATTTCACAAAGGCCCAAGACCCAAATTTGAGAGACAGATGATGTGAACCATGCCAATCAAAACAGTACGTTTTACAAAGAGTGCCAATTCATGTTACTTTTATTATACAGGTTTAAAAACCAGCCCTGTTGGAAGACCTTGAACAGCACATGGCATAATAGTGATTCTAGAGCCCCCCCCCCATGACCCCTGGAGGCCATAGAGGAAATGGATACACAACATGCCAGTCAGATCTCGTTTGATGTGTCAGTACAGTTTTTAAACAGAGGATATTAAAAGGAATTCCGGCGGCTTGTTATATTGTAGTGCTATATTGACCAATTTCTCCGCAGCCAAGCCAACGTGCAAAGGAATCCTCTCCCCACAACCAGCCCAAGCTCCACACCAGCAGAGGATTCACTGCCTAAACAAACACCATGTCATCTTTATTGCCCGGACATTCATTTAAAAGCAAAAGTGTCCTCGGACACATGTATCTGGAAAAATCATCGCAAGCAAATCAGCCAGCCAAACTGAGCCCCCGTCAAACTGCACAGAGACATACTGCACGTCCCTTTCAAAAGCAAAGCCTAAATATGTACAAACGTGTACAAAACCCAGCCGAAACCACAACCTGTCACTCGGTCACGTCGTTTTCCTCTTCTCTCCAAAGGCCTTGCTTGTCCTTCACATTTCGTAGCATGAAAAGCCCCTTGCGAGCCGATTAAACGTACAAATGGTGATTTGTGACAATAATGGCCGCGTCGCAGTCTGCGAATACGCCGAAACCCCTTAACCGGTGGCTTTAAATCAGATCGTGGAAACCTTCTTGAAGATCAATAGTCAACGAGGTATTTAACCACCCCCACAATACAGAATGGACGCAGCCAATTTTGCAGCAGAACTTGCAATCAAAGGGGATTCCCTCAACGCAAACAGCGAGTAAATATAGACTATATATGGGGAAAATAAATATATTCGACATTACCGATGTGTAGTACGGGGAAACCCAGATGGCCATAAACTACTGTGAAACTAGCTACGCGTAATACACCGCATAATCTGCACTTAAAACAGCAAAGAGGGAATATTTCCATCTGCGTTACAGGAGCAACTTATGCATCAGGAGAAAACGCAGGGTACAGATAAATAAAGATGATGTGAAACTTGCCCTTTAGAAACTGCGGACGGAGCCCGCAGGAGCGACCGTGCCTCGGCGCAGTCTGACGTTTCGCGATTTCGCAGCCAAACTCTATACTTCCAGTGATTAGCGTATTTCTTTTTTTAAAATAATCGTTTCCTTTCGCGATCTCAGTATAATTGTTGACACCGCGGACTGTTTGTTAAACAGACGGTCACAAAACAAACATTTGGGGGGGGGGGATTTAGGGTATAAGTTACTGGAAATGCGGACTCCGGGTTCCGTGTATTGGTCGAGTCTCCAAGTTGAGTGAAGCCTGCTGCCATACCGAAATCGACTTATAAAGAGTATGGCAAGCTTTTAAAAATCGCATTGCTTTTAAATTTGCTCTACATTCGTGATAAAGATTAAAACACACTGTGACCTATACTAACGGTTGTAGGCTATATAAAAAGAACTCATAATGGTAAACGCCACGCTTATCCCGAACGAACTGTTACAAATTTTGCTGAAGTTTAAACATTGTAACTCTCTGGTTTGGTCCCATCGACGACTATCAGTCGTGTCAGTATAAAAACTAGTTAAACTCATACCTTTCGTACCACAAGGCTAAATAGAGTTTCGTAGTGGTAATGCATTAGTCAACATACTGTCAAAATGCAAATTCAAATCCGTTTAATTTTACTGGAAAGGTATCGACAGCTGTAAGTACTTCACCTCATGAAATCAAAGGCAAGTGAAAGAGCTGGCAAACTACTTACCCATATTTCGTGCTGTTTTTTCCACTTGATTTCTTCTGTTCTATACGAATACGTCTATTATTTAAAATCCATGTATCTACATTAATACTATCGTCATTAGAAATGACATCCTCCGGTCGATCTGTCAAACAGAAAGCGGCTTTTAAAAAGAAAGAGGAAAATTAAGAAAATGGCGTCTACTAAAAGCTTAGTTGATAAACCCCAAAATAACACAATTTGATAATCATCAATATGTTTGCCAGGTAACAGATTGGTATTCGGTTACTTTCCTCTACGCAAAAGTAAAGATTAAATCGAAGAGACGGTGCCAGCAAAGGAGCTAGCGAGCTGTGTAGCTGTCTTGGATGCAAAAATATCCCCCTTTGCCTTGTTGCTGGTCAATCAGAGACCTGCATAGCTTCCCTCTCAAATCCTAGGCTGGGGGAGGGAGAGGGGGAATCAAGCCGTTTTTACTGCAGTGGAAAAAACAACCCAAAGGGGAAAACGTGTCGCCGTCGTTATTATCTCGATAATTCCAATTCAGTGGCATGCATGATGAAGCATGGGAGAAAGATTTTGGGGGAAAAAAGAATAAGGAACGCTCTAATTTTTGTCCTCCTCGGCGATCGCTCACTCTGAGTTGAGAGTATGCACTCACTCCATCTCGCTCCGTTTCTGACTAGTCCTGCAGTACTTCTCTTATAATCGTCTCACAAACCCATGCACGGGAGACCTCTACGGACTCCGCCGACTCCGAGCTGCTCACTGCTGCCTCTACTTGTCATCAAAGTGCCGTGCACGAATATCCTTCACCTTGGTGCAATCGCGTTGCATGCAGGCACCATGTGTATGCCGACACCGGCAAATACATCGCCACACCAGTATGCCTGGATTGAAAATAAACCCTTAATTAGATTCTCAATTGCAAACCGCATCGTATGTCCATTTCACTTACGACCATCTCTTAATCCCTTATGTGTATTTTTAATAATAGACCTAAAGAAATCTTATTTTCCGAATTATAGCATAATACCGTTTATTATCTATTTAAATGTTTTAAGGGGACTATATCAATGCGTATAATAGCCTAATGAAATTGGCTTTATTTCGCGTTCTTGAATATTAAGCACCCGGAACACTTAAAACGGGTAAACTATCAAAGCGAAATAACTGATAATCAGGTGTTTTAGAAA
Organism: Mormyrops attenuatus; assembly: GCA_026777985.1. Classification (NCBI taxonomy): domain Eukaryota; kingdom Metazoa; phylum Chordata; class Actinopteri; order Osteoglossiformes; family Mormyridae; genus Mormyrops; species Mormyrops attenuatus. Next base: position 25,967,139 of record JAODKC010000044.1, on the reverse strand, counting down.
TTTTGTTCGTTTGACAAAATGTGTCCCTTAAATCGATCGTTCTTATCCGTCTTAAAAGTATTATGGTTGAAATGCAAACGGTAAACTGTTTCCACGTTATTTCCATTTATTGGGTGGGGATTACCACAGTACCCTCTACTGGAATAGTTGAGGATTATCTCTTCCTTTTCTCGTTGGAGAATAATACTGGATGGGACCCTATGCAGTTTAAGCATAATATGTCTTGTAATACGTTATTTTAACGTGTTCCCATTGATTTATATTCTACATCAGAACCATAAATACTAAAGCATATATCCAGCAAGTCATTGTTTTTACAGCTAAACATTTAAAAGTTTTATAATCTTTTGCAATTGGACATTAACTGCATAGTTCCAAGTTCTCAGTTCAATGACAGAACTGAGTTAGTCTTAAACTTACAGTGCAGTCCAAAAATGTTTGGACAGTAATACTCTTTTGTTGTTTTGGCTCTGTACAGCGGTAGGTTGGTTTTGAAATTAAATGATGATTATGGCTATAAAGTGCCGACTTTCTGCCTTAATGTGTTTACATTTGTATTAGGTAAACAGCTTAAGAATTGTGGTGGTTTTAATACATAATCCTCCTATTGTATAGGGCCAAAGGTAATTACCATAAGCTGAAAGTAAGTTATATTTAATCTTTATTTGCAGATCCTTTGTAGTCCATGACTGCCAGGAGTCTATAGCCTATAGACATCATCAGCTGCTTGCTATCTTCCATCGTGATGCCCTATAGTACATCTGTACTACTACCATTTTTTTTCAGTTCTTGCTTGTTTCAGGGGCTTTTTGACATCAGGCTATTCTCAGTTGGATTGAGGTCCAGTTTTTGACTCCAAAAATTCTTTTCTTGCTTTGGCTGTATGTTTAGTATCACTATACTGCAGCATGATGAAGTGTCATCCAACGAATCCTTCCATCAGCAGTGATATCATCAATGAGTACAAGTGAGCCAGTTCCCTTGGCAGCCAAACATGCCTTAGCCATAACATTGCCTCCACCATGTTTGACGGATGAGGTGGTATGCTTTGGACCGTTCGGTATTTCCCACACGTTCTTCTTTCCATCACTCTGGTAAAGACTGGTCTTTGTCTCGTATGTCTATAACACTCTATCCTAGAACTGAACAGGTTTTTCTTTTTCTTTTTTTTTTAAGTACTTTTTGTAAACTGTCACCTTCTATTCTTAAGGCTTACTAAGGGTTTGCATCTTTGAACTATTCCAACTATTCTCTCATTCAGAGTACAGGGCCAAAACAAAATATGTCACTGTCCAAATACTGGACAGCGCTGTATTCTTAGTAACTGGCCACATCGTCTAGGCATTTTTGAGCTAACCCGAGTACCTGAATATGTGCCATTTTCTACATTTTTCCTTTACTTGTCTCATGCATTTTTTGACAGTGGTTCCACAAGGTCCAGTCCTTGGCCTACTGTGGCTTGTCAGCTTCTCACTGCATCTCATGTTATTTTCATACCCTTGTTTTAGACATCACACTGTTTTTTTCTGCATTCGATATGCATTCCCACTGATACATCTTAGCATTTCTTGGAATAGCTGCCTGGACACCATGTATCAGCTTCAGGTCAGGAATATGTCTTCTTGTATGACTATATGACACATGTATACCTTTAGATTAATAGAGTGCATGGTTCAGCTGTGATTGAAATAACACCTGCTGTACATTTCTTTCCCGTGAGATGGATAAACATTACCGTGTGTCTCTTGTGCCTCGTTGTGATTGGATGGAGCATTGTTCTAAAACCCTGGTGACTTAAATTATAGTGCTACAGGCAGAATTGCAGACACCTAACCCGAAAACCAATTTTAGCTTTGGACACCAAACACAAGCTAAAAATGTCTTTCAGGGTTTTTGGCTTTGATTCTATTTATTTGTCTCGACATTTGCTTAATTTGTGCTTCAGATAAATGATCAAGTCAGGCCTTAATGTTTAAATGTTGCACATCTCTCTTTTCCTGCAACCTACCTGTCTGGCTTTACACCTCAAAGTGCATAGTTTTTGCAGTTAACAATGCTTGTATTTTCCCCTATATTTATAGCATCAGACGGTCTGTAACTTTTCATACATATTTTGCCTTAAGCTTTTTGGAAGCTAATGCCTTGGTTTCTGATATGCAACACGTCCCTCAGCATGGATGTATGTAATCAAATGGCAAGTGTAATAGTTTGGCAAACTGAAGCTTTGATTACCTTTACACCACCAAGAACAACTGTTGGTGCCAATGGATTGCATTTTACAAATACAAGCATTGTAAAATGCAGGAAGGATTGCATTTAAAATGTGCCCTCATATTCCTCTCTGTGGTAAACTGTTTTCTTCTTGGCCACTTCCTCCAATGGTTCACGAGATTCTTTTGATCGGTCTGGGGGGGGCTGCATTGCATCTTGTAACAGATGGACCCTGCCTTAGCCTGCTGTTGGGTGTTAATGGGACCTTTCACAGGTGGTGCATCCTAAAATGGGTGTATATGGTACAAAAAGGGTGTGTATGGTATTAAAAGGGTGTATCTGGCATATTCAGAAATGGGCACTGTGAGAGAGTAACACAGTGAGCCGTTATACTGAGTGAAACAGAGAGGTCAAAGTTCGAGAGCGTACCGTTCACACGATTCCTGAGAATGAACAAACAATTAAACAAACATATTATTGTGTTCTTTGACTTTCCTCTTACAGGAATGTGCTGAGAGATTAAATAAAGAACCATATTTGCTACAATAAAAAGCTTTCGATGAGAGTATGTTCTGAGTCAAGTAGTTTCAAACACAGATGAAATTCCTTCAAGCAAAACTCCAGTTGATGACAGAGCTGAATGATGCACTCCGGTCTCTGAAGGCATTTCCAGCACTGCTTCTTCACAGATACAATAATTCAGTCTTTTTAGTCTGATTTTTAGAAAATCGTTTTCAGATACGCTAAGAGGCACAATGATAGACACGATAGACGTGTCATTAAATAATGTGCCTTTGGAAAACCGTTTGAAGCAAACACAAAAGAAATACTTTTGGAAAATGAAGACATTTACAGACAGTGTTCATTTAAGCCACAATATAAGTCAATTGTATTTTAAATTCTAAGGATTCCAATCCAGTTCACATTCAAATTAAGGCATTATAAAAGATCACATTTATTGTGTCACGCTTGCTGTTTATTAGATTTGAATGTATAATTTTTAGATAATAGATCACTCTCAGAAGAGCACCAAAAATACATTGCAAAAAACATGAAAGCTCAAGGGCAGAAAGTAGGTTAGTATTTTCCGGATAACAATAGCAAAAATCAAGTGGGAATTCCAGTCAGAATCCACAATTTAATATGTGGTATGGCAAGTGTCCAGCTGTTCTCTTAACACCACACTGATTTTAAACTGTTATGTTATCTCAAGAACTGGCTATCTGGCACGCAAGTTCCAGCTCTGTTGACACAGATACTGGCAGAAAGACATACATATGGCAGAATCACAGACCTTAGAAAATAAGGTGAACCTAAGGTATTACAGTGGCTCAGCAGTCAAAGGAGACTGCTGTTGAGAAACCCAGTATTTCACCACTGACCTGCAGAACAGCAGCCCTTCAAGGCAGAAACACAAGGGCGAGATTCTACCATGCTGCATAACCAGGCCCACATGATCACATTTGGCTGCTTTCAGTGCCAGGTAACTGCAAAGTTTGGTAGGCAGTGGAGTGAGCAGTGCATGGAAAGGACCGGAAGCTAGCAGGAACTTATCAGTGCCAGTAATCTAGGTCAGGAGTTGGCTAAATTCCAGTCCATAAGTCTCTCGAGACTGCAGGGTGTGCTCAATTTCATTCTACCCTTAATGACTTCATTGAAGTAATTATTTGGGGGACACGTTACCTGGTGTAAATCAGAAAGTAATAAAAACATACTCTGAAACACGCAGAGTTCTGACTGGAGTTGCCAGTCGTTGTGACAGCTGGATATATGGTTGAGGGCTAATGTATCCCTAGCTTTCGTCGGCATTATTGAGGGCATCTGCTTGCTTTTATATGGGACTGCTTGCATGAATTATCTTCTCACAGCCTCATTACTGCATTGATTGTGAAAGTGAGAAACAGATCTCTGATTCAAACCTGTTTCTGGTCCCCCCCAAAACAGGAAATGGGGAACTCTAGTCCTCGAAGGTACCATAGGCTGCTGATTTTTAAAAATTATATTATATTATATTATATTATATTATATTATATATTTCATTATATTGTACTATATATTATTTAATGGTTATATCCTGGAGTTTGCAGGAGGACGAAAGCGATGACGGAGCTTCCCTGATGGAGAACACGACTAATTGGCTAGGGTATCTTGGCTGCTCACTTCAATACACTTTTATTGATCTGTCAGCCGCCAGCACTGAGCCACGCGGCTCCAGTGGCACATCTCTCTCCCACACAGTGATATGTGACTCACAGATTAAGGAAAAAGGGTTAGTGGTGACGTGATGCAGGGGAGCACGCTCCAGCTTCTCAAAGCTTGCTGACAGAGAGCATATTATTGTGGACAGCTGTGCATGACACAGAATTCAAAATAATAACTGGTCTGAAAGGCAGGGTGCTAGCGGCAGGAGCAGCATTTGATCAATGACTCAATAAATATAAGTGTAAAAATTCTAGCCATGTCATTTCATTTAGTAAAAAAAGATGTTTGCATCAGAATTGAATTTATCACAATGTTATATGCAAAAATTAAGAATATTTTGTAAACATCACAACTAGCCATTAATATTTCAAATAATCAACCTTCGTATCTTTTAAACTGATTCAAACACTGATATGATCAAATATAAATGGCATTATAGTTAAATAACAAGAATAGAATACAGTTAAATGTAATTTGTTTTTATATAGTGCCTTTCACAACAGAGGCGTCCCAAGGTGCTTTACATGGATGTGCTATGATACATTACGACATCATTAGAGAGAGTAATAAAGAACGGGGGAAAAGGAAGGAAAGAAATTAAATAAAGAAAGCCAGATGACAACGGAGGAGAGGAACTAAAAACTCCCAAGTAAGGAGGAAAAAAACTTCTGGGGGTCCAAGGTCAACTGCCTGCCCAACCCCCCTGGGCATACAAACATTACTGAAAACACAAAAGAGTGGACTTGCTTGCTAAAAGTAAGGTGTAAGTTGTCATTAAGGATCAAGATAAAGTCCATCAATGAGTCCGTTCTCCACATTGGCCTGTGTAGGGTGGCCAAAGTCCATCAATAAGTTTGTTCTTCACCCCAGCCTGTGTAGGTGCCACTGAAGGCTGCACCCACGATGATACAGTTTATAGGTCCCATCCGCAATGTCACCCCTACATGGGATTGAACCAGGACTCCAGCTCTGATGGTGCCCACCCCGGGCACCACCTGGACATGTGGGAAGGCAGCGAGCATCGATGGTCAGAACATGCATTGACACATAAATGGACAAGCATATTAGACAAAACTGGCATGTACAGCATGAAGAGAATGAAGTCATGTTTTATTTAGCTATGTAAATGCCCTATTTCTAGGGCAAAATTCTTTCTCCCTCTTTGCTCCTTTCAACAGTAGTTGAAAGGAGCAAAATGTCTGACCTGGTCATGAAATGGATGTATGCCATATAGATAGTGAGAGGGAATGTGTGCACATTTTTCCTGGATTATGCTATTGACCGGTTCCGTGTTAGTGCACAGTCTTCACCCAGTGAAGCAGGGGGCAAGCTGAGGAGTCAGTGACACTGCCAGCTGTGAGCTGCAGTGAACTCTTGCAGTTGTCTCCCTGATATGTTACTATGGTTACTGCATGCAGGCTGATAAAGAACAGCAGCTTACAAGCTAAAGTTGTAAATATTGAATTTTGTTTTTTTGGGGGGGGGGGCAGGTGATGTCTGGGTGTTAGAATACACATAATATATGAGCCTAAGCACATGCATCAACACAGAAACTTAATTCTAAGCATAGAGACGCTTGTGTTTACACATGCTACTTCTTCAGATGTAGCTTGAAATTACCAATCAGTTTGAACCAGCAAAATGAACTTAATGTCATTTTGTATAATTATTTGGTAATGTCAGACAGACTGATTTATACATGATGCTAAAACAGAAAAACAAAAAAATTAAACCTAAAGGAGACAGAAAAACAGTTGCAAAATGTCCAAGGAGATGACTCATGCCCAGCTTGTTTACTCCAACGTGAAGATTCACCTCGGCTGACGGATGAGCAGAGGACATCTAACTGAACATCATTTGATTAGCTGGCTGCTTCCTACCATAACATGGAGGGGAAAAATAAGAAACAATTGTGTTTAGCTTATAAAACTGGAAATTGTATTACAAAGAAAAAGAAAACAATCATTGTTCAATTACTGTACTTTGAATTCAATCTTCCGTCAAAACTAAGAATTATTTATGGAAGAATGTACACACGCAAAGCCTTTTACACCACATATGAGGAATTAAAAATAAGCGGTAATGCGGAAATTTCATAGACAATATGAATCATTTAGGTCCTTCACTGGAATTAATACTGAATAAATGAAATATACGGTACAAAGTATAAAACGATTGGCAATCCCCCACCAAAGCCCCAGACCCTTGTTTATTTCCTGTCCCCTGTTCTCTGCTCTCATTCTTTCTGTGCTTGTTGGGTTGGGGGGGGGGGGGTTGACATAAAGTAAAATACTGCTGGCTAGTTAATCACTTTAACAGCCTGTGAGGGGTATTGCGGAATCAGCTCTAGACAACCCACTGTGCTTCAATAGGAACTGAACTGAGATCAAGGAAGTTACCCCAGTGCTTGTACATTTGACAGCCCTGCAGTGTGTCAAAATTGAATTTTGACAGCTCAAAAGCAACACTATTTTTACTCTAGAGAATCTTCTAACAGTGATTCTTAGACATGGACATTTTTGGGTACATAATGGTTTACCTGTTGTCCATATACGAGTATAACCAAATGCTGTTCTATATGAGAATGATCCACAGCAAACACTTTGAATAAAGCAAACATCAAAGTTACATTATTATCACAATTCTATTGTGTTTCACAGGCTAGATCATAAAGCATTTAGTGTGTGATTGAGAATATTCATATAAACACACACACACACCACACACAAACATTCGTCACTGGAATGGACATTTAATTGGAACCATTTGTAAGGTTTTGCAGTTGTTTCAACCCTTGCAAATACTATCCAATTATTGGAGTGATTTCTGGCTGCTATACGAGTATATTATATTTTATAAGCCAGTTCCCGTAAAGCCTTTAATATTTATTTTTATGCTATTGTTCAATGTACTACAGGCAATAATTACATGGTCAGTAATTACACAAATGTACATTTAATTATTTCATTTTATGCAATTGTTTTTGTGCAATTTGCGTTTTGCAGTTGTCACCATTTAGCAATGCAACTCAAGACTTTACTTCCCTGAAACATGCAGCTAACAGCAAATTAACAAGCTGTAAAAGGGTTTTTGATACTGATTTGTTTTCATTCTCAGTTTGCTATCATTGCCCGATTGCCCTCTCATGTATGTTTGAAATATAAGTCCTTTTGGTAACAGTTAATGTAAAAAAGAGCTGCATGTTTCTGTTGTGAAGCAATAAGTGAATGGTGCAACTTTCCTGTTTACCCAACATAATTATTTTCAAACTTTACATCTTTGTTGGGCTTAATGCTATAGTTAGTGTACATGTGATCACAATAAAAGTTAGATGAAAAAAGGCTGGTATCTTCAGTCTGGTGTACTTTCAACAAAAATGATCCACTTGTTTTTCTTAGAAGCCTCATTATTATGATTAAAGTCATACATGAAAAGCAACTGGAGATTAGGAAGGTTTTTCATAACCCTTTACTTGAAGCTGTCATCTGTAATGCATTATGGATACCTTCATGTTACATTATAATGGTTAGTATAAGAATTAAAACATTACAGCGTTTTCTGTTGACAGTTAAAACAAAATATAGTGTTGATTATAATACTTCATAAGTTCCACTGAAGCTCTCATGTATAATGCATTATAGATACCTTCATAATGCATTTTAATGGTTGGTATAAGAATTAATAAAGCATTAAAGCATCTTCTATTGACAGTCATAAGGGATTATAATGTTGCTTATAACACTTCATAAGCTCCAATGAAACTCTCATCTATAATGCACTATAGATATATTCATGATGCATTATAATTGTCGGTATAAGCATTAAGGATGCTTTGCACTGCATTATGAAGGTATCTATAGTGTATTATAGATGAGAGCTTCGCAAAGCATTCATAATGCATAATAAGTATGGCTATAATGGGTTATTTTTTTATGAATGCATTGTAATGTTTTATGAATGTGTTCATTGATTCTTATGGGCATGACATTGATAGAAAGTGTTGATAGAAGTTTTTATATTCTGGTTAGAAATGACAGGTTTATGCAAAGGCTGTTCAACATATTAAGGTGCAAATAAATGCATAAATGGTAGTTACAAATTTATCAATATTGTATGTGTGTGTGTGAATTGCTGTCAGTAAGATAATTACACTGAGATTTTTCTTGTTTTGCTTACAAATTAAAATGTCTAACATGTTCACCCATGTGTCACCTAAACTCTGAAGTACTGAGACAATTATCCTTTAAGAATAAATTCAAAAAGCTTTAGGAAAACAGAGGTCAACAAGGATTGAATGATTGAAGGTCGAGGTCACACTGGGCAAAAATCAAAGCGTTATGGGTATAAGGAACACTTTCATTTCTGAAAATGCTTGCCTGCCAGAAAAATTAGACAAGATGCCTAAATGACCTTCTATTGAAAAGAGTTTGCCAACATTTACATAAAAGACATAAATTCAACATTATTTTTTTGCAATTACTCTTACATAAAATAGTTATTATAACCTTAATGTGAACAATTAATACATGTCAAAGATCCTGGGAATTTCTTTGAAGTTCTCGATCCTTTCTGGTGAATATGAAGAACACAAAGAATCAATAGGTTTCACTTAATGTCTGTATAACAATACGCCATAAATCAACTTTGACAAGTGCATTCCAGAAAGACTGACGCCAGGGAAAGATCACTATCGCTATTGCTGATTTCCTATTGATAGCTTTGTAAATAGTATCTCAATAGGAACCAAGTGGCATTTTTTCCTTGTTGAGCCTCTGAAATAACTGCAGTTACTACAGGGTCATGGTCTGTTGAAAGATGTGCTGTTTTATTAGTGAGTAGTTCATGCATGGCCACACTGTCACTTCACTGTCATCTCTTTTTCATTATCACAAACTATTAAAAGTTTTTCATTGATAGAATGGTAAGAAAAAATGCCATGTAGTCCACTGATTTAACAATAAACACAAATACAGATTTATGAAGTCGGGTAAGATCTAGCTTAATTAAAAACATCATTTTCTCTTGAATACATGGCTAAAAAAGACAAAGGAGCATTTTTGAAAGATTATGGTGTTTTATATTCTTCGGTAGTAAACAGTTAAAGAAAAGCAGGGACGGCGATTAAGATGTTTTTAAATGTTCAGATCTGATTTTTTTTAAATCACATGGATAAAATTCTAGTCCATGCATGTATTCTTGGATGCTCAGGCAGATTACAAATCAGGCCAACCACACACTTGCAAGTCACTTGAGTGATTCTCAGTATTACAGCTGGAGATAAACTGAAGAGTGAGTTCATTTGGCTCACATGCTCATCCTTCCTGGCACACCAGTAACCACTCTTTCCTCCCAATCAACCGCAAGTGGATCTTCAGCAGACTGCGGTTTGTTGAGGGGCAGCTCCTTTAGTGACTCTCTTGTATTCCCATAGAAGCTTTGAACCTGCAGAGGACAACGCAAGACATCTGATGCCAGCCAACATGAAATCCCCAGAGTATTTTGGAGCTAGCTTCCAAATAAGAATCACTATATTTGGCATGTACCATAGTGCATGCAGTAGTAAGGGATTGAACAAAATCATGTAAATAGTAAATGGATTAAATCTTGCATAGCTTGGTAAACCATATGCTAAAATACACTGTGTGCAACATTATTAGGCAAGTACTATTTCTGAACATATTTTTTATGAAAAGTTGGGCAGACTTATAAAAATAAATTCTGAAGTCTTCTTTAGCTCCATGTAAATGCATTTAGAGAGAAAATGTTACATTAGACTTTCACAGACAAAAATGAAAGGAAAACACTTGATTTTCAGTGTGCAGAATTATTAGGCAATCGGAAACTAAGTGGATTTTCTCACTTCACCATCAACAG
>JAODKC010000044.1:25942213-25956752 GCA_026777985.1 Mormyrops attenuatus | reverse complement strand
CTCTCTGCAAGGTCCTTTTCTGGCCCATTTTAACAGTCATAAAAATTTGCTTAATAATTCTGCACAGGAAAGTATCTTTGTTTTCCTGTTTTTCTCCAAACAGAGCTCATTCTTAATTACTGATCCATCTGGACTGAAAATATTGGTCGGAAGATAAGATACAAATAAAATACACACTTGCCTAATAATTCTGCACACAGTGTACATTATAACTTGGTACTACCACATAATACTATATAAGATATTGCACTTGGGTAATATTAAGACTGTATTGCAATCTATAAAAACAACTAAAATAGATTAATATGACAAAACATTAAAAAAGGTCCAAAATAATAACATTAAAAATATATTTTAAATATTACATTGTGGGTCTTCAAAAATATAAAAAGAGAATAATTTTAAAGGGACCCTATTATACTTCTCCGGTTTTTCCCTTTGCTTTAGTGTGGTATACAGCTTCATGTAAACGGTCTGCAAAATCTCAAGGCTCAAAGTACACGCCAATGGCAATAACTCTTAAAACAGAAACCATTCTTCTCTAATCAGCCTGAAACTGGAATTCCAGCCCTTACTTCCATGACATGGTGAGGTCACTTCTTAAGACAATCCTTATTGGCCACCTACCTGCGCGCTTGGCTTGCCCTCACACAATCCATAGCTTGACCAGCATCTTTTTCCAACTAGGGCAGAATGTGTAGGGCAAGCTGACCAATCAGGGCAGACTGGGCTCATGGGGAGTGGGGCTTAAAGCTCTAACAGAGCGTTTCAGACAGAGTTATAAACAGAGTGAATAAAGATGTACAGTAAAAGAAAGAAAGTGTTTTTGGAACACTGAAGCATGTAAATCTATCCCAGTAGACCCTAAAAGTAAAATTACGAACAGTGAAATTGAGCATAATAGAGCCCCTTTAATTAGCTTCAATTTGCGCATATGTCACAAAATTTAAACCAGTTAAGTGAAGTCTGGGGCTGAAGTTCCCATGATATGAGTTCTCAGTAGGGACTCTGCAGTCTTGAGTGCATGAGCAAGTTTACCATACCATACATTTTTACTATTGATTATACAAACAATTCCACTCTCAGTGTCAGACCAGGAAGAGTAAGACCTCCATAATGCTAAGGACCATCATGACCTTGGTGTGGTGTTGGGCCTAATGAGGTCTTGAAAGTAAGATGATCCATTTACTTTATATGCTTATTCCAAAGTTTTGAACTTCATATGTAGCCAGTGGAGGGCAAGTAGATAGGGTCATACATAAGTAAGTGTAAGGCATGGCGCGGTACTCACATACAGAGCGGCCCGCCTAATTCACTTTATGATTGAAAATTCTAAGATGTATTGATTGGGGAATAAAAATCTTCACTGGACTTTACATCTCTTGTGACTTAATCCCTAAGTTATCTTGAAAAAGTGAAAAATACACGAGCCATTATAGAAGTACAGAAATAGAGTTGCTTTGTACAGCATTAGCACACCAAGAAGTCATGTCTAATAACTCCAATAATTAAGATGAAAGTGCTTACAGAAGTTTTGCCTTGTAAGAGTGTAGGATGCTTAGGTATTTCTGCAAAGATTGTATATTCATTTAATTCATTTTCCTATAACCCCCCCTTGCAGAATTGTACACAAAAGCCACACAAGCAAACAAGCAAAATGGGAATCTGTATTAATACTGAGCCAAATCGAATTAATTTGCCCAAAGTGTGCTATTGATATTGAAGTCTGCAAAACCTCAGCATCAATTTAAACATAGTTTAAATATAGTCTTAAAAAACGGCATTAGAAACTAATTGATTTTTCAGATAAATCTTTTCAGTGGTAATTTTACGCTATGAGTTACAGTGACCTTGTCATTAGTTGAGCAGAAGCAGGTGCTTTGCAGAGTGGCTGCTGCATCTGTCAGACAATAAAGAGACTCAATCAGCTGTATTAAGCATCCAAAAATCACAGAAGCCAATCAGTACAGATATTATCAACTGTCATTCCTTGATTCTCCTTGATTGCCTCTGGCTCACAGCTTTTCTGTCAGCAGATGTGGTGCATTTTGTAGAAATTTATTTCTGATCAGTAGATCTGAGGGCCAATCATGGAATTATGTTGAGGAAGGTAGTTACCCTGCATTGATTTGGCAAATGTGCGTCCTTTTACACAACAACAGCCCCAAAAGCACTGATAATGTTTCATATTTATGATGGTGTGAAATAGTGTTTGGTCACAATGGCAGCAAAAGAATAATGTGACAAGGTGTTGGACACAGAAGAGGGTATGTATTTAGGGGGAACACTTCTGGGGAGAAAGGCTGATGTCAATGGTGAGGGGGACACCCCTCCATCACCGATCCTACAAATTAACTCCAACTGTACCACCACAGACGCCCTCATTACCCACAAAACTGCAGTTGTGATCTCCATCCACCTGTCAACCTCACGTCTGCTCGCATCATCTCTCACGAACAAGATCCCAAGGATCTTAAGCTTCTTCACTAAGGTCAAAAAGTCTCTTCACCTACCTGAAAGCAGAAATACACACCACAGAAGAATTTGCTTTTATGTTTTATTGCAGTATGGTTTATTTGTGTATATTCTAATGTTAGGTAGCATTTATTTGTGAGTAAATGCATAGTTCTTGCCCAGGTGAGCAGCCATAAACATGATTGGCTTTGGCACAGTACTGCACTGCAGCCTGTCTCAAAACCTTAAATACCTTTTAAATTTTCTAAAAACACGAAACTACCTAAAGTATTAAATAAATCCATTGTTCAGGAGAGAATGCAATGTACCCAGATCTTATCTAAAGCTTGGAGTCCTCCCATCTATCCATGCATATGGTGGCAAAAAGAAACAAAAAACATTGTTAGTATTCTTTGCTAACAGCTCCTTACCAAGTCCTGTGGCTGTTGTTTGCTATAATGGTGTAAAATTTAGCCAAAAAAGAGAAAAACAGGAAATACATTAAATATTTTGTGTCATTACCCAGTCTCATTATGTTTATCTTTTATATTAGAATCATGGGTCTTATAATGCAGAGAATGATTTAAAAAGTGCCGTCATGCCCGAAGGAACTGTAAGTTTATTTGGCCAAATCAGTATAAAGCTCAAAATGTAATCACATTTCGCAATGCTAAACCTCAATCCATACCATAAATGACAACAATATGCTGGCTGAGGTCCAGTCAAGTCACGCAAACTATTCGCCTGTCATCAATGGGTGATTTTAGCAGCCGCTAAACAGTTACAAATGAGTATGACATGGTTATGAGTGAATATGAAATGGTTGTAAGTGAGTTTGACGTGCTTCTTCACACCTTCAAACCAATGAGCAGACGTACTCAAGTCACCCGGGCATCTGTTGGGTTTAGTTGGGCGCAGGGCTCAGTCGGCAGGGAGCTGGCGATACCGCCCTCGGCTGATGGCACAAACCAGTCTCTGGCAGCCTTCAAGGCTGCGCGGGTACCGCTTATTGACAGTCGTTCTGCGATTCTTGTCTGAGACACATAGTGTCGCCTCATTTTTTTCTTTTCGAAATGGCAAACTGATTTTCACATGAGAAGATGACCTCAGCTGGCCACTGAAGGAATGTGTGAGCTAACCTGGCTGACGGAGAAGCTAATTTAACAACTCAAGCAGACGTCCTGCTGGATTTCATCACTGGGTGCGTCTGAATGCTTTAATGTTTATTTATCCTGCCAAACTTGCAGTATGCAACATGATGAGCATTAAAAGCACTCCAACTAAGTTTTGAAAAAAAATGAAATGGACAACACTAATTATATATTCATCCCTATTAAATATATCGAGCCAAGACAAGAGAGCAATACTGTCATACCCTGGGGTGTTGGAGGGGCATGATACTCTGGAAGATTCTGGGGCCCCAAACTTGACAGGGGCCCTTAAATACATAAAATTGTATGTAAAATGATGTAGAAAATTGAGTTGGGGCCCAGAATTTCAAGACATGCCCCTAGTATACAGTGGCTTGGAATAACATCTCCGCAGAACCACGGTGCAATATTCAAGCTGCTGCAACGAGCAGCAAGTGATACGGAAGGGTTTTCTCAATACTTAAAGTGCAAAATACAGGGCAGTGTGAAACAGGGGCTGGACACAAGTGCTTTTACACATAAGGCAATGTGTATGTAAACAATTATAATGTATTTCAGAACATACAGGAAGGAAATGCATTACAAAAAAACAACATATGACACATATGCAAATACGTTGATGCATTAAAATGAATGTAAGATGGATAATACATATTGTTATGATAGATACTGAAAAGGTCCTATTATAAGAAGTAGCAGCTCACATTGAGTAAATCAGTAATTCAGTGTTCTAGCCTGTTCAGGGCCCTACAGAAATATGCCAACACTCACTCACTCTTTGCTTGTGTATGTGTCCAGAACAAAAGGCCAAGTGGAGTGTGGCAGGGCCAGAACTGGAGTGCTGAGCTCAGCCTCAAACGACTGCTGGAATGCTCTCTGCTCGCCCCCCCTGCCCGTGTCTAACGAACTAGGGACCAGGATGAGCAGCCAGTAATGTGTAACTGCATAGCTGTCTCATACTGATTAGCAGCAGTCAGCTTTACACTGCTGTCTTTTTCAGCAGGAGTACAGAGATATCCACTAGCACCACTGCAGGGCCGATGCACATTATACATATCTGCCACTGTTCAAAACTGCAGTTTGCTGGTGTGACGCAGAGGTTGACTGCTGAACGCTGCCCAAAGATTCTCCAGCTTGAAGCCGAAACTGGAGACACGCACAGGTGGAACATGGACTGGATTCAAGACCTTCTCCATCAGACAGAATATGTGACAGACTGTTTCAAACAGCATGATATAATTCCTAGTGGTAAAGGCAATTTTTATCTGAGTTTACAGGGCCTCATGTACACATGGGGGAAGTTCAGAGGTCTTGCCTCTAATCATATGTCTTTTTCTGCAATTCACACCACTCCATCTTCACATATTCCTGCTACCATTTCTTCTAACTTTATCTCATCCACTGCTGGAACTGGGGAGTAGTTCCAGTCAAGCTATACAGTTGATGAGTAGCTACAGTCGTTGTCTCTCACAGCAAGCAAGTATCAGAAAGAACGTTTTGGATGTGCTTAGGCCCAGAGGTGGAAAGTTCTGGTCTAGAAAGTACAAATCCTGACCAAGATTTTGTTTCAACCAACCAGTTGAGTACTCTGTGACTGTGACTCTTTATACTCAACTTGTTGGTTGAAACAAAACCTTAGTCTATATTTGTACTTTCTGGACCTGAATGTTCCACCTCTGTTAATCACCTGCACTGAATCTTTCATTAAAACAATCTTTGAAATGTTTCTGCACTCTTTGTTAAATTATTTCCCAAAGCTATACACAGTATACCAGCCTGCAGTTTAGCCTCTGTGTCCAACTGCCCAGCTGATCATACCAAGTGGACCTTCTGGGAGGCTCATCTCCAGTTGTCTGTAAAGGGGAAGACTGTGATTCTGCCTGCATCAATAATAACTTTTACAAATGACTAGCAACATAACCTGCATCAATATCTGCCTTGATGAACATGCACTTGACAGTGCCTTGTCCCTGATTAGGTTCCAAGAAACTGTGGTTGGGAATTTGAGTTATCTGGCCATTTATTGCTTCAAATCAGGTTACAATGAGCTCCAAGCTGATGGTGCATGGAAGAGCTCAGCAAGACTATGGCTGTGTCCAAAAGAATGCAGGCTACATGCCAGACGTGGACAGTGGCAAAGGTAGCAGACTTCACAGGAGCTCTTCCTGTGCCAAGAGACTCAGGATGTCGTTGGAAGTTTCCGGATGGCCAGTTAGGTGTGAAGCTGCATCTTAGCCATAAGCAGTCCAAGTTCCTCCTCACTCATTGAAGCTGGAGTAGTTAGTTATTCTCTCGGGTGACACTTAGAGACTGAAACGCCACCGTCTGGCTAATTTTGTTGCCAGAGGGCGCATAAATCCTTGTTTGTCTGATCACACTCACCTATTTATCCTCCAGAGTCCCAAGCCGTTGGTCTGCTGCTCTGCTCTGCTGCTCTGCTCCGCTGCTTTGACCTATTTCATGTTTCCTTCTGTCTTGCCAGGGAAGTAAAGAACGATGGCTCTGCTCTGCAGATTTATTGCAGGCCAGGGGTCGCTGCCGCTGGGAACAGTAGGTTCATTTGCCCATCTGCTGCTGGGACCTGAGGTGCTGCTCATCTCTACCCTCATGCCCTTGCTGTGCCAGGAGACTGATCTTATCTCTCCACCACTGGGTGTTCCTCCTGCTACTTCCATCTGGTAACATAGACAAAGGTTTTATAGAAAACTCTCAATGATCTGGACCTCCACGCCCTTTTCTGACACCAATACAGAAAATGAGAAATTGACAGACACTCTTGGTTGGGTTTTTCGTCCTGGAGTACTCATTTACTTATCGGTCTTGTCAATGCAGCATATAAACACAATACTTTGAATGGACTTATTCAACTAAACAAAATCATAGACAATCCCCAGGGTACCCTACCATCACCTTCACAGCACTGAGAATAAACTGACTCATGTGACCTTAACTGATGCAGGAGGACTAACCAACACAGGAAGAACAGCTAAACCACAATAACTGAACTCTTCAGCAGCTAACAGGTTATCTATTATAATGAATAACAAATGCAGACAGAAGGCACTGCCTTATAATAGAATCAATACCGTTATTGTTAGTTTTAATTAGTGAAACAGGAGGCAATTTGTCTTGAGTCCCATTGCGCGCTGCCATATATATATATATATTTCTATGTATAACTGGAAAAACAGGAATTCCTACCAAAGCAGGCCTTTCATGCGTTTGATGTTTATTAATATGAAAATTGTTTGCTGCCCCCTTTATTCTCTACTTCTGTCTGGTCAGAAGAAAGACAATCCTGGTGTAAAACACTGAACTCCACAGCAAAGACTTTCCCCCAGCAAATATGTAAATCAGATGGCTGTGAAAGAATTGATAATGCTGTGTAATGTCACTATGGCCATGACGTGTACTTTGTGTATTTACTTATCTAGCAGATAGTTTCATCCAAAATGATGCACAATTGGGAAAGCAGGATCCCTGGAGTATTTGGGGTTTAGGGCTTCGCTCAAGGGCGGGACAGTGAAATCGTTCTGTTGACCATGGGATTTGAACTGAAAATCTCCTGATCATAAGCACAGAGTCCTAACCTGCAGAAGCACACAGCAGTCCCTTTTTCTGGCCCCTTTGTAGAAAAAGTGGAGAAATCATTCTCCCCGGAATGTGATTTCCGTATATTTTAAAACTTGAACCAAGGTGTTAAGACTTGCTTTCATGACCAGTCAACATGAAACTGCCGATGATACATATGGTGTGATTCTCACATGGACTTTTGCCTTCCCCTGAAAGGAACCAAGCTACACGATACTACACTTCTGTAGTGTTTTTTTTTTTGGTGCCTCAGTCTGCACAAAACAGCATATAACAGATCCTTATGATTGATGCTACTGCACTCATTCAAAGCAGCTGCAGAAGCCAGATTTCTCAGCTCCTATGAAAAGAACACAGCACCTGGAACGTAGCACTGGGACCAGGCCAGGGGTAACACTGTATCGAGCCGTCAGTCAGGTATAATATTTCACGTGCGACGGACCACCCGCGCAGCGGCTGTATTTCATATGGCTTGTGAAAGCTCGACTCGAGCACAATCGGGTCAGCGGTCAGGAAGCCGCCATGGTAGCAGACGTAGTGCAGCTCTGACGGAGTGCTGGCCATCTTACAGAAAACCACAGTACAGTGCGGGGGGGGGGGGTGGCACAGATCGGTATCAGCGGACCGCCAGGCAGGCCTGGAGGAACACGTCCTCAAGACATGACAGGCCACGGCCTTGATAGCAGCAAGCTCTGTACACCAGCGTATGCCTACAACGGGCAAGGGAAGGCTCAACAAGAGCCACAGAGTTCATATAGCTGAAAGGTCAATGGGCTAGCTTGTGGGTGGATTTTAGGGCCTTCTCAGTCCCAGAAACCAGGATGCTCTGTCTCTTTCTCACTCTGAGTTGTGGCTGCATGTGGCCTTATCTTGCCTTTTCAGATTAGATCTCCTCTGCTTTTTTTCTGGCTCATCTACAAGCCTCAGTAGAATTATATCTGCTTCATATGCCACCCATGTGGTGTTGTCATAGCATGGAACCTGCAGCTCTCCGTGATATTTGAATAATAATAAAATTATAATTATAGTATTAAGCAAGAAGGAAACAACTAAGATTGATAATACTGCTATTAGTAAGTGAGGATTATTCCCAGCAGCTGTACTTTGTGCGTGACTCATATTTAGAGTGTGTGGTCTACTGTGAACTGCTCAGCCGTTTTAAATCTTATGAAACCTTCTCTGTTAGGTCTTTGAATTAGTTTTGTTTCTTCTGGAAGTTCTCCTCAGAACTCTTTTTTTTCTTTCTTTTTTTTACTCAGAACTCTGAAAGTTCAGTGAATGCCTTCACCTTTTCCATACTGTAGGTGAACTGTACATGTAAGCGTGTGTAAAAGTAGAACGTGATTTTCCAAACATATGGGGGAAAAAAAATCATATTCATCAAGGATTTATTAGTATTGTTTCAGTCACTGAAGGACTTTAAGGATGGTGTGAGATCTTCAACTCTATTAAAGGCATTTTCATTAAGTGTGTGGATGGTGGGAATAGGAGAAAAATGGTCAGAATGTCATTGGCAGCTGGAGTTTTGTCACGTTCCATTTTGTGACCATATAAACTATTTTGATCAGACTTAACAAGCTTGACTAATTAACACAAATGAGGTATTTGAAACTTGCCCTAACAGACTTTGCTTGGCTACAATTGACTCAAAAACCATAAACATTAAGATAACTAAATACTCCCTTGAGTCTCGCCTTGGCAATTACATTCCGCTGAGTCATTTTTGAACTGACAGAACTTTGTCTCTGACATAAAAATGTCATGCACGAGTTTAATCATCAGGACATGAAACTGCTACATTTTATGTTTTTGCCATGTTATCAAACCTAGTGATACAGCATGCATCAACTGGGGTAATCTTTGCGACAAACACATTCAGACATTTTGCTGTTTGGCAGTAATAAATAAAGAAATAGAGATTTTCTTTTAGTGAACTACAGCTCAATTACAGTTCAGCAGCAGTTAAGAAGGTTTATCTGTGGGGTTAGCAAACAAAGCCACAAGCATGTTTATCAAAGTCACAGGAACTAGGCGTTCTTATAAGAAAAGAACCTTAACCAACCACTTCCTGTTGAAGTAGGAAACATTAGATGGTGCAACACAATGTACAGTAAACAAGAGAATAACACAGGACTCAGCCTGTGAGAGCACCTGCTTAGTAATATCTGGCAAGAGAAAATGGTAGACTTACAAACCATCACTTCAGCAACCAAAGGCAAGGTGAAACAAGCATTTAACTATTCTTTAAGATCCAAAAATAAAACTGAAAGTCCAATCACAGGTCAAATTCTTGATGAAATGTTGAGTGTTTTAACATATATGGCCTACAGTGGTATCTAAAAATAATTGGAGAGACCCCACCAGCTGCAGCTCTGAGCAATACTGATGAAAAAGAGCTGCCACAAGTGTTTATAAGCACGATGGCTCGTGCAGGGATTGGTTTACAATGAGCAGCAAATTCTTCTGTAAGGTGGTTTACTATCCATATAGATATAGTTGATGGTAGAGGGATATTCACAAACCATTTGTATGCATCAATCCTAAAACAGGAACATGTTAATCATAAGTAATTCAGGGTGACGCTGCAAAATATGGGACATGTAGAGGTAAGATCAGATTACACTGTGATAGCAATGAGCTAAGCAACATTATGAAGTTGCTGAAATATGTCTGAAAACTAGACGTTCTGCAAGAAGAAAACAGAGCAATACATTTGGAATACCAGCACAAACATATCAGCATCACTCACCTAAGAGACAGTATAGATGAAATCCTAAAGAAAATCAGATTCTAATTTTATTATATGTGGTGTAATGAATTGTCTGAAGTCTAACATCAGACAAACTAGAACAGTACAGTTGGAACTGGATAAAAGAAACCAAAATCATATCTAATGGCAAATGTTATATTTTATGCTATTAACATAGCTGACTTGTTTCCATGTTGATTTTTACAAAACTATATTCTCGTAACATTCTTAATCTATCGTTAAAAATCCCCCCAGAAGCTGCTCTGTTGCGGGACATCCAATTCAGTTCGGAAGGATCCAAAGCTTTTAGAACCTGAATAAACTGTCAAACACAATAGGGGTTTTAATGCGCTTTAAAGTTATAAAAAGTAGCACATCAAAGGTGAAAAGCCTTTAGTTGTGATGGCATAGCCAATACTTCCACTACTCCAAGACACGCCTTGTCATCATGCTGCTCGTATGAGGTGTGATTCATCTGGCAGCTCAGCCCACTTCTGACCACTTGCTAGTGTTGTGACTCGTTTGCTACCATAGCTTCAACAACAAAGTCCCTAACCTCCGTTTAATCTTATCTTTATGGCATGGCCAAAAGTGTGATTAAACTGAGCTGGCTGTGTCACCACCATCTGATTGGTCAAAATGCATGGAAATACTGGTGAACTGCATCAATATGCATGGATTATCTGAAGCAAAAAAGCATATTCTATATATTATCTATTATTAGTAGTATCGCGTATCACAATATATTGATGCATTTCCGATGACTTGGAACTTGAAAATCTCCAACCTCCTACTTAAAAAAGCACTATAGAATGGCTGAATGGAACGCATTCATAATGCAAAATTTACACAAGCTAAAACTAATTCCGCTAGTGTTTGATGCACACGTAACATGGTGATTCTCACAGACATGCTAGGAAATTAGCACATAGTAAACCATGATGTACATCGTGTGAACAGTAAATAAGCATTTCTTCGATTTTATGTCCCTGTTGCTCTCCAAACCCGGCAATGATTTTTCCAAGCCGACCCTTCTGCAGTGGAAAATCAAAGTGAGTTGGAACCGCGCTGTAACTAGTGTCTCTTTGTGGTCCAGGTCGGGTATGGCCTGGTTTCTGTATGCCAGGGGAAAAGCACCATTGGTGAAACATTGCAGTGAATCACAGATCTTTAAGATTTATTTATTATTTAAAGAATCTGGTCACCAGTGAGATAATTTACCTTATTGTACTATAAAAGTCATTTATTATCTGAGCAGTAGTCGTGATAATTTGTGTAACAATGTGTGTAATAAATATCTGTACTCTCAAATCACTGAAAAATATCATCCACAAAGATCCCAAATTGAATAGCTGGGGTCTTTCCAAAAACATTATCATTCACACCTCTTGGAGCAAAACATAGTGGGTCCAGATATTATCAGAGGGAGTTTTTCTGTTTTCATTTTTTTATAGAACATGATGACCTCACTGAAGAGGTGATCATCATGTCTGTTGGAGGAAAAAAAAAGTGTGAAGCTGTTGTTTCACATGCTGTTGTGAATGTGCGGTACTTAAAGTCACATCCTCAGTCTGTTTGGAAACCAGCAGAAAAATCATGCACGACTTACTTCTGTCATGTGGCTTTGCTTTCAGCTCCAAGCTATGCTCCACAATGCTGAACACCACATCAGACAGCTCACCTACATCTACAGTATGCCACTGGCTGCTGGACTATTCAGGGTTTCTTTTTTTTGCACACAGAGCCACATGGGAATAGGGCAGGAGACAGTCAGCGGGTGTACTTATAGGGAAATTAACTAGGACAAGTAAAAATTAAACATATTCTTTTTGAAATAGGTGGGTGGGGGGAGTGGCTAAGGGTATGAGTGGAATTGTAGCCTGAATGTCATCAGGAACTCAGTGTTTATCATACTTCCATTTTCAATCCATCATTAACAAGTAGGTATTTTAATACTTGAATAGGAATCAATACAGGAGTACTGGAATCACTTGGAATAGGAAAGGTTTATAAACTAGGAAGAAAAGTAAGCCAAATGTACTTAATTTCCCAGCTTCAACAAATGCTTAAAAAGGAAGTTCTGACATGTAAGATGACTATTGCTTATGCCCTTCTGCCTCTCAAGGTGATTTATTAGGTGATGTTAGAGCTATTTGAACATCTACCAACACCTGCACCTCCTCTAAGACTTCATCTCTATGCAAAAACAGGAAGTTTGGTTTATAAATGTTCCCTAGCACAAAAAGCATGAATATTTGATAATAATATTCATACATATTCATTGCCCAAGTACTCTCTTAACCTAAAGTCTCAACTCTTTTTTTATGTTTGTCTTACCAGTCAGCCATTAGAATTTTTGTGGTGTTCACATTTCTTTAATAAGGTTTTTAATACTAGCATTATTTTCAGTGGCAGGATGGTGCAGGTTTCCTGCCGCGATCCGAGGACATGTGAGGCTAATTTGCATCTCTGAATTACCCACAGTGTATGCAGTGGACTGCTGTCCTGTCCAGGGTGTACCCCAGCTTGCCTGGGATAGGCTCCAGTCCCCCCCCCCCACTCACCACCCCTGTGACCCTGACCAGGATAAGCATTCAGAAGATGGATAGCTGGTGGCTCAGTAGGAAGT
The DNA here is from genome assembly GCA_026777985.1 of Mormyrops attenuatus. Lineage (NCBI taxonomy): Eukaryota > Metazoa > Chordata > Actinopteri > Osteoglossiformes > Mormyridae > Mormyrops > Mormyrops attenuatus. Next base: position 25,944,178 of record JAODKC010000044.1, on the reverse strand, counting down.
TTGGCCACCTCACACTTATAGGATTGGGGGTATGAATCTTGCCCCTGTGGTTAGGTAAATTGGTGTCTCAAATTTGCCCATAGTGTATATCTGCTCTATGATGGACTGGCATTCCACCCAGTGCTGCCTGGGATAGGTTCCAACGCCCCCTCATGACTGTGTTCTGCATATGCACTTGGATGATGGATAGATAATTTAGAGAATGGCCCCTCTGGTGGTTGTTGCAGGTTACTACAAGTCAACGTAAACCTTGTCATTCCAATGTGTGCCCTACAGAGTAATTTAGATTTCATGTGTTTAGGGATCTGGTGGATACTGTCTGGAATAAGTAAACTTGTCAGGAGTCAGACGCTACACAGTTAAACTAGAGGATCAACATCGCTAGAAGGCTTCCATATATCTTGCTGTATTTGTGACATATAGAAAACCAACAGGATTTTAGACGTGAGTCTGACTGACCAATCTATAACCAATCACACACTCTATAAACAGCGATTTTGGGCTTATAATTGGGAAAATCGAAAGATTTCAGAGAGCTGAGAAATGTGTGGACATAATAGGCAATTTTCAGACAACATCAAATTTCTTGACAAACAGTGTTCTATAGAACTCACGTAGCTAGTGTGATGAGGCAAGGGACGAATGACTTGGTAACAGGCCTGGTAACAAATTAGAATGGGTTTTATTGAACTTATAGAACAAATACAGGAAATAAACAGGATCGCGAGGAATCTAAGATAGGAGGATGGGAGCAAGGGAAGGCACAGACAACAAGCAGGTTTGACATCAGTGATGGGGCTGGGGAACACAGGACTGGGAAGCACTTCTCTACATGACTGATGAGCAAACGAGAGGCAGCTGGAGTGAGTAACACAAGGACAGGAATGAGATGTAAGACAAACGAGTAACAGGCGTGGCTTGTCATGGTCACGGCAAGGAAGAGACAGGAGGGTCCGGTGGGCATGATATGACAGTACCCACCCCTTGAAACATGCCTTCTAGGCACGAAGGACAAACAGGACCAATGGGACCGAACGACAAGGCTGAGGACAGATGACAGGACCAACAGAACACACGAGATACACACCACAAAGGACACACAACAAGCATGACATACACCAGGACAGGGCAGACAGGTGGGGGAACCATAGAGACCAGGAGAAAAACATAGGAGAGGGCCATAGTGGACACAAACCGGGGTACAATAAAGGCAGGACAGGGCAATGGGAAAGGAATTGGGGCACAGTGACTGGAGATGGGGACTTCTAGGGAGCCTCTCAAACCCTTTGATGCTGATCCTCCTGGGCCTGTTCACTGGTAAGGGGGAGCCCATCCGGATTGCAGGACCTGAGGTCCTCAGAGGCCCAGTGCGACCAGAGTGCGTCAAGGGACCTGCGGGACAGGAGGGCGCTGTGGTTTCTTTTCCCAAGGTTGCCGCAGGAAAGGTGTCCAAGAGGTCAGGGCTGAGCAGACCAGGCTTTGGGCAGCTGACCCAGTTAGTGTGACCCCATCTCCCGCTCTTGGAGATTGGGACTTGGCCTGCCCCTCTTCTGAGCTCCCGCTTGCACCATAGACCGCACCGGGACTTGGGACTGGGGCAAAGCAAGCAAGGGGCTGAGGTGGGGGCCCACAGAGTGGGACTTAGGGCCAGGCTCAGGGGTCCCACTCCAAGAGCAGGAATGAGAGGTAAGACAAAGGAGCAACAGGCGTGGCTTGTTAGGGTCACGCCAGGGGGGAGACAGGAGGGTCAGGTGGACATGGCGGGCAGGACAGATAGCACATAATTGAGTTGAATTCTTTTAAATCATAGCTAAGTGACACCTACGCATATTAAAACAGGTTTCTGTACTGTAATTATCTGAATAGAAATGTTTTTGTCTATATTATGTGTCACGCCTCCTGGGGCGGGGCTGGACAGGTGCTCCGCATCAGGGGAGGCTTAACGCCCTACAAAGGCGAGGCAGT
>JAODKC010000044.1:25918987-25942113 GCA_026777985.1 Mormyrops attenuatus | reverse complement strand
CCACTCTTCCTGCGCGCCCCCCCCTACTCACCTGTCCGCTCTCCCCTCGGGGTGGGACCCCTTGGGGAGCTGCTCCCCGACACCGGGTTCTCCGCAAGGGGAATCCCCGATCTCTTGTGCTCTGTACTATCCTCCGGCAGATCACATTAAACCTGTGTTCCCCGCACTTCTGGGTCCCGACTTCAATCCTTGCAGCCCGTGACATTATGAAACTAGCATGAAGAGGTAGTTACGGAGAATATCCCAGTTATGAAATCTAGGTCTTTCATATGTTGGCTATCAAGATGTTTCTGTGTCTATTACTATAAAAGAAAATATGCACAATTATTTTTTATGAATGATAATGAGGGTAGTATTTTAAAAAGTAAGTTTTCTAAATGACTTTGTATATAGTGAAGGCTAGCATCATGTCACACATTAGCATTAGAACTGAACACCAATGCTGTACTAAAACCAAAGGTTCATAACTGTGGGATATATGTAACTAACAACAAAGCTAGTTTCTGTTCAGATGGTAGTAGATAATCACCTATAAACTGTCTATTTTTAATCCCAAGTCCCACTCTGCCAGACCATCATTTCCAGTCTTACCACTCAGCTTAAATACTTTGTTTTCTGCAGTCCTGCTGACCATAAACCACATATCTCCCTCTTAAAAGCTTTTTAATGCCAGTCCGCTAATGGGGCTCTGTGCTCCAATGCATTATATTCACTGTTCTCCTGGCTCCGTTCCATTTGTCTCCTCTCTGTACATACGCATGCTGAGCTCATCTCACAAAGTGGCCAGGCGGTCCCATCTCAAACACTCTGCTTTATGTATACACATGGAATAGAGGCTGGATAAATAGATAAGAATGTGATGACCCCCCAGATGAGCATATAACCACTCCTCATCATCATTATTGTATCATAATTAAAGCAAGAAATCCATAGAGTAAGAAGCCTTTTGTTCCTCTTTGAGTTTTTATTTTATACCTGATTTTTCTTCCAGGAAAATTAAAAAAAAAATCAATGTATGCATCATTGTGTATAACATCTTTACATACATTCTTAAGAAAAAATACATTTTTAAGAAGTGACCAAAACAACTGAATTATAATATTACTTTATTTACTGATATGTAAAATAAATTTTGTAAGGGCATAATTCTCAGTGATATAAATTAGTAGTAAATGTTTCCTGAATGTTACACCAAACGCAGACACCCATTTTATTTGTGGAAGTATCTTGCATAGATCAGGCAAAAAGATATCACACCAAACCGGACCATCGCACTCAAAGGCCAGCTACCTGAGCCCACTGGAAACAAATATTACAGGTAACCAATGAGACTTTTGGCTGCTAATGAGTTGAAGTGCTCTGGAACAAAGGATATAAGTGGGGACTCAAGCGCAGAGGACTGGCGAACACAGAGGACATGAATCTGCCTTATCAGAGATAGGAACCAGGAAGCCAAACAGGAGACAGGCAAAACAGGACATGGTGACCAGCCAGAAAAGTAAGGAAGCGAAGACATGACTCACGTACAATTGCAAATGGAAACTGGAACACAAAAGCTGACATATGCTAATGGTAAAATCATGTGAGTGTCTTAATGCAACACCAAACACAACCAGCCCCAGGCAAGATTCACTAACGTCATTGTATAACCTCTGGACCGTATATTTTTGGGATGGGGGTGTAGTCTCATTGACCATATTGAATTATCCATGGAGTGGGTAAGCTGTTAGCATCTGTGCTGATTCAGTCACTGGCATAACACTCAGTCTCAGGAATTAATATACTATGGCCAATTTGAGAGCCACTGTCTAAAAATAAATTAATTGCAAGAAATTTTTTGAAAAATGCAATGACAAGCCCATATCTTTCATGTTGCGTTTCTGAGAATTTTTCCTTGGCTTTACAATTTTTACTTATTTCAAGGGGAAAATAGTTGTTACTTGCCTCCTATTGAAGATATAAATTGCACAATATCTTTAGTCAGGTATTCAAAAAAGCCTAATGCTCATAATCCAGTTATAATTTGAGAATTTATCTGTCCTATGCACAGTACACATAAAGAACCTACATCCATCCATCCTTCCATCCATCCATCCATCCATCTGTCTATCCACCCATCCATTCATCATCCATCTTCTAACCACTTATCCAGTACAGGATCACTGTAAGATATAGAACATAGTTTCATAAATGTAACATAACAGGAATGTACGTTTGAAATCAGACTTGTGGTACTCGAGTGTGTTCTCAAGTCCACATATAGCTGTCAAGCACTTGGGTGAATTTTTACTCGAACACTCGTGACTCAAAAAAACCATCTGAGTCCATCCAAGTCCACAGCTTGTTTCTGCGGCCAATATGCAGCCCGAGATTTCATATGTTAGCTTTTACGTTATTCTACATTGTGCACACAACCAACACAGTTAACTCACATCCTCATCATATCTGCCAAGCCAGCAATTAAACATTTCTCATACATAAACCATAAGCAGGTTCTGTGCAAGTAAAATGAAGCACACTGTGGAGCGCAAATATTGCAAATCATCGATAATTTAGCTTGTTGGCATGTCATCCAACTACTGTTGGAAGAATGTTCTACCGACATCTGGATGGGAAACATAAATACTGTTACCTAATGCAAGCAAGTACAGTTTATCCGGAGACAATGACTGGCTATGTAACCAGCCAAAATTTGTTTTATGTAGTAATTTAGCTATAGCTATCCAGTTATCTGTCTTATAATAATAGTAATTGTTATACTTTATCAAACCCCGTGTCAGAAATTCACTTTTTCACATCACCTATCATGGTCTCCAAAGAGACACAGGTGAGTGTGAAAGTTTCAGTTCAAATAACGGGGTGAGTCAGTGTTATACACCCCTGGAGTAGTTATGTTTTTATGTCTTACTCAAGGGCTTAATGGTGATGTGATTAATGTGCCAGGAGTGGGAATCAAACCAGCATCATGCATGTTTAAGCCATAAAATGCTTATAGCACCTGCATTTCTCAAAAGCAAAGCCTCATTTGTAGGATGGACATTCTGAATCCTCATAGGTATCATACATAGTGTGTTACACAGTAGATCTGTCCCAGAACACAGTGTGCTCTTTTAAGCAAATTAGATTTAAAAAGCCTCCGAAAGAAACTTTGTATTGTTTTATGTATATTCTTTAGCTCCAGAACCAATTTTAAAAGTGTTCAGCAGGATACATTTTCATGTGACAATGAAATTAATAATTACTACAGGATGCAGTGGAGGTGTGTTTCTGTATTTTGCATTTGACAATTCATCTATTTCTTAGACGAAAATGATAATTTCTTAGATGGTAGTAATTTTAAATAAATTACTTGTAAAAAATAATTTATGGTATGTTTAGCCTACCATTTATAGTTTTTGAATCAAGAATCATGGTCTAGAATTGATCTTGTGTTTTTCCGGACCTAGATAGAACAAAACGCTATTTGTAAAGATGCTAAAATATGGTTATTTAAAAAGCAGCTGAGGGCAGTGAAGTCTTGCAGTGGAATCTACCCACAGCTCTAATGAAACAGCAACGTCTTGTTATGATTTTGTGGAATGGCTGAGATACTCACTCCCTTAGGCCAACAAATAATAAATATTTTAAACAAGTCAAAACAGATCTTTGGGCTTTATCCTCCATCCACAATCCAAGACAGTTAGCAGATGTCGACCATGTGCTTATCAGACAGATTTGTAATGAAAGCAATAACCGTCAAAGACAGCACTTGTTCATCTTCTCTGTACTTAATGCTACACTATTTTTAGTAACTGTAGTTACTGGACTGTGCGTTAAAAACCAATTTCTAGATCGCTATTCTAGGACATAAAGTATGATACACCATTTGTGTTTAATACGTCCATTTATTTCCCTTAACCACTTTTCTTTTTTATGGTCATGGAAAGTCTGGAGCCTCTCCCAGGCAGTACAGCCCAGAGGTAGGAGACACCCTGGATGGGGTGCCAGTCCATTGCAGGGCACATACACTCATGCAGTAATACCCTATGGGCAACATATAGGGGCACCAGTCATTCAGAACATGTTTAAATCATGTTATGGAACTGTAAAGAGAAACCAGATTACCTATACAAAGATGGGTAGAAGAACATGAGAGAACATGAAAACATTCCACACTCAGAGCTGGTGACAGGAATCAAACTCATAACCCTAGAGATCATCTAACAAAATGCATTTATTTTCTTATTCTCTTCTGTATATAATTCTTATTCTCTTCTGTATATAACGATCTGCTATGATAATTGTGACAGGGCTTGGCCTTTGCAGACCAATGTCCATGCCACCCCCATGAGACGCCCAAGGAGATATTCTGCAGGTTCAAGCATGTCAAATAAAAATTCCCTGGAGGCCTCTTCAATTTATTCTCTGGGATCAGAAATTTTGAAGCCCAGAAAAGCTTCAAAATAAAGTGGGTACTCATTGGTATCAAGGAGAGCCAATCCAGGTGCTTCAAGTGGCTAATGCGGATACCCTCTGGAGAGACTCCTTTGAAATGGTTTTTTTTGTAAGTCCTATTCTGTTATGAACTAAAGGACTGATCCAGCACCCACTAGAGGGATTATATCTCAGCTGACCTGGAGGTACCTTGGAATCCCCCAGGAGAAATTAGAGTCCATTACTGTGGAGCTGGGGGGGTCTGCTCTTATCTTCATGATGCTCACAATGTGACACACAGTTGAATTAGTATGACCATAATGATGTTGTAATTATGTTGTTTGTGTAAACCCTGTGTTTAAAATACAGTTTAATTTTGAATACTTCTTATTTTAATCTAATCAGCGACTGCTTTTTTTACAGGCTGAATTTCGCATTAAAATCTTCTATATAAATATGCAATCCAGCTTTTAAGATGACACGTGAGACGAAACTGAAAATGACACTGAAGCCTTCTGGATAAAACGTTCATATTTGCGTTGGACACAGATGATGCAGTTCAACACAAAGCCAGTTATGGTTTCCCAGAATGAAATTACTGGTTCGGGGTTTCATATAGTAACTGAGGATATAGATCTTAAGTCTTTGGTAAGGAACTGTCAACAATGCCAGTTACAGAATTACATTAACAGTAGTTTCCCAGTATTTATGTGGTGGCCTGGCTAACCTTGGATGAAACAGTGTATGGTTTGTGTGACCTAAGGGAAAATTGCTTTTGTTGGTGACTGAAGCCAGTTTGATATGGATGGATGCACATTTCATGCACTCCATTACATCCCGCAGCAGAGAAGTTGCTGCACATTTTTGATACACATGGGTTACCAGCCATAGTTGTTGCAAAGAGCGGATCAAGTTTTGTCAGCATTTCCTGAAGAGAAGCAGGATGAAACATTTTACTTCAGCCCTCAGCGGTCTGGCTAAATTTACAGTGTGAATCTTCAAAAAGGGGGTGAGAGGATATAAGGGTAGGGTTGGGGGGGGGTGTTTATAGACAAAAGTTATGTTTTTAGGCCCAGCAGCAAGACCACAACTGAGGGCAGACCCATTGTGCTTCCAATAAATCATAAGATCAGAATACGAGGTCATACAGAGTTAGAAAAGACTTGAGCATCAACTCAACATTCATGTAGAGGACACATTCATTTGCGTGTAAGAATGTACCACCCTCCAGGACAGATAAGGATCTCCAGCCAATTGTTGGAGGAAAGAATTGACCCAGCTGCCTGGAAGATAAAAACAAAAGAGCAAGCAGATTGTTTCACTACTCCAGAGTCATCCGGACCGGCTGGAGGTGTCTGCGTAAAAGAGAGGTGTGTAGATTGAGATGCTTTTTCAAGAGGCCATAAAGAGTGATAGCATGGAGAAGATTTCCCTAATGGATGTCTCCTGCTGTAGTGACAGAGGAGGAAGTGGCCGGGTAAGGCTAGATGGAATGGGAGAAAAAAAGTTTCTGTTGGCTACAGACAAGGGTTACTTCTGAAGGAAAGAGACCTCGGCAGATGAGATTGCAGAGCGGAATGTGCAGAAGATTCGATGCGCCACCACTTTTTTTTTGGATGCTTCGGGTCTTGTCAGAGTGTCACTCTGGTACATAGTTAAAACTTCAGAGTGGGTCAAAAAAGTTTAATAGTAGCCGATGGCTGAGCCACTGGGAAGGATGGAAAAAGTCAAGACAAGGCAATATGGAGAAGAATACTGAAGGTGGAAGAGACTTCAGGTTGTGACAGAAAGAAATTGTGGGAGGTGAAATGATGAGGAGCAGGAAGCGCAGAGTGGAATGACATTAAGTGGTCAGAGAGAGAAGGAGAGAGACGGAGAGAGACGGAGAGGGAGGAGTATATGCAACATCTGGACTTTCTGCTTCTCGTGAAACCCGGGTCTTGTTGTTCATGCGCCTTTTGTGAAGAAGCTGTCTGGAACATGGTGTGATTGAATGTAGGAGGCAGATTTTAAATTATCCAGGTGGCTGCTGAAGCCAACCAAGGGAATGAGATTGTGTGTTTAGATGGATATATAGATGTACGTAAGTGTAGCTTTCCTTCATTTGTGATTGTTTTGAATACTTGTGATTTGCAATTTCTTTCTAGTTAATAACAGATCTTTGCAATTAATTAAGAGCAATAGCATAAAAAGTCTGGGCCCTTTAATATACTCAGCTGCCAGGTGCGTTTGGCAATAAAAGCTCGTCAGACACAAGTCATCCGTGAAGCAATCTGGGTCTGCAGACTGCAGGTGCTCTATAGCCATTTATCACCAAAATTATTCAGATGGATTTTTTTCCATTCCACTTCCATGAAGTGTTCAGGGTGGAAAATATGTCTGGAAATATTTTGCACAGCATTTGTGCCTTTACACTGTTGCTTTGTTCTATGTGCAAGGATGAATCAAACCCCTAACGAATGTAAAATTAAAGTATAAAAATAAAACATACAAATAAAATCATTCATTCTTAAAAAAATATATTCTGACTATTATTCAATAGAGATGCAATATTTTTGGGCACAACAATCGAGAATTCTTTTTGTCCAGGTTTATGCTTTTTCTAAACCAGAATCAAAAAAATAACTAGGATCACAGGATGGGTATGTTTTGCTTGACAGGCCAGAATAAAAAAAAAATAAAATTCTTTCCCCAAATGTCGATTTCCTGGAGCATAATGTAGGTCATTTTCCCTGGCAGGAGCAGTGCTGGGTGAAGCAGCATTCATTTGTGTAATTTAATTGGATGGAAGTAAATTCTGACCCCTTGGTGCCAGTCACACATTACTGCTGATCTGTGAATTTTAATAAGCTGTTTACAGTGAGCTGTGAACCCCAAGACATTTGACCTGCTTCACCGGGCCTCTGCACTGCTTGTTTAAGCTGTCTGTGCTTCATGTTAATTGATTCACCACACGCTACAGAAGACAAAAGTCAACGAGTTTTCCAAAAACAACAAACATTGAAGCAAGGTTGCATGTATAGAATATATATGTACACACACATACATACACGTGTTTGCACGTGCGCACACACATACACACACACACAGACACACACAAACATCTTTCATTGGTTGACTACCTAGCTTATCAGTACAACCGCAGTACTTCAAAACCTCTAATCTTTTGGCAGCAAATCCAGCTCCTTCACCTCCTGTTGCCCAGGACACCGTATTCCTTTTTTTTCCTGTTTTTTTTATTTCTATATTTTTCTTTGTGAAATGTTCCAATGTAATTAAAATTGCCAGTACCTTCCTGTTTGTTTAGCTGTATGTTACAAAATCCTTCACAACACCATAAAAATCACCCAGCACTGTTTGATATGTTACACATGTCAGCAGTGTCTAAAGAGTTTTTGAAATGACGATTTGGAGTGTATGACTAACAAGATGAAATGCATTGTGGGACTGTGATTCAGTGAGAAATCCTAGCTACGAGCAGGTTGGGCTAAAGGACCATACAGTTTGTACTTGTTTTCTTAGAAGCTTCTATGTCACTTAAAGTATAACCAGTCAAATTGCTTTGGACTAAAAGGGCTGGCTGTGAAACTAAATTACAAAATGTAAAAGCCCAGCATGTTGTTAAATTGAGGATCGCTGAATCACCTAGCAAAAAGACGTGACTCTCTGTGCCCCCGATGACAGAAAAAGCACAAATCCTGACTGGTTAACATATAACACTTTTGTAGGGCCTGTCAACTTAATACATCATAAGAGGGTCCATGCCATGCTGGGTGACAGCTGTTTTTATGTATCTCATGAATCACTACCATAAAAGCCACAAGCCTGCTTACTTCCAATATGTAATAACTGGATAACTACTATGTCTCCATTATGTTTTTGTGCAGCTTAGAAGATGCATTTTAATACATAGTTTTCAAATGTTAAGCATAAAGTTAAATATAATCATCAAAGGACCATACTTCTTAAAAGACATATTATAATTAAACCTGATCATTTCAAAACACTGTGCTAAAATCCTTCTTACTACAAATATGTAATGATGAATGACCAGGAATATGAAAGAAATGGGTGAATGGGTAGATCTGGACTTTAAGTAGAAAATGTAGTAGCAGCTACAGAATGGACTGTGTCCTCTGTGCTTTAACACATTTCATTTTCTTAGTTGATTAAGCCCCTCTGAGGTCTACCACTGATACACTTCAGTATTGCTCATCATGTGCTGCATTCTTTAAAGACCAATTGAACAATTGTGCTAGGAATGCAGCTGTAACGTTTGCAGAGCAATTTCACTATGAAATCATCAATCATATGTCCCTGTTCATTTCAGAACATATTGAGGTAAGGGTCCTGACAAAGACTCTGTTACTAATCCTTAATTAACATTCTGGGGGTTTCCAGTGTAAAGAGCTCGATAAAGCTTAAACGATTTCCTGCAAATGGAAAGAGAGACACCTGCTGGCAGAAAAATTATACTGATGTGATGGAGCCGATAAAACCACAGGTAAAGCAGGATATGCCCATGTTCTCAGTGGGATGCAGAAGTTTGTGGATTTTTTTTATTATTTATTGTCAATTTTGAATTGGTAAGTTTTGATTTACATCAGTGAAACGTTTTCATTGAAAATGTTAAAATTACCCTGTAACAGGGAGGTATGCAGCTAAATGTGCCCTGAGCACTGTGGTATACAGCTACTAGTACACTAAACAAGCAAACAAAAAAACATACTTCTGGAAGATTGAGTAGATCTATCTGGAATTGTGCTCAGCTGGTTCAGACCTTACTGAGACTATCATCAATTATAAATTTAAAATGACCACGAACAGAGCATGATATGTGGAATCCCCCATGGTTCAGTTCTTGGGCCTCTCTAACTTTAACATCTGTATGATTCCACTAGTCCTTAATCTTGCAGGACAACAAGACTTTTTTCCGTAGTTCTGCAGATGACAATCTTATTTACTTGTCTTTCAACAAATTACTATGGTTCTGAAGAATTACTGCCAATGAATAGAGCAAATAACCAACTGGATGCAACAAAACTAACTACATAAATACAAGGCATACATAATTGCATTTAGCTATAAAGAGGAACAAAATAAAGTTATTGCTCACCTTGATTCTACGGCTCTGAAGATTAAAAATCAAGTCAAAAATTTTGATGCACTATAGAGATGTTACAGCAGTCTTATTAAATTACTGAATTAGCCTTGCATCCCCTTAAAAACCAGAATGAGAGGTTTCTTGTCCAAGCAAAACAGTGGAACTCAACCATGCCTCTACCTTGAAGAAGGTGGACTTGTGTTTGTATTGCATTTCCAAAATGACAATTAGACATTACTCCAGTGGCCTGTACTACGAAGTGGAGTTACTGGCTTATCGGGGTAACTTGTCGGATTTAAGGTACCACAGTTTAAATGGACTTCATATTCGTTCACTTACATTTTGCCCAAACTACCTTAAATCCGACAAGTTACCCCAATAAGCCAGTAACCCCGCTTCGTAGTACAGGCCACAGTTCTTTAATCCTTGCTCTGGCTTCCATCCTTTACATCATCAGGAACTAGTCAGCTCTAGTACCTAGAGTTAGAACTAAACCCAGCAAAGCATCCATCCATCCATCCATTTTCTGCCACTCATCCAGGTCCAGTTTGCAGGGGCAGCAGTCTGAGCAGGGATACCTATATCTCTCTCTCCTCAGGAGGATATCAAGGTGCTCATAGGCTGACCAATAGACATAATCTCTCCAACTTGCCCTAGGTCTACCCCGAGGTCTCCTCCTGGTTGGAAGTGCCAAAAACACCTCCCCAGGGAGGCATCCTAGATAGACACCTGAATCACCTCAGCTATCTCCTTTTGATGTGGAGGAACAGCGGCTCTCAGCCCCTACCGAATGTCCAAGCTTCTCTCCTTACTGTACAGTAGTTGTAATTCCAATTATTTATGTAATAAACAAAGACAATTCATCAAATCCAGGGCAAGAGTTACAGAGATCGGGAAAAAAACTACCAAAAATGACCTGATATATAAATCTTATCATACACATTCATTGTTTATTGTGGGTTATTTATTGCCATCATTTTAAGCACCCCCCATCATTAAACTTCTATACATACTTTAAAATATCCACGCATTATAGCATTAAGATATAGCATATATCTTAATTGCTACAACAATGAAGGGTCAAGTTTGAATTATAGTATTATATAAGATCATGTATTTGTGTGAGTGAATGATGTGTTAGTGTGCCCTGCAATGGATTGGCACAACATCCTGGATTGTTCCTTGCTGTCAGGGTTGGTGTCTGACCCTGCTCTACATGTCTCTTCCCTATATGGCCTGTAGGTATTGCTGGTCATCCTGCTCCCCCCGTCTCTTAGCCCTTTAGTCCTAGTGTTTTTCCTTGCGCCCCTAGATTGCTGCATAACTCATGGGCTGAGTGAGTAGTTTAGAAGCTGACACCCATCCGGTTGTGGGTTTGAGGCTGGCCTGCCTCACCATTTGTTTATTTTATCATTAGCTTTTGGTTTTTCCTTGTATCTTTTAGGGTTTATCCTTATGTCCCTTTTTTGGTTTATCCTGCCTGTGTCTTGTTTTATTATGTTTGCGAATTCTTTGGTTCTTAGTTATTCCTAGTGTTATTATCTTTCAGTGTTTCATAGTGTTCAGGGTTTGTTGGAGATCCCTTGTTCTGTGATTAGTTAATTGTAACCCACCCCACCTATTCCTAGTCAATTTTGATCAGTAGAGTTGATTACAAGTTACACTTGTGTTGCCCTGCTCCCTGGTTGTGTTCCCTAGTTGGTATTTTTTTGTAGCTTGTTTTCCTGACCCCTCGTGGTCGCCTATTTTGTATCATTCCCTGTGTTGTAGTTGTACAATAAACCCATCATTTTGTTGTGGAGCCAGCAGTGGATCATCACCTTATTTCCCTCCTGCTCCCTACTGATACATGACATCTGCCTTGTGCTCATAGCCTCCGGGATAGGCTCTGGACCCCCCACAACCCTGAATAGGACAAACAATTACAGAAAATGGATGGATATGTTTCATATGATACACAAACAGGACTTGCTATGGACTTTTGTGCAACTTGTGTGAACATTACATTTTAACATTCAGTTATATGCCCCATATGTTTCACCTGTCTTTCTTGATTTTACAGGTCATGGTAGGCAAGGAGGCACAGAAGGGCCACTGGAGTTGAGGGGTGAGGTTTATCCACGGAATAGGGGAACAAGGGCCAGTGGCAACAAAGGGACAGTATTCACCAGTTCAGGGGGCAAGCACCACTGCTCCACACAGATGGGTTATGTCTGGAGGCAGCAGTTCCTTCGGGGCATTCACACTTCAGGCATTAAGTTTCACCCATTGGCTTGGGCAATTAGTGGTCCCCAGCCACGTCCTGTTGGCACTCCTTATGGGAAACTTTGGGGAAACCAAGGATACCGTCACTCTCTGGTGCTGATCGCCCCCTGCTACTGAACAGTGGACTACCAGTGGATGATCACACCACAGAGTCCTGAAGCTAGCCTTTCTCAGCGATTTAAAAGGAGCTACCTTTCTGAGATGAGATAAACCTTTGTGTTACAATGTAACACAAAGAGTGAGTCAACCATTGCCAGGCATTTCCACCTGTTCCAGCAAAGATGTTTCCATGTACTGCCTCAGGGTATGAATCAACTGAAAATGGAGTACAATCACTTTGCTTCCCTCACTAGGTATTTGGAATACAAATGAATGTGAAAGTGGCTTTCTAAATTCCAGCTAGTTCTTTATACAATTACAGACAAAGATGCTGTTTGTTGTGATTTGTCACCTATTTAGTTCTTATTACTTTCTTCTAATCTCATCTCACTGTTATCCCTGTGTGACTAACTGGTTCACCACTCCTATGTGAGAACTTTTTATTACAGTTTTCTGTTTTTACAAGGTGACATTTCATGCAATGTCACCTTGTTGTCTCCCTGTTCTCCTGCTTGAAGGCTTTCTTCTTCCCTAGTGATAGGTACTTCTAAATGTACTTTTAGAGTAAATACCAGGGGTGCACATAAGTGGTGCGCAGGTGCGCATGTGCTATCAAAATAAACAATGCTCACCAGGTCTAATGTTGTAATGCGCGTTTGCGTACCTAAGATTTTAGGAAAGATATGTGCTAAACATTGGACTGCAGTATGAGCCACTGCTTTTATAACTTCCTTCATTCATCAAAATGTCCAAGAAGCAAGCTCCATTAAGCAATTACTTTGGTGTTCCTCCACCACCAAAGAAACGCCAGACTGAACCTGAACCACAAAAGAAGTGTGCGTTCTCGGGAAAATGGCTGCAGGAGGTCAGCTGGCTTCAAATGAATGACACCCACACTGAGATGTGTCGCAAACTATGCCGTGAAAATCCCACGGTGGCGGATAAAAACAGCGCCTTTTATACAGGTACTAAAAACTTCAATCATCCAGCTTTTGATAAGCATGCAAAAAAATAGCAGTAACTGTCGAGTTACTGCTTTTAAATAGCAGTAACCGTTGTCAGTGCTTAAAAAGCTGTCATTTCATTTGGTTTTCAGTGTTTGAAAAGCATTCATTTCAGTGTGCGAAATACGGGGGGTCCGACACCCCCGATTAACCCATGAGACCCCCTCAAGATCGGTATTGCGCAACAATAGGGAGATGGGGACCCCCCCCGAATATTGACGGGTATTTCGCACACTGAGTCATTTCATTAGAAAGCTACATACTACAGGGCTTTAAAGAACAGATATTTTGTTGCACTGGTTTTATTCATTCTCAGTTGACATGAAAGTACATGTGATGTCAGGTTATCCCTGTATCCCTCTGTTGTGTTCATCCTGTGAGGTGGGTCATGGAAGAAAAATATTTGAAAAAAGTGAGGACCAAGCAACAAGCCCAGGTTCTCCCCTGAGAACAAGACCAAATATGTTATGTGCACCCCTGGTAATTACTTACAAAAAGACAAGCTCTTTTCACTTCATGTCAGACCAAAAGACCTGACTCTGCATCCATTAAGCTGCCTTTCCTGATACTATCTGCACCTAAGTCCATCCTGGCAGACTATGCATGTTTCCGTCATCTGCCCATTAGTCCAACGATGTGGCTATGCAGACAATTATTAACCCAGTTTTGCTCCAGTCATCCTTATGCAATATTGAAAGGCTAAGGGTTGTCGTTATATAAGCCAGAGAGAAAAGATTTAATGTTCAATTAAATACAACAGGTGACATTTCACAGGACATTTGAACTGCTTAAAGTGCTAAATCTAATCTAGATCTAAATCATGGGGATTGATAAGATTTCATTCTTATTGTAGAAGTCTAATTACTCAATATTTTCCAGTGCAGGCAAATATTTTAGTTACCTGTCATCATAATTGTTCTATGGTAGCCATTAACAACTGAAAAAAAATCTTAGATGAAAGACATTCATGCATTCAAGTCATTAATTGTTTATACTGTGTACTGTCTTCGCAGGTAGCTCACCTGGGCACTTTATGTAGTTCAGGGTTGCCAAATTTGGTCAGCTGATTGGAGTGATATTTTCAAATAAAGAGAAGTCTACACACATTTATGTATTATTAGCTTGTAAATTAGTGAAGTGGTTATCCGTTACTTTTGAGTAATCTTCCAGTATTCATTACTTAATACTTGTTACCTAATACTCGTTACTACTTGGGTTGGCTATGCATAAAATAATAAATGCTGCTACCTATACTGTACCATAGTCCGTAAGCCTACAGCGCTTAGCAGCGTCGCGTTAGTGTGGGTAATTTGACGCATGATGCTATTGCTGGTTGTAAGAACAGCAATCACGATTGCTTTCTCAGAACAGTTACGTAACTATATAGACTTATCATGCAGTCAGTCAACTCAAAAGTCTTTGTGCTGTCAAGCTGCTATTAGCTATTTATCATACAGCTTTGAACAAAGATCGTGGTTCTTGTTATGGAACACGATCATTGGCACTTTTTCAGCTGACAGCCGGCTATGTCTCGTGTTAATTAGCTGGCCACTCTTAGAAAATATCCGTTCACTGGGCACAGACGTCGCAACAACGCACAGATATTTTCTAAATGAATGAAAAAAATTAAGCTGTGTAGTTACATGTCTCAGTTGCTGCTGGTTGTTGGACTGAAGTTGATGCAGGTCCGGACGTTTATGCTGCATTTGATATCATTCGTGTCAGTGTTGCAGTGACGTTTCTGTGTACGTTGATGTAGTTGGTTTCATTATCAAACCCATTTTTTTTTTATCGTGGGTCCAAAAATGTTGCCTTTGCAACATCATTGTTTTCATATGGCCCAAATCTCTTCTGTAATCCATCGCTAAGTGTCTTGCTTAGACCTTGGGCAATGGTAGTTTTGAGGGTAACTTTTATTTTATTGCAGACTGACATCAACCCATGGGTCAGAACAATGACTTTTGATATTGTCACGTTCTGTTCTGCGCTCATTTCTGATGTTACGACTTAAAATG
Organism: Mormyrops attenuatus; assembly: GCA_026777985.1. Classification (NCBI taxonomy): domain Eukaryota; kingdom Metazoa; phylum Chordata; class Actinopteri; order Osteoglossiformes; family Mormyridae; genus Mormyrops; species Mormyrops attenuatus. The sequence continues at coordinate 25,927,213 of JAODKC010000044.1, read as the reverse complement.
GTCGCAATACGATGCATACTTCCTTCAGTGCTGCCCATTCATCAACAGTCAGAGGAATGATTGGAGTATGTAGTACTGCAATAGCAGCGTTCAGTGGTTCCTGGACCTCACAAACACGCTTACACATGTAATAAGTTGAGTTCCACCTAGTTACAACGTCATTCTTTAATTTCATTATGGTGCTGTTTGGTTGCATTTGCTCCTACAGCACTCGAAGCTTGTCTGCAGCCAATGTACTTCGACGGAAATGTTAAACGATGGCTTTGACCTTGGTCTTAAGGTCTTGTAAGTCATTGATGGTGTTCTGGACTATAAGATTTAGGGTCTGCGCATAGCATGGAACGTGTGATAATTCAGCTTTAGTGACAGCTGCAACTTGGTTTGGCGCATTATCCGTCACCACAGCAACAACTTTGCCAGTTAGGTTCCATGCACTGATAATACGTTTCAACTCATCACTCAGATTGTCGGCAGTATGACGATCAGTGTATCTTAGTAATTCCAGCAAACATGACCCAATTTCAAAATTGCTGGTAATGTGATGTGCAGTGAATGCTAAATAGTTTTCAGTGCATCGGGATGTCCAGCTGTCAGTCGTCAAATACACCCATTCAGCATTATCCAACAAACGCTGAACTTCTACAACGGCGTTTCTATATGTGACTGGAAGCAGGTCTTTTGTCAGCATCCACCGGGATGGTATGATGAAGGTCGGATCTAATGCAGCCACTAAGTTGCAAAATCCTTTATCCTCCACGACAGAGAATGGCTGGAAATCACGTGCTATCATTTTTAACAACAAGAAGTTGAGACGTTTTTGACAGACGACTGATGTAGGACGTACAACGAAGCCTGTTCATTTTTGCTGCTGACGTTGATTGGTGGGTTGACATGATGATTTCAACGTGACGCTGGCTACAGGACTTGCTGCATCCGAGGTTGAAGCTATTGGTGCAGTTTGACTGTCCGAAGGCTCGGGCTGATTGGCATTGGCAGATTCATTGTCAACCATGACAGCTCTGTTCGTGTTGCTGGTTTCTCCATCCGGTACATTTGAACTGATGGCCGAGTTGCTTCCTGCCTTTTTTGCAGCTTTACGACAGGGTGCAACATCTTCAACGTTTGATGGATGCTTTGCACGCAAATGTTTCCCTACATTTGATGTGGATCCACCTTGGTATGAGATCTGCTGCCCACATATATCGCATTTTGCTTTCATAGCTCCCGGGATGACTGAGAAGTGCAGCCACAAATTACTGCGCTTTTTCGCCAGTTGAGATTGAGACATGATGATTATTAACAACAAACAACTAAACTAATACTATAGGCTGCCAGTAGCAAAAATATTTTATGCTGCACACTAACAGAAGTCTCACAGTGAATAAAATTAACATCCACTGCTTTCAGACTCAGAGAGAGATATAGTATATAGGGGCCTAGAATAATCCAGCTGACTGTCTGAACGATCAAAGTGAGTACATAAGACTGATGCAATAGGGGCCTAATTCTGTTGGTTAGTCGGTAAATGAAATGGATATCGGTACTGCAGTCAATAGTCATTCAGTTGATGACCATATCGTTACTCGGTATTTTCAGTTGGATAGTGGAAACGGGTTTTATCGAGTGATTACTCAAGATGGCTGGAGCCTGGAGGCAAGTCTCAGGCTAGATGGAACCCGCTTGCTAACCCTAGCTCCCCCCTCATCAGCATCACGTTAAGTTCAAGGGAAATTGCTTAGTCACAGACCACTACATTAACAAGTTTTGGAGACTTCCGACTCCGAGTGCATCCCGACCGGCTATTTTTAACTTTTTGCGTGGGTGGCTGCATAGCCTATGATTGCTGCAGGGACAATGAACGTAAGACGTACGTATATCTTCCGTCTTTAGAAAGGCGATGGGCGACTAATTACCCCGGCAAGTCAGTGCAGTGTGACAGTTTGAAAGCGTGTCATGCTAGATGCGTGAGAATTGGCAATCCTGGTACTTTTGGCAATATAGTGTATATCGGTATTCATTCCTAATATCAGATTTCATTGCATATATATTAGTATTTATTCAATATATATCAGGTTTCATTGTACCTATATCAGTTTTCATTTTGTGTATACCATGTTTCATTGCTTATACGAGTATATCTGCATTAATTCCATGTATAGTATGTGTGTGTGTATATATACAGTATATATATATATATACAGTATATATATATAGACACACACACACACACACAATGAAACCTGGTGCAGGCTTATGTACAACCTAAGTTAATGGAATCCAATTTAATAGAATAGAGTGAACGATGAAAGCAGCCTATATAGAAATTAAACATTTTTAAAATTATCTTTCGCATCTATATGATGAACAATTTGTATTTTTACACTGAATATCTGTAGTTTGTATTTTGAAGAACTGTTGTTTGTACACTAAAGGCTAAGATGATACTGAATGAAAAATATGGCATATACAATGAACGGGAAATTTCAGATAGGCACTGCTTTGGTCAACTTTGTCTTCATATATTTGGTCTTCCAATACAAAGACCGTGATGAAGGGGGAGCATCACTGGGATGCCAAAGGTTTAAATAAGACAGAAAAAAATAAGATAAATAAGGCAGAGAAGGCTTGTGCGTTCTCTCCTAGGAGACGAAGGTTTTGTTGTACATGCAGTAACAGCATTGCTGCTGGCCCTAACGCACAGCCATTGTTTGAGAGAGTAACTGATGGTGTATGCACCGTGGTAAAGTTAGCCTCATATTCAGCTAAGCAGTTTCATAGTGACTGGAAAACCAAGGAGTGTGCCACCATGAAATTAAAATGCGAAATCAGTATCTTGTTACAGTTGAAGTCACCTATTCTTGTGTATTCTTCATCGTTGTCTGTGTACTTGGCATCAAAAGTCATTATGAAACTGCCTAGCTTGCTTTCATTAAAAGATATTAAAGCTGGAAAACTGAATATCATGGAGCCTGCCTGGGTTCAGGTAAGAAATAAATTCACAATCCGTACCCATTTAAGAGAATAGGTGATGGTGTATGTACGGTGGTACTGTGACATTAGCTTCATATTCGATATTCACTTTTTTCGCATTAATACTGTCACAACTGGAAAATAGGAAGGACAGGGGATCCAGATGCAGAAGACCGAATACTTTATTATAAAGCCTGAGCAAACAGAAACCAAGTCACCAAACAGGAATTGTGGTTGGGAGTCCTGGAGGGTTGAAAGCCAAGAAGGTCAGTCCTATGAAGATACCACAGGACGCGGAGTAGACACACTGGGAAGAACAGGCAGGCAGGGGCATGTGGAGCAGAAGCAAGCAGGGCAGGAAAGACCGGGTTATTCAAATGCTCGGTAGAGTGCATAGAGGCAACAATACTTCGCACCAGATGTATGGGTCAAATGGCCTTTATAGAGCGTCAGGGAGGTGGACAGAAAATTTCTGCTCAGTCTGCGGATCCCACCTCTCAGGTCATGACAAGACCCCCCTCTGACAGCCTCCTCCTGGAGGCCAAAAGAGACAGCAGGGCCAACCCCGAGGACGAGGACCCAGACGTTGGGGTTGGTCAGGGTGGAAGGCGGTGGTAAGGTCAGGGTCCAGATCATTTTTGGCAGGAACCCTAGAGTGTTGTTCAGGGCCATACTCCTCCCAGTCCACCAGGTACTGGAGTTGTCCCTGACATCTGCGTGAGTCCAGAAAGGCACAGACGATGTAAACCTTATTGCTATCCTGCAGGGTCTGAGGGGGCGGAATGACAGCATCATGCCTAGGGTGCATAGAACTGTAATGGACAGGCTTCAACAGAGAAGAATGGAACTTAGGGGAAGGGTGGTACATACTGGACATCTGTAGGGGATACAAGTCTGGGCCAACTTGATGAACCACTTTGAAAGGTCCAATGCACAATACCTAAAAACCGGGATTACCAACAAATCTGCTGGTTGGCTGGCTGTAGGGAGCTTTGGGAAAGGAACAAGACAATTCATCTTGGAAAAGCGGTCAACAACAGAAGGATTATCATGTTACTTTGGGAGGTTGAGAGATCTGTAATGAAGTCCATGCTATATGTGGTCTGGATGGGATCAGGAGAGGTTAGAGCAGCCCGGAGGGTGGCAGATCGGACAATTTCAACTGGAAGCAATCAGGGCAAGAGGGTACGTATTCCTCTGTCTTCTTATGCCAGCCAATATCACTGTGTGACCAGCCACAGAGTGGTGAAGACTCCCAGATGGCCTGAACTGTGTGACGTGTGGACCCAATGGATAGAAGCAGAGGGAAACTGAGGGGGCATGTAGTCTTCCTGGTGGGGCAATCGGGAGGCGGAGCTTGTTGAAGATTTGTGGCTTGGATTGACTCATCGAGTGACCATCGAGCTCATTTTTGGTTTAAGTAAAAGACCATTCCAGGACCACCTCTATCTTGTCCTCATTCATCACTACCACTCCAGTTGGATGAAGTAACCTAGAAACTTGAGAGAATCTTGGTGAAATTCACATTTCTCCCATTTCACAAACCAGTGATTATTTCACAACCATTGGATGACTTTGCGGACATGGGAAACATGTTGCTTGGGGTTGGAAGAATAGATTAGAATATGATCGATATAGACTACTAGCTAACCAATAGGGCATGACTAGGTACTTGTATTGACCACAGTGGGTAATAAAAGATGTCTTCCATTCTTCCCCTTCCTGAATTCAGACCAAGTTATAAGAGTTCTGCAAATCCAGTTTGGTAAATAGAACAGCATCCTGTAGTTTATCCCGAGCCAAAGGGATGAAAGGCAATCCACAAAAGGTCACAACCCTCCGTCCTTCTTCTTTATGAAGAAAAAAACGGACGTCACCAGAGGGTCAGACTGGGTTCCCACACCTCTACTGCTCTCAGTCTCAACACCGAGTCACCACAGGGCTGTGTGCTCAGCCTGCTTCTTTACACCTTCTACACACATGACTGTGTTCCCACGCACACCAACAACAAGATCATTAAGTTTGCAGATGATACGATGGTGATCGGACTCATCTTGGGCAAAGAGGGTGAGCTGGCATACAGGGACGAGGTGGAGCGGCTGTCAGAGTGCTGCAGAGTCAACAACCTGCTCCTCAACACCACCAAAAAAAGAGCTGGTTATTGATTTCAGGAAAAATAAAACTTACATCTAGCCACTCACCATCACAAGGGCATATGTGGAGAGAGTCCCGGTGTTCCGGTTCCTGGGAATTGAATTGGAGGAGGCCCTGACTTGGAGTGCTAAGACTAAGGAGCTGCTGAAGAAGGTGCATTTTTGAGAATTCCCAGAAAGAACCGTTTTCCCAAAAATCTGCTCCTTGCCTTTTACCACTGTTCCATCGAGAGCGTACTTACATACAGACTTAGCGTGTGGTGCGGCAGCTGCACTTCCTCAGATGTAAAAGCTCTCCACATGGTCATCAGGGCAGCGGAGAAAACAATTGGCTGCCTTCTTTCCACCCTGGAACAAATCTACACCTCCCAATGCTGAAGAAAAGCTATGGACATTTTACATGATTCGTCACATCCCAGTCGTTGTCTCTTTCAGCTTTTGCCATCAGACAAGAGATACAGAGCAATGAAAACCAGGACAAAAACTGTTTTTATCCCAAAGCAACCATGCCTTTAAATTCATACATTTTTATATTTTATCAGTGCCATTTGTATACCAGTGAAATTTGTATATTGTGTAATTGTACATTGCGTGACAAATCCCTTTTAATGAAAAAAAAGCTAGTAAGTTTCATAAAGACTTTTGATGCCCGGTACACAGACAACTATGTACAGTAAACCGATTTTTTGTTTGCTTTTTAAAGTTTGCGCAATTAAACTATTTGTGCAAAATCTTGATCATACCTAGGAGAAAAGACGATTTCATCTGCAACGAGATATTGATTTAGCATTTTCAGTTCATGGCAACTTGAACAGTCTTTGGTTTTTCCACATTTCTTTATTGTCCCACCCCTATTTCATACACATATTTATTCAGTTTCATTCTATATATACCAGAGTTCATTTGCTATATATTCCTAAATATATTCCTTATAAATCAAAGATTAAATATTTGAAGTAAAACCCGTCTGAAATTCGAATTTAGGACGTTGCATATATTATGTTTATAATGATCTTACAAAACAGCGAGCTTTAAAACTAATGTATGTGTGCGGGTGCTCCACATATTTCCAAGCCCGTTACGTCGTATAATAGTTTAACGATGTTGAGGAATTCACTAATGTCGACCACAACTGCCCTGCTTTCTCGCGCATATAAAGTTAGAAACGTAATTCCTGACTACCATTACTATATTAGTTAACCCATAACAGCACGTGTACAGTTATGCCCCATCTTTAACAACAGGCCGAAATGAAAACATGCTGCTCTTAAAGGAAAAGCGCACAATTGGTATTTAAAATAGAGAATGGTCGTCCTTTAACCCGGAAGTAGAGATGGGGCTTTAACACGCTCATAGGAAGTTATGTTTCCTGTCATTTAGAAGCGGTGGTCATGGCGGTCGATTCTAAGTCCAGAACAAAACGATATGAGAAGCTCGATTTTCTTGGTGAGGGTCAGGTAATGTGTGCTTTATTGACTTTAGTTTGTCTGGATATCAAGCAGCATACAGCCGTGTTTACTTTTAGATAGGAGCGTTGTCCTAGTGGATTGTATTAGCTCCTCTGCATCATTTATATAACAGGCTTGATGGCTCGTCTCATAATTGGGCACTGCACGGGTACTACAGACACAGCTGCAGACAACTGTCAGCTACGTGTACTTCACTTATGTAACTAAGATTAGTCGATTCTGAAATGTGCATTAAATATGAAAAATTCTAGACAAAATATTCTTGGGAAAATATAATTGGATTGGTTTTCTGAGTTTTGGTTTGTTCTGGTCTGCTCAGTAGTAGCTTCAGTTAGAGTTATTGTATTTTTGTCCAGTTGCTTAGACAAAGTCACCGTGCTTTTAGTGTTACCTGTTTTTTGATGGAGATATTTTAATGGTGTGGCTATTTGTTTTTATCAGAATGCTTCTGTATGGTATCGTCAAAACAGTATTCATGTTGCATGTGTGCTTCGTTCACAGTTTGCCACTGTATACAAGGCCCGGGATAAGAATACAAACACCATAGTTGCTATAAAGAAGGTAATACTTTATCCTCTTTGTACCAATGGACTATGTGTATGATTGTATCTATTAATGAAGTTAAAAGATTTTTTTATTCAAATGGAATGCTTTATGGAGTATCTAAGGAATATTCATTTTCAGAAGCCATTGTGACTGGTACCTTAAATGGAATCAGTCAAATAAGCTTATTGCCTAATTTTGTCTAATATATGCAGCAGTATTTTTCAGATCTGATTTTTGCCATACTTAATACTGCATACTTCACTATTTACTAAAAGAAAATTTGCACATGTTCCCTAGATTTTCCAACTGGGTCGTTTTTCATTTAAGGAAAAGGGAAATGGTAGTGTAGACCACATTTCATTAACTTTTTTTTAAATTCCAGATTAAAGTTGGTCACAGAGCAGAGGCTAAGGATGGTAAGTGATTATTGTTACTTTGTTTTCCAGTTTATTTCCAGATTATATCGGAACACCAGCTAATTTCTCAAGTAAATAATCAACATTTTAGACAATAATATAATGTAAATCTATAATCAAACTAATTTCAAAAATGAGAAACAATTGATATGTCACAGTAATGAGTTCATGAGAATGACCCATATTGTGTTTAAGAAGGAATGCATACTTCAGCTTTTTCCCCTCTTCATTCAGAACATTTCTGTAAATAAGCAAATACGCCTAACCAATAGATATGATGTAAATGTTAGTGTTATAAGTAGGATGGATTGAAAGTTTAGAATGCCATGCTGACAAAATAACGCAGTCAACTGCGTAGTCCAAACAAGCTTATGTGCTACAGGGTAGGCTAGTCACTCCCCCTAAAAACCCACAAATCCACCCCATTACGCATAGAATGGTTACCAGTTAGGTGACTCTCCTGATCATGTAGTCCGGTTGAGGACCCCTGACTTAGTGTACTGAAAACATGCGATGCATTCACTGTCAGTCAGTTGAAATACATGAAATTGAGCCTGTATCTGTCCATCCCACTCTTGCAGTACAGCACAAGTCAAAAGTCTGAACCACCGAACCATAGAAAGATTTATTTGTACTCTTGTCTACTTTTTAGAATAACTATATGGATGTCAA
>JAODKC010000044.1:25903199-25918887 GCA_026777985.1 Mormyrops attenuatus | reverse complement strand
ATATATGACACACACACTTTGATGTTTCTCTGCCCAAACAGTATATCTAGCCTAGGTGCACTTAAAACCCCAGACTTAAAGGTACCATAGAATGAAAAATTGACTTTACCTCGGCATAGTTGAATAAGGAGAGTTTGTTACATGGAACTGACATACCGTGAATGTCAAACACTTGTTCACTCTTTCCAATATAAATTCAGCATGTGTATAAGAAGGTGGTAAAATGGGCTGATTCAAAAATCCTGGACTGTTACATAACAGTCTTAACTACGCCCTCATATCTAACATACACCAGCCTACTTTCAAGCCCAAGGGAGTTGCACAACCTGCAATATAATATTTTCTCTCTCAAGGGGGATATGCATGCACAATTTCCCCCAAGTGCACATAGCAAGGGAGAAAAATATATACTGACACCCAATTATGTAAGGTTATTTACTACTAGTACACTATGAAGGCAAGTCACATTCAGGGGTACATTTCCCAAAAGCTCATTTTAGCAACTTACGTAGTTGGAACCATTCAGCTACATTGTTAGCAGCTATGCTTTTGGGAAATGTACCCCAGGTTAGCAGGAGAGGAGTAAACAATATTATGAAGTTTGTGATACTGACATTCACTTGAAGAGGCTTCTGTACTCCCTGCAGGCAATTTTTGGTTAGCTATACAAATATCTAATCAAAACCGAAGTTAAAGAATTTGAAAGCCGATATCCAAATTTATCGCACAGGGCACATTTACCAGATGCTCGGCTTGCTGTTTGGATTTCTTGATAAAAATTGCTTGACGAAGCTAGCATCATAAAATCACTTGTTAACTGCGATATGAAATAATTACGATGTTCTTGATACAATGCTAAAAACAAAGTTATAACTATGCTAACGTTGTGCCTAGGCTGAAGCATGAGTATTACGGAACGGAACACTTTAAAGACTACACTATAGTAAATACATAAACCAGGAACATAGTTGTTTATTAACATTATTATGTACTGTACATAATTGTATACGATATACTTTAACATGACTGGCAGTGTAGTAGGTTTGTTTACACTCGCATCACCATAAACGTGTGAGAAATGTGTTGTATTATGACATCTATGTAGACACCAGAGAACAATATAAAACACTGAAAAAAATGCATTCTATGGCACCTTTAACGGGGAGGGGAGGCTACTGAATTTTTCATACCAGTTAAAACCTTTTATATCTTAGGTCTAGCTTGTTTGATTTATTCATGCTGTATGGTTACTTATCTGGCAGACAATCTTTATACTTACTTTTATTTTGTTACACATCCACATTTGTCATATGTAATTTTCTTTTCTTTTAGGAATTAATAGAACTGCCCTTCGTGAAATCAAGCTGCTGCAAGAGCTAAGTCACCCCAACATAATTGGGGTAAGTTTGAAAATTTAACTCTTCAGTCACTAAGAATCAGCAGCTTTAAGAAATCTAATAGTTATTTCCCAGTCCATTTCCAGAAATGGATTTTAATTATCATAGTATAATGAGTTTGATGTTTGGATTGTTGCAATCGGGGCTCATCAGTAGCCCAACATCCCAGAACATCTAGTTTTCCCCTCAGGCAGGGTGTTGGTACATTTTGGTAACTTGACAGGAAAACTTGATTGTCCCAGGGCGTTCCAGTAACACCACTGACGGAAAATTCATTCTCAAATGGAAAATTTGGTGTCAAAATAAAAGTTAGCAGAAGTATTCTGTTAAAAAGTATGCAAACTTTTTAAAAAACTGTTACTAATGTAATTAATGTACAAAAACTGAGGAGGAAAAAGTATGGATGAAATATTTTGGTGTTTTGGTGTGTTTTGGTGTATTCGTCAGTAAGTACAAGTATAAATCTCATGCTTACTTTTCATCATTTATCACTAGATATTTTTTTGTTGAATTATTTTCGTCTATGTATTGGTAACATAAAGTGATTACATTGCTCTGTGCTGTAACGTTAACGTTATACTGTTGTGCCTGTTGTCATTGCTATTATAACGAATCTGGTTTTATCACACAACAGTGAATGTGTTTCAAAGGCAAATTGCAGATCAATTTATTTTACAAAATCCTGGATGTGCAGCTGCAGGGACTGTTTGAGGAGTTGTTTCATTTTTGCTTTCCTCCCTTGGTGTCTGTGATGCTGACAGACTGCTTTGTCCCAAGTTTACTGCTGGTGCTACTGTACCGTAACCTTTTAAGGTGTACTACTACTAAACCATCTTCCTAGTGATCCCATGTATATGTTTTCTAGGCAAAACTTTTACTATTGATTGGCAGTAAAAAAATGTATATATCTATATTATAAAAATAATCTGTGTGTCTCCTCATTTATGAGTTTCATTTTGTTCTTTTGGAATTAATTGGGAGCTTCTGGTGGTTGCTAGATCACAGAAATCATCTGGGACTTGTCTTTCACTTGCTACTCTTAATCCAGTAGGTGGCACTAAACACCTTTTTGAGCATTGTGGCATTTTGTCAGGAAAAGGATACCGTAGTCAATTTCTTTACTTTAAATGCATATATTTTAAAATGGTTACATTTGCATTTATAAGTATTAGGTCAAAGACAATTAGTTGCAAAAATATTTCTTCCTGATTAACTGACTTAACATGTCATTGATAAATATCTTTTCATGTCTGCATTACCCAAATGACTTTATATTTTAAAACAGAGGAAAAATATGGGCCAAGATTTGGAAGCAGTTGAATTGTACTCAGCAATTCTGTCCATGTTTGCTGCACATTTTAGCTTCTTTTCAGCACAACACCAGAAACTGGCCTTTTTAAATTGCTGTTTGGTTTCTAAACGGCTTGTCTGGCTTGGTATCATATCATATCGTTCTTCATACAGTAGCTTTGGGCCTCAGTTGGCATGAAGCTGGCAGTGAAAATAGTTTTCCAGAATTTAATTTAAGATTCCCTCTTTGATCTTACATTCCCTTTTCTGAGAAATATTGAGACAATAAAATTTTGCAGGGAATGAGCTATTAGTTTGAATCTTAAAAGGAAACATACATAATTTTAAATGTTTTTTTTTTTCTCTCTGTCTAAGCTCTTAGATGCCTTTGGGCACAAATCCAACATCAGCTTGGTTTTTGACTACATGGAGACAGATTTGGAGGTATGTGCCTGCAATGTGATCACAGGGACCTTCCTATGGGCTGCTTCCATCTGGGCCAGGCTGGATTGATTTGACTACTGCATCTGACGTGAACCCTAATTGGGCTGTAGCATTTCTTTCCTTGTCTGCATCTCTACTTGGACACGCAGTATCTTCTTCCTTCCATCCATCTGTGTTTAAAACCCAGGGTTGAAAGAGTCACCTTGCTCTAAGTATTTTTTTCAGCTGTTTGATGGGTATTCTCGCTGAGAGGAGGGGACTGAGCACAGCTGAGAAAATGGTTTGTTTTGCTGTGCTCGGGTACATTTTGGTATCTTTGCTGAGCTGCTGCTAAAATGTTTTGATATGATCAGATTTCCAGCCAGAATCCAAATCTGCTTCATTCACCGAGTATGTTTCATGATTTTGGAGTTTGGCTTGTGCATTTTGCGGTTCTCAGTATAAAAGCCAGCCAGTTAAAGGTGAACATGTGAAAAGTCAGAGGTCAGCATTTTGCTTTCGCAACTGACTTCTGAAAAGTGTGTATCTTTAAAGAGAATGATTTTTGGCCTGTAGATTTTTTTATTTAGAGGTTAGGTGTTTTGCTCTTATTAGTACTGACTTGTAATGAACCCTTGTAGAACACGTTAGAGTGATATCACCTGTGCCTGTTACCTTCCCCTTATGTCCTTCCGTCATAATCTCCTCCAGCTGGCCTCAGACTTCTCCTTACTTTGACTCATCACATTCTTATGCAGTCCCATGCATTTTCTCAGCTGCAATAACATTCTGAAGGGGGAAGTAAGCATACAAACAAAGGAGTTTTAGTGTGTGGACTTTAGTATGTCTAAGCAGGCTATTTGTCTGCCCTGTGTGTTTCTGGACCACATAAGCATGGTGGATAGCACCCAGGTAATTTCACTGTGATATGTCTCCCCCTCAACCTGTATAGTTTTACCAATAAGTGAGAAATTACATCAGACTGATTCCCTTTGCTGCTGCTGTTAAATCTGAGATTAAATAAAAACATAATAGTAATTATTTTCTTTCTTCCATCTTAACATATTGCAAAACAGATTTAGTCTACACTGTAAGGTTGTGTGCAGATCAGCTTGTAATCATAATTTCAGATAATGTTGCCTCGAGGCGTTTAAAATATTTCCTGTAAGGCCCAAGTGGATGTTTACCCTGTGATGTTTCGGTGTGCTGTGTGAAAACAAGAAGCTGTGCTTTTGGTTTTACAAAAGGGCAATGGTTGACGCAGTTAAGACTTGGACTGGACTGACGTCGCATTTAAAAAAAAAATAAAAATTTACTAATAACTTTACACACATAAAATTGTGGAGCGTACAGTGAGTAGGTCAGTTCCACAGGAATTGCACAGAAACAAAATTCATTTACATAATTAGTTTGTGGAAAGTCCAGCTGATACATCTCTTTTATGGAATATAACCATATATAACCAATATAACCATAAGGATAGATAAAACGTATCCAAAATCAACATACCGTTGCATTTTAAGTGATTTATTGTATTACTTGTATATTAATATGAAATATAGAGCAGTACACATTACTGTATTGGGTTCATTGAGGTTTTTTGGTGGAAAGAAACACCTGTTATTTCAACATGGACTCAGTCATACAAGTGACCATATAATGAACTGACAGAAATGCATCTCTTCCAGGTGATCATTAAAGACACCAGTTTGGTGCTGACCCCAGCTAACATCAAGGCCTACATCCTGATGACTCTGCAGGGCCTTGAGTATTTGCATCAACACTGGATCTTGCATAGGGTGAGACTCTCCATGAAAGCAGGGCTGGTCTTGCATCAGCAAAAAACACTTATGATTGCTAGATCATGCTGGTTTACCTGTAAACATAATAATTTAAGACCAGTCTGTTGAAATATGTGCTGCTTCAATCAGTTCCTGGTTCATTTTTAAAATGGCCCGAAACCTATAAATGTTCTGCTTCCTAAAAGTGTAGAAGTTTTGCAATAGCTGTGACAACCTGTTAGCTAAAATAGGACCAAGGTTGAAAGCTTCCCAGTAAGCATTAATTTAGTGGTTTGTCAGTGCAGGAATTAAAAAATTAAGGGCAATTAATGAACTGTCTAAAAGTATGTGGGGCCTGGTGTTGAATTGGACATGCTTTCAATTGGATTGTCACACATTGATTGGGGTTTGCACCATTGACCAGTTTGTTACTAGCTACTACTTTAAAAAATACCTCCTAACTCCGACAACTTAAGTCTGCGTAGTCATTATGTTTGCAGCATGTGCCTTTGCTGTAGGTCTGATTGTCCTTAAACACTACTTTAATCAATCTGAACAAAGCTGTGTATTACCACTGTAGTACACTATATTTCTTTCAATAATAATGACACATTTTATTTGCATAGTGCTTTTCAGAATTTCAAATATGGTTACATAGAATAAAATAGACAGATACTGTAACAAAACAACAAAGCACGGTATGGATAAGGAATTTCCTAATGAGAAAGCTAAAGACAGACTGAATCCTGTATGGCTGAAGCTGAAGACTGAAGCTGTATGGCAGTTGTACTGTATATATCAGCTCTTTGTAAACCGTGGCTGTCAGCTTCTGGCACTGCTTGCTGATGTATCGCGGGCCAAACTATTTGATGCTTTCACCCAGTCCCATGTATCTTTGGCCACTCCCACATAGGTTTGCTCTACAAGGATCCTTTGAATGCTTTGTCTGCTTGTGGTTCAGCCAAGTCAAGGAAAATCAGCAGCAATTCACAATATGCTTTAAAAGGAGAAAAACCTGAAGAGGTCTTTTCATTAAAAAAAAAAAAAATGCCAGAATATTTCACACTCATAATCTCAGACTTCATTTCACGTGGCCAACTGTTTGTACTGGAAATGATTTTTATATAACATAAAAAAACTTGCCCATGAATGATTTTATTTTTTATTTTTTCAATTAAGGACATGAAGCCTAATAACCTACTTCTGGATGAGAATGGAGTCCTTAAGCTTGCCGATTTTGGTTTGGCAAAGGCGTTTGGAAGCCCGAACAGAGTTTACACGCATCAAGTTGTCACAAGGTATAACTGAAACAACTTTATTATTATTGTTGTTATTGTTATTATTAGTATTATTATTTATTAGTAGTAGTAGTAGTAGTGGATGTTGTTGTGGTTGTGGTAGTTGCATTCTACCTATCACTTATTCTGCCAATAATTGAAATGAATGGGGATGTTTGGTGCCAAATGGAGCGAGATACATGGATTGAGCCAATGTTTCCAAACATTTTTCCTCCTGACTTCAGGTGGTATCGTGCCCCGGAGCTCCTCTTCGGTGCGAGGATGTATGGCGTTGGGGTGGACATGTGGGCCGTTGGCTGTATTCTTGCCGAGCTGCTTCTTAGGGTGAGGGTTTATGGTTTGTCTTTCTAGTGTTTAGTGTAAGGTAGAGTAAGCTTGAACCTTGGTCTCAGTGGGAGTGGTCGTGTTCCCCATGTTATTGCGCTCATTCTGTATATAGCAAGTAGGTGCAGGCCATCTTATACCCCCTGAATGCTTCCCCCCCAATAAATCTTTATGTACCCCTTGGGGGGCTCAAACGCAGGATCGTTCAGGATCGCTGATCCGATAGATTACAACATGCGGAGAGTGCAAGACACACCATGTGTTCGTCTCTGACTGTTTCTGAATGCTGTCTTTCAAGTAAAAAGAAGTGAGAAATTGGGGAATATTTATTCTGATACACAGTTCATTTGCTGTGCATATATTACTTTGCTAACTCTTAAGAAAAATGGTTTATGTGCAATGTAAGGCATTCTGAACAGCAACATAGTATAATAACCATAATATACATAGAATGTATTTTAAAGCTTTTACAAACAACATAAATTCATATAAGTAGTTATTTAAGCATGCTGTCTGTTTATGAATTAGATACCATTTCTGCCTGGAGATTCAGACCTGGATCAGCTGACTAAAATATTTGAAGCTCTTGGCACGCCGACAGATGAGACATGGCCGGTAAGGGACTGGGTGGGGTTTACATACAAGATGAACTACATGGTACTTATGATGACAATCGCTAGTAGTGGTGTAAAGATGCATCGACGCATCATGATGAATCGATTATAAAGGTGCCGATTCAGCTGCTTTGATCTGTCATGTCAGAATGGGTTGTAATCGTCCTTACTTAGATTAGAAGATGCTTCTGCTTTGGGGTCATGTGCTCTAATTCTCGTGCTGCAGGTAGACATGCAAAATAGGAGGGCCAGCGTGTGCTTTGCCAAAACTTAGGATGTCAAGTAAGACTTATTAATATTCATAAAGGAGGCACTACCTGATTATCTTTGTGCTACAGTGATCATCTTTGCACTGCAATGCTTTGGGAAACACCGCCCCCTTAGCAGTGCAAAACGTTATTCTTGTTGCTAGCTATGAGAGCAATGATCAACACTCTGGGGCGCTTTTCCACTGCACCAGGTTCCGTACTTTCGGTACTTCCATAAAGTACCAAAAGTATGGTACTTCTTTTGTGTTGTTTTTCCACTGCCGTAAAAACTGGTACCGGCGCCAAATGACATCATCAGTGACCCCCCCCTGACTGACATCATCACAAAGCGCAGCTTAAATCATAATTAAAAAAAGATCATGTCATGTCATGTTATGTCAGCTTCTATCACAGTATAAGATTCAGTAATATCCAAATTGCATGAATGCTGCCATCATTTACGTTTACGTAGGTACACTTACTTTGGCTAAGCCGATCAAAGCAGTAAGAATGAGCTTACTGCTAATTCAGTCTTTTGAAAGCAAACAAATGATTTAATACAGTTTTTTGATTTTCAAGCGGCACTGTTCGGTGTTTCGCGTGTGCCCCATTTCTTCTAAGCGGCTTGCTATTGCGGCAAAAACTTTTTTATATTGAGTCGTGCCATCCAAATCCCGCTGGATCTGTTCATCCGACCATATGGCGATTAAACTTGTGTTTCCTCGTTTGTCCATCCTTCTATTTTACTTTTTTTTATTTTTGTTTCTACTGCTTTTTATTTAGTTTCTCACTGCTCGCTGTGTTTCAAAAGATGGCGGTTGTATTTTGTGTTTTAGCGGCAGGCTATTTGCATAACCAATCGACAGCAAATACGTTTGCAAGTCCCACCCCAAAGTACCGAAGTACCAAAGAAGTACCCCAGCTGGTTTGGCACTTTCGATACTGGAACTTTCGGTACTGGTACTCGACTGGAAGTCAATGGAAAAGCGAAAGTACCGTACTTCGTACGGGGGAAAAGTGCCCTAAGATGATTACACTGAATGATCACCCATTTTCCATAGTGGTGGAGGAGGGATTTCACTGTCTCATTTGTCACTTATGAGATCTCAAAATACCGGCCCATGACATATTTATAATTCTTTATTAAATCTGGCCTGCAGATCAGTCTTCCATTTTCCACAGAATAAAAAACAATGCACGTCATTCCACTTTTCTGCTTTAACAAGTTTGGCGACTACCTGCTAGCAACCCCCGCTCTAATCGGCAATATTAGTTATCGTTATCGGTCAAAATTTCCACGTCAGTTAGTCTACAGTACATGAAAGCACTTCCTTTTTTTGTCTGTGTAGTTCATTTTCGGCATTCTTTATATGCCGTTAATAATGTGTAGTTAGGTTCCCATGCTCATATTTCTGATTTTTTTTTTTCAGTGCAATTAGAAGTCTGAATTTAGGATATTAAAGTTAAATAATTAATTAATCAAATTGTGGTAGAAATTAAAGATTTCTGATGCATAAAATCGCACTTTAAATAATCATAATCAAATCCATTGCGGCCATTAATTTGTACCTCTTTTAGGTAGCCCTGTAGCCTCACACCTCCAGATATTGGGGGTCAGATCCCACTCTACTTCGTGCCGGTTGTGTTTGCTATTCTCCTCATGATATGCGGATGCTCTAGTTTCCTTTCGCGCTTGTCATGTGTGTGTGCTCTCTGATGACAGCTCGTTCAGCATATGCCCTACCTTATTCTTCCTGTGACTGGCTCCAAGTCCTCAATAACACTTTCCAGGATAAGCAGTTGATGGATGGATGGTTCGATTGTTCTAATGAAACTTGATGTATCCAATTAAATTCAATTCAGTTGTATTTGTATAGCGCGTTTTCACAACATTGTCTCAAAGCGCTTTACATTATCCCTGCCCAAAGCCAGTGAGCAAGCCAGAGGCGACAGTGGCAAGGAAAAACTCCCTAGAAGGGAGAAACCTTGGGAGGAACCTGACTCTAAGAGAGTCATCCTTCAGGGGCCGGCAGAGGAAGTCGAAGAAATAGAATTAGAAGATATGACCCAAGATCATTGTGCTGTAACTCATCTGCGAGCATGGTACTGTTGTTTACAGGGGATGAGCAGCCTCCCAGACTATGTGTCATTCAAGCTGTTCCCGGGGACCCCCCTGGAGCACATTTTTAGTGCTGCCAGTGATGACCTTCTGGAACTGTTGCGGGGCCTGTTCACGTTCAATCCATGCACCCGCATCACAGCCACGCAGGTAATGCATGCCCCCCGATCACCCTGTTCCTATTCTAGATAGGCTTCTGACCATGAAATCACAGAGAAATGTTTTGGGATGTTGCTATGGTGTGTACTGGGTGTGATTCTGAAGGAGCTGTTTCATAAAACAACAGCACCGTGACCTCGTAAGCACCGCTAGAGGAGGTGTCTCCACCCATCAAGCTGTGTGCAGGATTCTGCGATTCTTGGGCCTGCTCCATCTGCACGGCCTGGTCCCTGATTAAGGCATTTTTGTAGGATTGTGCCTTTCACTGCCACTGCCAAGACATGCCAATGGGCAAGGTCTCCTGTGACCTGCTATGTGACAACAGGAATGCAGGATGAGTAATCATGAACTGAGAAACCCTGCATATGTGTGCACACACACGCAAACATACAGCTGGATTTGGTTTTTAATGCCATGGACTTGGAAGTGTGACGCAACAATAGGTGTCCACTGAGAAACTTTACTGTCCTTTTGTGTGTTTATTTCACATGAAGTCTCAGAAGCACATCTGGGGATGATTTAGTAATAATCCCCACTTTCCATAAAGCTACCAACCCCCGCCATATTTCGAAGGGATCTCTGTACTCCTCTGAGTCATCAGACCGCTGTTTCTCAGATTTATTCTTTGTAACTGCACTATTATTGTTTGTTAAATCTGTCCTCCCTCCTTTCTGGTGCTGTTTATGTTCACAGGGCGATGAGTCAAAAATCTCGGTCATGCCCTTCCGAAGAATTTTAACTGCGTGCAGAAAATTCGGTTTAAATTCTGTTCTTTTTGCTCTTAGAACAGCTATGTGTCATCTATAAGGTCTGATGTTCTTCACTGTGAAAAATGATCTGTGAAAAAGTGTTTTGCTAATTCCTCTTTTTCACTCGTAGTGGGGAAAATGGCCAATGCAAATTCCTAAGTGTGTTTATATTTGTGTGTCAGCACAGGGTCTCAGTTGCTGCTTGTTGGATATGATAAATTGGTAGAGTATTTGGAAACTGAGAACAGTCTTGCAGCATTCCCACTGAGCACCTAGTGATTTTGTTATATGCAGATTTTGAACCTTTTAATACTTCAGGTCATAGTGACGGATTCAGTTTCCTTGCAGGCCTTGAAGAAGAGATACTTCAGCAATAGGCCGGGCCCAACCCCTGGTCCACAGCTCCCCCGGCCCAACTCCTCTGCTGAAGCCCTTAAGGAGAAGGAGAACCTCACCATCGGCATCAAGAGAAAGCGAGATTCCACAGAACACGGTAAAAAGAAGACTCTCTTGAGCAGTCCTCACCTGCCATTGAGAGACAGAAATTTCATTGGCCGCACCCCTTCCCACAAGCTATTTTTGGGTATATGAGTAGGGGCGCCGCTGTGTATATGTTACTGTGGTAATTCTCTATGTTAAACACTGCCCACTGATGGGCAGACACAGCATATACTTTGAACGTTCTGCTAGTTTCGTCAACACAAAGTATTAATTATAAATGGAAAGGTCCCCTCACAGCCACAAATGGGTGGCTTTTATGCAACAATATGTTTTCTTGGGGGAGAGTCATTGGTGTCCTTCACAGTATTTCTGGAACAAGGATTGCCCCCTGTTTTTCTCTTATTTATTATTTATTTATTTATTTTTTAGATTTGTTGTTACATTTCACATAACTGGGGAACTTTATTGTAGAGGGTCTTTGGTCAGATAGTTAAAAACATATGCATATGTAGGTTACTCTGGGTTTATCCTGGCTTAATGCTTTTCTTCGAAGTATAAGATGAATTTACTAACTGCTTTCAAGTGTGTACATTTTTCTCTGGAACTGTCATAATAACCTTGTTTTTATATAGGGTGTCCCCAAGGTATTAAAAAATCTTTTTATTTTTTTTTTAGTGATTAATTGTCATTGTTGACACACCACAGCACACAACAACGAAATGTATTCTCTGCATTTAACCCATATATGACAGTGTGACATAGCAGGGGCAGCTAATTCAGCGCCCGGGGAGCAGTGCTTGGGGGCGGTACCTTGCTCAGGGTTCCTCAGTGGTGCCTTGCTGGTCGGGGATTGCAATCTTTCAATTACAAGTGCGCATCCCTAACCATTAAGCCACCACTGACCTTTTAATTTGAACCTATTAGGGCCTTGAAAAGTGTTTAAAAGTCTTACATTTAAATTCACTAAGTCTTAATTTCTCGCGGTCATTAACATAGTCTAGTCTAATGTTGAAAAATATTTAATTTAAGTTTTAATGTGATTGATCGTTAAGGGGAATACTATGTTCACCTTGCTTAGCCAGATTACTTGGGTTTTAACACCGAATTTTGAGTACAGCAATTCTCCAGGTTAAGAACTTAAAAGTACTAGTTTTAAGTACTTAAAAATGGACTGCAATAGGCCTGTTATATTAAAAATTAGAGTTAACTACAATTGGTTCGCAATAAGGAGCACATGCACTACTTTGTGACATTGCACAGCTTCAGCATTTGTTGTATTGCTACCTCAGGAATGCCCCCCCTGATATGTAAAACAGTCAGTGTTGTGCCAGTTCACACTGAAAAAGAACTAGTTCAAAGTTCAGTTCATTCAAATAAAAATGAACTAGTTCATGTTCATAGTTCAAAATTTAAAAAAATGAAGTTCACAGCTCCAAAAATGAACTAGTTCACGTTCGTTCGTTAGTTTTTTTTTTTATTAACATTTTCAATACAACGTCTTTCTATCTGAACCTCCTTCAGTTTTCTTCTTCTATCTCTCATGTACCACTGAACGATCACAGACATGAGTTTCATTAAAAAGATTGTTACATTAAAAACCAATTCTGAGGTTGAGAATCAATTTTACCACTTGTGTTATATTATGCTAACAGTGAAAAAACGAGTTGGAGTGTAGGTATACTGCGTATGGAAATTTTATTCAGACAACATTAACACAAAATGTTAACAAAAGGTGTCTGCTTAAAGTGTAATATTCAGCCAACGTCTTTTAAAGTGCTCGGAAAAGAACATAACTAAAAGTTAACAGTTGTTAATGATTTCTTGTGCTCATCGTTAAGATGAAGGTATTCCCTAAAATTGCTTTGATGCTTTAACTCGATGTGTCGTTTCAAATTGGACCGCAGATGTGGCCGACGTCCGCACTTGTTTTTTCAAACCAGGTGGGCATAATTTGCATAAAAACGTGTGGTTTCCCCATCTAAATCTACACCGATTTCTTCAAAAAACGGACTCAAACGTTTAAACAAACTGGCTTCAGCAGAAGCGTCCAAAGCACCAGCCGTGCTGGCCTGTAATAGGCAAACTTTAAAACCCACATAAAACGTGAGCAGCGTTCAGTCTCGCGAGAGCGAACGTCACTCATGTTCACAATTTGTAAACTGATTCGTTCAGTTCAGTGTTCACAAAAAATATGAACATGTTCAATGAACGCCGTTCATTGAACGCGTTCATGCACAACACTGAAAACAGTGATATAACTTTAATCATGATAATTATTTTCTGTCTAAACTGTTTTAAGAACGGTTTCTTTAATGTTTTTGTATCGTGTACCTATTAGAGATGCACCGATCCGATATTTGGATTGGTATCGGCGACGTTTCAGACCTATTTGGCGGATTGGGTATCAGTCATATGTGACTGATCCACGTCCGATGGTTATTTGTTCCGTTTTCGGCAGTTCACTCGTTCTTCTTTCTTGTTAAATCATATGGCAGCTCTTTCGTATTTTATAGATGTTTTTTCCGGCACTCAAGCTGAACGCTAACATTGCCACTCGGTCTATTTGCCACTCAGTGGGTGAGAGCGCAGTGACATCATGCGCATACCCTTTGCAGTATGGGGAGCATAAGAAAATCATATCAGTGGGTGACGATCTGGAAGTATGTAATGCCTTTAGCAGAAACTAGTAGCACAGCGATTTGCAAACTTTGTAAAAACAAAGTTTTGAGAGGTGGGAGTAGTGTTTAGTGGAAAATCCTATTAAACAAAACACACACAATTTTGCAAGACAACAAAAAGCAATGGATGATTTGGGAGTCGCTAGCTTGGGCTGTTATGCACTCGCGCTACACTTTGTAACACACAAGGAGCTGCAATTGCAACAAAGGATAAGTAACACCGTTGCCAGTGGGAGAAAAATCGTGGGGCATTTGAAGCATTCGTCAACTCGCTTGGAAAATATTCAAATTCAACTGCAAAATGCCTCAAAAATGCTTAAAATAAGATGTACAAATATGGTGGAACAGTACATTATGTATGTTTCTAGTACCCTAATTAAAGATTTTTTGGCATACATTTTCTCATCTATATTTACTAGTTTAAAATAATACACCGCTCAAAAAAAATTAAAGGAACACTTATTAATCGGAGTATAGCATCAAGTCAGTTAAACTTCAGGGATATTGATCTGGTCAGTTAAGTAGTGGAGGGGGTTGTTCAGTTTCAGCAGCTTTGGTGTTAATGAAATTAACAACAGGTGCTAGAGAGGGGCCACAATGAGACAACCCCCAAAACAGGAATGGTTTAACAGGTGGACTAGAGGGGCAGCAATGAGACAACCCCCAAAACAGGAATGGTTTAACGGGTGGACTAGAGGGGCAGCAATGAGACGACCCCAAAAACAGGAATGGTTTAACAGGTGGACTAGAGGGGCAGCAATGAGACGACCCCAAAAACAGGAATGGTTTAACAGGTGGACTAGAGGGGCAGCAATGAGACGACCCTCAAAACAGGAATGGTTTAACAGGTGGACTAGAGGGGCCACAATGAGATGACCCCCAAAACAGGAATGGTTTAACAGGTGGACTAGAGGGGCAGCAATGAGACGACCCCCAAAACAGGAATGGTTTAACAGGTGGACTAGAGGGGCAGCAATGAGACGACCCCCAAACAGGAATGGTTTAACAGGCAGAAAAGATGAGGAGGGAAAAATGTCAGTGGCCTCCACCTGTTTTTTCACTAGTTTTGCATTTGGCTATGGTCAGTGTCACTGCTGGTAGCATGAGGCGATACCTGGACCCTAGAAGAGGTTGCACAGGTAGTCCAGCACCTCCAGGATGGTGTCAATACATGCCATTGCCTGAAGGTTTGCTCTGTTTCCCAGCACAGTCTCAAGGGCATGGAGGAGATTCCAGGAGAAAGGCAGTAGGAGAGCTGGACAGGGCCGTAGGAGGTCCTTAACCCATCAGCAGGACCAGTATCTGCTCCTTTGTGCAAGGAGGAACAGGATGAGCACTGTCAGAGCCCTACAAAATGACCTCCAGCAGGCCACTGGTGTGAATATCTCTGACCAAACAATCAGAATCAGACTTTATGAGGGTGGCCTGAGGGCCCGACATCCTCTAGTGGGCCCTGTGCTCAATGCGTGGCACCGTGGAGCTCGATTGGCATTTGCCATAGAATACCAGAATTTGCAGGTCTGCCACTGGCGCCCTGTGCGTTTCACAGATGAGAGCAGGTTCACCCTGAGCACATGTGACAGACATGAAAGGGTCTAGAGAAGGAAATGGTCATGGGGAATGTTATGATGCCTGTAACATTGTTCAGCATGACGGGTTTGGTGGTGTATTAGTGATGGTCTGGGGAGGCATATCCATGGAGGGATGCACAGACCTCTACAGGCTAGACAACGACACCTTTAGGCCATTAGGTATCGGGATGAAATCTTTGGACCCATTGTCAGACCCTACGCTGGTGCATTGAGACCTGGGTTCCTCCTGGTGCACAACAATGCCCGGCCTCATGTGGCGAGAGTATGCAGGCAGTTCCTGGAGGATAAAGGAATTGATACCATTGACTAGCCCCTGCGCTCGCCTGACCTAAATCCAATGGAACACCTCTAGGACATTATTTTTCAGTCCATCTGACACCACCAGGTTGCACCTCAGACTGTCCAGGAGGTCAGTGATGCCCTGGTTCAGATCTGGGAGGAGATCCCCCAGGACACCATCCATCGTCTCATCAGGAGCATGCTGCGATGTTGTCAGGCATGTACAGTGAGGAACATAAGTATTTGAACACCCTGCGATTTTGCAAGTTCTCCCACTTAGAAATCATGGAGGGGTC
>JAODKC010000044.1:25881927-25893073 GCA_026777985.1 Mormyrops attenuatus | reverse complement strand
CCGTGGAAGAAAACGGAAAACTACCAATCGAATGGATCGAAGAATAGCCAAGATGGCAAAGACTCAGCCAATGATCAACTCCAGGAAGATCAAAGAACAAAGGTTCTCGGAAACCATGGTCATATAACTAAATATTAGTTCTGTGATTCAAAGGGAAGCTAAATCTTAAGTTTTTTTTCAGTTTATACAGTGAATGTTTGAGTTTGTAAAGAATAATGCAGACGCTGCTATTTTTTTGGAACAGCCTAATATTCCTTTTTCTTACATTTTTATAAAGGATTAACACAAATTTCTCTTCATGTTTTGATTAGGAATAGAATGTGCAGTGTTCCCAATGCATTTGCGTGTATAGAAATAAAAGCTATTATAAGGACTTTGGGCTTTATTCACTTTTATACACACTGCTATTATTCTGAACACAACTGTATGTATGTATAACTTCAGGTCTCCTGCAGCGTTTGGGCGCACACGCTTTTGCTTGGAGTTTCTGACTTGGGACGAGTTCCTGGTAGACAAGTTTCTCTGGAATTCAGGAATGTCTGCATTGTGAGCGGTGCGGTGTCAGTGTTTGAGCCTTCGCCAGACAAAGAGCCGTGCTTCCTGGTCTCCAGTTGGCAGCTAGCTTTTGTTTACACTCAGAATGACACTTTAGCCTTCCTATTTCATTTTCATGGATGGTCTCTCTGTCCTTGCAAATATGCAAGTAGATAATCCTTCCACAAGGCATCTAGGTAATCGGGTATACCACAATATTTTGAAATCATGGCCAAGCTGAAGGGAACTGGGGGGGTCCCATTATAAAATTTTGCCATTCATTAACAACTCTACATTCACAATTTGCAAAAGAATGTAATACTTTATGATCTGTAATTTATTTATTAAATATACTATACAATAACACAATTAGTAGTAACATTACAGTAACATTTAGTTCATCTTCTTGCAGGCTGTGATTAGAGGGCAGTTGTTAGCATCACCTGTTAGCAGCTAACGTTAGCTAACTGAGTGATCGGTATAGAACTGCTAACTTGTTTGGTCCAATTTACCTGACGTTGTTTCGTTGCACTTTGCTCCACCCCCCATTAAAATGGATGAAGATGATGATGATGATTATTATTATAATAACAAGAAGAACAATAATAATTATTGTTATTATTCAACAAATTATTTTTATTCTGAGGCTGGGCTCTGGTGGCCATCAGGTCCACCATACGTCTTTAAGTTAGTCAAAACAGGGCTGTGCCCTTCTGTGTTGCATTGTGGGATGCAGTAGGTGAGGTAGACTGGTTTTGTGGATATTGGTGATATTTTCTAAATCAGTATGACTTCTGGGTTTCTATACTGCGAATTTAATATTTTTCAGAGATTGTGTACCACATACTACTTTTTGGTCCAAATCAGTATATACTTATAGTATAGTGTGCCTTTTCGAAACAGCCATGCAGTCAGGATAAGTGGTGTCTCTAAATTGCCGGTTTCCCTGCCTTATGGCCTGAGTTGCCTGGGATAGGCTCCTTTCACCTTGTCCAGGATAAGTATTTAGAAGATGGATGGATTAATATACCGTACAACCCATATAGCTGAAAATCCCGATTGGCAAACAAATTGTGGTAATGCTAGACAGTCATCTGCGTCGCTGCTCTTTCTCGTAAAGGTTTCAGTCATGTGGTTTTCTTCTCCTCATATTGTTCTTTTAATTGGTAATATAGATTTATATTAGTAATATCCAGCTGACTATTTCTGCTGCCTCTTAGATATGATACACAGGGAGTTTGAGTCTCATGTTGAAGTTATGGTTTCACAAAAGGCTCCTGACTTTTATGTCAAGGCTTGAAACTAAGGGCTGAATGTCTCCTCTTCACTGAAACGGGTGTGTATAGCAGAGCTAGTCCACAAAAGACACTCCCAGCTAAAGCTGGCTGGGAAATTCTCATCGAGCTGACTGCGGCTGTAGCATTGTCTCCAGGTTCAGTCATGCCTAGACCTTTTCACCCTTGGGCCCTGATGGCCAGCAGGATGACTGCTAAGGGGGAGGGGCCTAGAACTCGATCTGAATCTCAGAAGTCGAACCGTGAACGGCAACCTAAGAGAACTCGAATGCGCAGGGAAATGAGTCACGCGGCACGTCACTCAGCAGAAACAAAGGGAAACAAATGTTACAACCTAAAAGTATGTGATTTACGAACAAATTAACGAATACAGAGTAATAATAAAGATAAACAATGGACCCCATGGCATAGTCTAGTGTTGGGGCATGGCTTGGGGTAGTGTTGGAGTACATTCTTTATCGTTTTGGAAGCCATTAAGAAAAAAATGTTGCATATGGTGTACAGTGTTGGTGCAGTGTTTGCAAAAAATTAAGACTAATTTTTTTTTTCCCCCAGTTAATCTTTTATTGGGAGCCATGGCTCCAAAAAAAGTAGCAGCAAAAGTGGTAAAGCGCAAGAGTGCAAACCACAGTTGAGTTTATTTTTTTACTTTACAAATTACTGTGTTGATAAATGTGCTTAGATGTGTTTAGTATATGCTCTTCTTGTTTTATCCTGTTCATTTTGTGTTTAAATGCTAAAAAAAAAAACACACATATTTAGGTGTAACTTTTTGGGGCCGGAAACCAATTAATTGGTTTTCCATTATTTCTTTTGGGGAAAATTCGATCAGAACTCGAACTTTTTAGGATTCGAACCCGAGTTCTGAACGGATTAAGTTCCAGTTCTGAGGTACCACTGTATTTATAAATGGTTTTGCATTTCTTTAGACGTCATAATTTCAAGTATGGGAATATTATTCATAATAAGTGCTTGATGTCACACAGTATTTAACTTAACATGCTAGAAAAAATGAAAATCTTGTCATACTGTGTAGAGGTTCGTACGAAAAATGTATTATTGCTCTATATTCTATATCCTGTGTATTGCATTATATTATGTGTATTCTAAATTGGCAACAAAATACCAGTGAAATTCTCAGCAAAACGGCACAAAGGATGCAAACTCATGCTGAAATGCCAGCGCGTTGAAATGAACATCACCATAGCGTTTCTGTGGATCTCTGTGGAAAGCACACCGGTGTTAACGTCCCGCTAGAATATCGTTTCAGTCCAGCCGGGGAGATCCTGCTCCGATTGGTCCAGCCTAGAAGGCTGTAGCTGCTTCTACCCCAGATACAGACCATCATAGGCTGCTGAGTCCATGTGCTGCTGGGTAGTCGGTACTAGAACAAACCAGGGTCCTCTACACAGGTCTGAGTAGGGAAAATTACCATCCTTGGTTGTGCCTGTAATTACGGACCGCTGTGACAGAATGAGATGTTTTGCCTTAATTATAGGATTTTACGACTTTTAAAAAGAGATTTGCGTCTCTCTCTCTCTCTCTCTCTCCTCTCTCTCTCTCTCTCTCTCTCTCTCTCTCTCTCTCTCTCTCTCTCTCTCTCTCTGCATGTGCGTGTGTGTTTTCCTCATATTTATACCTAAACCAGAGGAGAATTGCTCATGTCTCACTGTTCTGCATAGAATTTCATGGTTTCTGTGTGTTGACATCCTGGAACTAATCCCATAGACACTAGATCAAAAAAAGTGGCACTTGAATGGTGACAGATTTTCATAATAATTTCAAAACCCCCATCTGTTCTGTCTTTTGATATACAGAGTCCATTGCTATGATTTGGATCTTCTCTGATGATAAAGTAATCATTTTCTTTATCTTGTGATACAGAAAAGTGTAATGTAATACTTTCAGGGAGCTGTAACCAGGTCTATATTGATTATATATTCTGGGTGTGGCCTTTCTTCCCCCAAAGGCAACATGGTCTGCATCTACATAAGTGTGGCCATTTGTCTTATATTGAGACTTGTCTTGGGTGCCCTGACACCAATGGTGCTGTCTCATTCCAGCTGGAGTGCTGTTGTGGTTCGGCCGCCTGCTCCCTGTGCTGCAGCTGCTGTCCCAAGATCCGCCAGTCCACGGGGACCCGCTTCCTGTACGCCCTCTACTTTCTGCTGGTCACTGTAATCTGCGTGGTCATGATGTCACCCACCGTAGAGAAGGAGATGAGAGATAATGTAAGTGCACTGGTTGTATCGGTACAGTTGTGTGAATTGAAACTTGACTCTTTCTTACTAGTGAACACACACTTCTGCTTCCTTTTCTTACTTCTTCTGCTTTTTTTTCCTTCTGCTTTTTTACTACCTCTACTGGATCTTCTGCTTTCTTCTTCTGCTTCTACTAAAGCTTATTCTCATTCTATTGGTTCTTCTTCTGCTCCTTGTTTTCCTGCTTCTGCTTGGTGCTCTGTGAATGAAATGCAGCTGGCGTGTTTTTCTTTCTGAATTACTTTGGGGAAAAAGAAAAC
Organism: Mormyrops attenuatus; assembly: GCA_026777985.1. Lineage (NCBI taxonomy): Eukaryota > Metazoa > Chordata > Actinopteri > Osteoglossiformes > Mormyridae > Mormyrops > Mormyrops attenuatus. The sequence continues at coordinate 25,888,723 of JAODKC010000044.1, read as the reverse complement.
ATTCTTATGATTTTTGACATAAAATTCAGGTGAAAGGATTTTTTCCCAAGTGTTGTTTTGTCTTTCTGACTCCTAAATGGTCATTATTGGCCAATAGATAGTCTGGATTACTAGTTTAATGTCATACACACACACACACACACTTTATTTATCCGGAAGGAAATTTAGGTGTCCAGTAGCTTATACACAGTATACATACACTACATATACAATAGATAGACAGTCTGAACACTTTGTCAGCAAAGTCAAATGATATTAGATCTGGATTAATAGTCAAATAGATGAATTGTTAATTAATAGTCAAATAGATTATGGGTTAATACCTGTTTATTAACAATGTCTGGTTTACATTTCTGCTTTTTGGTAAATAAGCTTGTGTTAAGTCACAATACTTTCACATGTACACTACCAGTGAGAAGTTTTTGCATACCACAGGTTTTTACCACAGTTCCATTTCTTTCATAAACTGCAGATTTTTTTATTTTTGATCATTGGAAAGTTGAGTAAATAACTATAAATGAAAATATGTCAAATAAAACAAGTTTCCTTTATAACGTGAAAAAAGTATATAACAGTGCATGTCTGACATCCTATTAACAGGTTGTGTCATGATGGCCTAGTCAAATTCTAGGCTGCCCGTTAACTTTAAATGCACTAGTTAACTGTTTCATCCCATGAAACAGAGCAGTATTTATGTCCCTTGTAGAAGAAATGCCTCGAATGGTGAATGTACTATAAATGTATTTGTTAGCAAAGAATATTGAGTGTGTTTTTCATAAATATTAAGTGAATAACATGCAAATGTAGAAAATCTCAGTGTGAAAAAACTTTTGATTGGTCGTGCATATTCAGACTCCTGTTGATGGGCAGTTTTAAAGAGGTGTCTCCAAGCTCATGAGCTGCGGGGGGGTGGCCTTTAGCTTTGCCGAAGGTTTGGAAACTTGGTATTGCACAATGCTAGCAAGCCCACCGGGGCAGAAGATGCCCCCTCCATCTTCAGGCCCTCTGCGCCATTTAATTAAACTGATCCTGTTGCTCAGTGCATTAATTAATTAATTATGAGCCTTTTGTGGAAGAGGATACCATGTGGAGAGAGGCACCCAGTTTATTAGGACGGGCAGCTCTGCCTTCATATTTCTCAATAAATGAACTGGCCAGTTTCCAGTTGGACTAAAGGTTCCTGACAATGAGCTGTTACTATTTGGCTGCTGTTCCCGCAGTGGTATACAGACGTGCACTGAATTCACACAACTGTAACCCACTGGTATTACCATGGTGATCCACTGTTTAACTGGGAGGTGTACATTTAGTTTTTCCCCCCTGAGAGTAGTCACACAGAAGATTTTTCTTTTTATTATATGCTTCAGCTTTTGAGCTGTCAGAAAGGTTGCCAGTTGTCATGAAAGTTCATCTGAACATGAAAGTCTGATGACATTGTTTTACTGTTTTATTTTAGGTATATGCCTTTTTGGAGTTCAGTATGCATTGGAATTCAAGGCAAAGTCCTTGGCGTCCCTTTGTATGTTTCTCCATCAATCTTCAAAAAAATGCACACCCTGGAAAAAAGGCACCTCATTTATTCATCCCCTCTTTTGTTTGCGGTTCCCGAAAGTCATCCTACAAGCCGTGCTAACACCCCTTTCTAAAGGGCAGTGGGCGTGGCCAGCCACACTTTTTTTTTTTTTCTCTCCAGTCTCTGCACCGGCAGTGTTTCGTGAACAGAAAGGATCCTCTTTATCCAGAGGCTTGTTAGTGTGAGAGAATAAGCATGTTAGGAGACTGGTGCTTGGCTTTCCTTTCACCCGACAGCCATTTAGCCACGAACATCAAGGGATCAGTGACCCAGCTTGTGCCGTCAGCCCATTCACTTGCACAACGAATTGAAGTTTATTGCAGTTCCATGACTGGCGAGCTAAGCAGAGAGCAGCAGGAGAGTCGGGCGATAGAAATAAAAACCACAGTAAAAGGCACATCCCTAACTCAAAAGTGTGCTCTATGACCAAACCAGAACCGTCATTTGCTGCGGCTGGCCAATGCAAGTGCCGCTTTATCACATGCGCGACTTTCCTGCAGACATTGAGAGGGCCTGCTGCCCATCACCTTCTCGGTGAGTGAGGCTTTGTAAACTTTTTGTTATGTAGGGATGTGTGAGTCGATCTAAGTTAATGAAGATACAGTGGTATCCATATGGAAGAGTGGTCAAACTGGAACTGGAGGCATTTGAGCCAGTAGGTTGCACTTTCAGATCCAAGGGAAAGAGCAGCTGCGTTACGAAGGTTATCACCGGTGTCCTTCAGTGTGAACTGAGGAATACTGTGTGGCTCACTAGCTAGGGATTTCTTCTGAGCCAGGTGAAGGTTTATGGTTTTTTTACTTTTTATTTTTGTAACAATGCCACTACTTCTCTGTAGATCCCATTCTACACTGAGCTGTGTGAGAAGCTCAAGGCGGGAGAGAACTGCAAGAGTCTGGTGGGGTACTCTGCAGTCTACAAGGTCTGTTTCGGCATGGCCTGCTTCTTCTTCATCTTTTCCGTGTTCACCTTCAGGGTGCACACCAGCAAGGGCTGCCGGGCTGCCGTTCACAACGGGTACGTGATCTTGTGTTTAAACCACTTGTGGTTATTTTCCTCCTAATTTCTTTTCTGGCACAAGGCAAATAATCACCTTGGGACTCTGTAAGATAATGTTTCTTTTAATAAGCAAAGCAGCTCAGAAAGAGTACAGACGAGCGAGTTTATATACTAGCAAGACGTTCTCATTGTGATTGGTTATTTGCAGTGCGTGATCAAAGCATAACTTCCTCCTTTCACAACAGGTGTCATCTCAACTCCAACCCCTTCCTCTTATCATCGTCATGCCTTTCTCAACCTCAGTGGAGTATTTTTGTCTCGGCAGGTGTGAGGCATACCCATCAGTTTCTCGCCATTTGTGTTCGTTAATCCACTGGCCCACTGGTGACCTTAACATCTGTGACCCAGTTTATGAGTTGGACAAAAAAAACACATCTTGTACCATCAGCAAAACAGCTCATGCAAACACTTTTCTTCATGCCTAAGGCCTAAAACATAACAACAATTCCATAATACCTCCCCCCCCCCGTCCTATCTGGTCAGTTTCCCATCCACACACTCCCCTACGTTTGTTTGATTTTAAATGAATGCAAAGTCCCTTTTCAGTGCAGAACACTCCATGCACTCTGGAACTTGAATGATCCAGTAATTTTGTGGTGTCTCTCCCTCCTGCACTCTACCTAGAAGGTCGCCTATGACCCCCATCTGCCTCTAAGCCCCATGTTACCCACTCACTGCTTTTTCAATGAATGGACGTTAATTAGGAGCTCCACTGCATGCAGATTGTCAAGAGATGAGCTGTACTTCCCTTGAAAGAAGCCCTTAGTCTCCAGATGAAGCTCTTGAAATTGGATGTTTTTGTAATTGGATGTTTGTATTGCGTGCAAATGAGGCACTTACAAAATGGACAGCAGACCCCTTGGGGTCTTGGAATTCACAACTAAACTGTGTGTCGTAGCCTTTCACCGCTCTGAGGAGGAACTTATAAGTAAATTAGGAGGCTTGCATGCATCAGGGAAGATAAGATCTATGTCATTTCATGGTCACAGCAGACAGGTCTTAGCAGAGGTGTTGGAAAAAACTTAGCACCTACATATTTACATATTTAAGACACTTCTGTCCCAAGCGACATACAAGTAAGGAAAATAGTATATTGCAAACATGCATGCTGTCAAGGAGTCAACTAGGCATAAACTCAACTAGATTGAGTTCCTAGTGAATGGCCAGGTACAAGTGTAGGCAGTATCAAGCAAGAGCCGCACAACTACAACATCTACACAACAACTTCTAACAAAACAACCTGCATTTGTCAAGAACAAGGTGAGAGGAGTAACGCCAGATTTCAGATTATGCAGAAGGCGGCGAGGTTAAACCAGTTCTGTACATGCGAAGAAAACATTGTGGACAGACATATCAGAACCAACAACATAGTGTTGGAAGATGGGACACTTAATTCGAAAGGATAACAGGATTAAACACATAGTGAAAGCGCTCAAATCACAAAAATGATCAGTGTGCATTACTGTCTGTGTACTGGGCATTAAGAGTTTGTGATAAAAAACCACTTAGCTTGCTTTCATTAAAAAATATTACAGCCGAAAAACTGAATATTGAATGTGAGGCTTTACCACAATGTAACAAGAAAGTTTTTGTAAGATATTCCAAGACTGAAGCCTTCTGCTGCTTGGTAGTTACATCATCTAACATGGTGGCGCCCAGAAAACCATGTGGGCAAAGGTCCATATAGAGGTCAGAATAGGTTTTGGGGTGAGAGTGCAGGATCGCCCAGCATCCATTGCCATTGGGGCAATAGGGGTTAAGGGCCTTGCTCGAGGGTCCAACGGCAGCATCACTCTGCCAACCATGGGATTTCAACTAGGGAACTTCCAATCACTGGCAGTGTTGCACACCACCCTACTCACTGGAAAACCAAAATTAGAAGCTGCAAAGGTAGTACCAGTGTTGGAATATGAAAACATGGAATATATGTGCCGTTAAGCTGAATATGATAAAAATTAGTTCACAGAAAACAAAAAGACTGCATTGATAGTGGCAAACGATGGAGAAACTCCGTTAAAACTACTTGAGAGGTACTTGTGTGCAGGCTCCAAGTGAAGCTGAAAAGGCAAAACAGAGCCAATCAACTTTCAAGAAACTACCTGGAAAGTATAGCCTTAGGCTTCATGGAACGGATCAGAAGCTCATTCAGTCATGCTGGAACTAATTGATGGAGAACTAGAGGAACAGTGGGTGGAATCTGAGAACAAGTAGGTCAGTATGAAAGGGCCAAAGAAATCAAAATGGATGACAGGAGGCACAATGGAAATTGTCAAGAGGTCAAAATCAGGAAGAGGAAACGTTTCTTGAAAGTACTGAGTCATGAGAAGTTACCGGGAAAGAAAAAACTGATACTGCAATAACATCCATAAAATGTAGAAGGAAAACGGTCAGCATGGAAAACAGTCTGGAATAACAATAAAAGTGTAAAACAGTTTTTCAGAAAATCTGTGAAATGTAAAAACACATTCCAAGCTTGAGTGGGTATACTGAAGGACATCAATGAGAATCATAATTTAAAAAGATCAAGTAGAGATGGAAGGAATAAACAGAAGATCTTTATAGTAATTATAAAGAAGATTTAATGAGGTCAGATACATGGGGGAACCACCAGTGATGGAAGAGGAGGTCAGATTAGACCTGAAATGTCTGCATTGAGGGACGTCTACTGAGACCGATGCCGTTTCAATAGAAATATTGCAAGTAGTCACAGAGGAATCAGTGTTGACTTGACTATGGCAACAAATTTGGAAAACTGCTCAGAGGCATACAGATTGGAAGAGAACAGTATATATTGAATACCAAAGAAAGAACTTATGGCATGTGGAGTCTTGCACATTGTTTTTGATATCGTAAGGGTAAGGCTACACTGTGCCAGCCAAATGACCCCCCCCCCCCCCATGGAACAATGAAATACACTGCAAACAAACTGTTGAAAGAGATTGAACTAAAAACAAGGAAAGCTGCAAATAGCTTTACGTTCAGAAGCCACCCTGCAGTTAATGGCTCTAATTAACAGTCCAAGTTTCCGTTGAATACACTTGAGGAAGTGAAAGAGTAGGGTTTCCTGTACATCTGGTAATGTAGAACTATTTTTAGGGTTTGTGAGTAGGATGCACTGCAAGTACTTTAGAACCTTATTGGTATCTACTTGTATATTAAGGCTTATTATTAAGGTTATGATTGTTTAGAGAGCCTATGGCATCACTATCTAGCCTTGAATTGTCTGTTATTTTGTATTTCTTCTGTTTTATAAATTGTTCTTCTTAGTGCCCCAAGTTGTCTATTACGTGTTATTACAATCTCTGTAATATTGATTTTCTTCCAGTTTCTGGTTCTGGAAGTTCCTGGCCCTGCTCGGTTGCTGTGCAGGGGGATTCTTCTTGCCCAATCAGAACACCTTCCTTGAAGGTATGGCGTCTTCTGCTTTATCTGTATAGTTTAAAAATGTCTTTGAAATCCAGCATTACTATGGCCTTATCGTTTTTAGACGTTGCCCGTGTCTTCTTTACTTCAGTCTCATCATTCAGTACAGTTGGTTTGGTCTCTTACTGGTAAAGACTTCAGCATTACCTTTGAGTCCAAAAGCCATCTTTTTCATAGGATTTAGAGGTCATCACTCTTGGTACTGTCTCTGATCTTCTGGGCATGTAAGATGAGCTTCATGTTTAGTAAGTTCATCCCAGGAAACTTGCAAAGGTTTTAAAACCAGCTTTTCCTGAAGACCCCCGAGGCTTTGAAAGTGCTTGGTGTAATGGCCTCGTTATGAGATGGAGGAAAGGGCTCCAGCTGCAACCTACTTATGATTACAGGTAGAACCAGACCCAATGCTTCACACTAGAGCCATCCTGATTACTCGATTTTAAACTTGATTACTCAAATATCAAAGAGCATTTAGTAAAATGTGGAAAGAAGATAGTTATGAAACCATCTGTTGTGTGGAAGCACATAAAAAGTGAATGAAAATGCAGTGATCTGTCAGACTTGCAGAGCAGTACTCCCCCTCCCCCCCAATCTCCCCGTGATGGGGGGGGGGGGGGGGGGGGGGTTTAAAATTTACCCAAACCCGTACCAACCCTTTGGCCCCCCAACCCGCCCCGTTGGCGGGGGGAGGGGGGCCTTTATTTCGCCCCGATGGCGACGACAACCACATTTTTTTTTTAAAAG
>JAODKC010000044.1:25846565-25881917 GCA_026777985.1 Mormyrops attenuatus | reverse complement strand
CGTGCTGTGGGCTTCTCGCGCGGCCGGACCCCCCCCCCCCCCCCACCGCCCCGGGTTGGGGGGGGGGGGGGGGGGGGGATTTAAAATGATGAGATGAAGCAATTATTTGAACTTGAAGTTTTATTTGAACTTTATCTCAATTTGAATTCGCAAAGTCGTAGCTTTAGGTGAATAATTTTTTGGAGCTAGTTAATATAGAATGAGTACACATCAACAGTACTGTGTAGCGTTAATTATTTACCAGGGCCCTTAGCCAAGGCTGTGTTGCGTGGTGTTGCATCACGGCAGTTTCCAAGCCGGAGACTGGTGCAGTAGTCACTGATATTCCTGAAAGGGTTAGAAACCCTCACTGTGTGTCTGAATATGGACCGTGTGGTTTCCTTTTAAGGAAAACCACACGGTCAGGAATTTCATGGAGGCAGTTATTGATCCCAAACAAAATTTTAGCAGCACATAGGACATGAGTGCAAGGACAATACAGACATATCTACATGAATAAATGAATGAGTGGAACTACTCCTTCTTGTATGCATGGTTATACCATGAAAAGGTACTTATGAAAGGGCTGGTATTTAAGGTTAAACAAGCATGTGGAGTCTATATAGTAATGAATGAATGGAACCAGCATCTTCACCATGAACTTCACATGCAAGTTAATCTGCGTTGAAAAGGGCCACCCGCTCTATTCATGCTTAACCGAAAGTTGTGTGTTATGCTGTGCCTTGTGTTTGAAGAAGAGAGATTGCAGACAGCAGTTTCATGAAGTTTCATGCCCTCTGGGAGTGGCGTAGAGGCCTCCCTGAAACAGACCCGTCTCTCCACCCCCCCACCCCCCCTTCTGGCTGCAGTGTGGCGTTACATAGGAGCAGGTGGAGGATTCATCTTCCTGCTCATCCAGTTACTGCTGCTGGTGGAGTTCGCCCACAGGTGGAACAAAAACTGGTAAGATCACCTTACTGCCCTCTGGAGATTGCACTGTGTATGGCATCACATTTGATGTCTGCAGGGTTTCCTTTGATTAATCTGATGCTGCATCAGGTTGAATCAATGGTACATACTGTTCTGGGACCCCCCCATATCCCCCCCACGGTGTGTGTTTAATGGGTCAGAGAAACACATTTAATCTTTAGATGCCTTATATCTAAAGTGGTGGAACTGTTGAAATGCGAGTAACAACTGAAGTTGCAAAGGGTCTTTAAGAAAAAACTGGGTTTGGGAGCTGTCTGGGGTGTCCTTAGGTTTTGGTTTGTAGTAAATTATTTATTTCAGCATGCCCCAATTTTCCTTAATCACAGAGAGAGTAGTAGGTGAAAAACACAGACTACTATAAGAAGATCCATAGTCGTTGTGGCCTCAGTGCTTATACAGATGAGCAGGAAAGGAATCCTCCCTGCATGGAGGCTCCTTTATCGCCCGAAACACTGTATACTTTACTATTTCCACCCGTTGCATCATACAGAGGATCTGGGAATAACTGCCAATAGCCTCTCAGCTGAGGCAACCCCGAGTTTTTGGGTAAGGCGAGGGAGACCTCGTCCAACAGCGAAGCGGCTGCTCATCAGTCCCGACCAGAAGCACTCATGTGCCAGCAGGGGTGACTGCGTGGGAGTCCTCTTCCAGTCCAAAAAATATACGTTCGGGAAAATAGGTGGCTAAATCCCCGATAATATTTGTAAGTGAGTGAGAGCTCAGCCGTATGCTCTGTGCTGCCTGGGATGGACTCCAGGCCCCCGTACCGCCCTGACCAAGATAAGCAGTATGAATATGGATGGAGGAATGGTGTCACATAATTGTGTGCAGGGGAGGGTGGGGGGGGGGGCATGTAAATTTGCCATAAGTCTAGTATTTTGTTTGGTTGCTTTTGGTTAAGGTTAGGGCTTGGTAGGGGTTAAGGTTGTCATGGCTGGGATTAGGGTTATGCCCATAGAAATATAGAGAGAGTCTCCACAAAAATATTTATACAAAGTGTGTGTATAGGTGTGTGTGTGTGTGTGTGTGTGTGTGTGTGTGTGTGTGTGTCCTGCTATGGACTTGTGGAAATGCTTTTCCTTGTTTTTGAGGAGATATCATTGTAGAGGTTTATGAGGCCTGGAGGGAACAGAGTATATTTTGCTTGAATGTTAGATAGAGATTTAGGCGGTTATTTCACAAAGTTCAACATGCAAGTAAGGGCGAGAATTGGGCAGTTCAGTGAAGCAGGTTGGAATCTTTGAGAAACTGGTACAAGAATTATTGCTGGGGAGGAAAGTTTAAAAGACATGGTGGTTAAGAAGATAACAAAGTCATAAAGGGCAGCTTATGAACCCAGTAACTGGGAGATACTTTGTGAAACTCCGTTAATGTACTTGCCGTAATGTCCTGATCAGTCCTGGCTCTCGGTCCCCTTTGTAATGAGCCACTCCATCCATCCTGTATCCTGCAATGGGTTCCTTGTATGGCTGGACAGTCCTGGTCTTGCAAGTTTTTGTTATGTTTTTCTTTTCATAAACACGCTACCACTGTCCCGTCCTTCCCAGGGTCACATGAGTCGAACGGACATTAATGTCAAACGAAAGAACAAAGATCTGTTAAATATACGAGCGTAGTGCCTTCTATCCCGGGAGTTAAAGATTGATCATAAAACCCATTCAGAAGGATATTTTTATGCTTTTTGTATTTTCCATTTCTAATACTTGAACTTGAGGTTAGGAAAAAAAGTGCTGATTAATAGTTACAAAAGAGTGATCAACAAATGTTGTTGTTTTTTTTTTTTAAGTTGTTCAGCAATCAAAGTGGCTGCCAGCTTTTAATGCGCAAGGAGCAGGTTCCCATCCCAGCTGAGGCTGATTTCTGATGCTTTAGCGAGCAGCCACTTTGGGGGTCACATGATTATGGGGCAAACAAGGTGCTGTAGCCCAGTCCTCCATGTGGCCCAAAAGGCACTGCTTCAGGTGGGGTGGAAGCATGGCCGGTTTAAAATCACAGGAAGGCAGTCACTCTCGCGAATTGTCTGTCTGCCTTCTTTGTACAGTTCCAAGTGAATCTACTACTTCAAAGACCAATGAAAGAGTAAGTCTATGAGTCATAACCACGGCGTTACGTGGAGATGCCAGCTAAGCAAATAAACATCATTTCAAAAGGGTGAAGATGAAAGGGCCATTGTGTGACGGGGGGATGTTAGCTGAGCATGTCAAAGGGTGTCCAGGATTGTGAAGCCTGGTGTGAAGTAGCTTGCTTTTTTGGATGGAAATCCCAGCCCCTGGCAGCCTGCCAACTGTCCAGCGACGGAATGGGAAGCACGTGGCCATTGGAACACACATTTACCATTTCCTCCCCCACGGCCAAAAGCAGAAGTTTGAAAATCAATGGGAGTCAAATACAATTTTTGGTCTAATCTGTCTTGGAAAAACAAAAGAACCAAGTTGCCCAGGGTATAAAACTCCTGTGATGTGAGGACAGAGCCCTCTCATGCCAAGGTGCAACCCAAAAATAACACAAAAATTACACTGTGCTTGAGCTGCCAGTCAGACCCTTGGAGAAGGGCCACAGAGATGGTTGGCTAAGTGTTTTGTTTGGTATTTGCATGTCATAGGCGGGTCGCCTGCGTCTGACACTGGGGTGTTATTCAGGCGGTTCAGGAAAAAATTTACCGTGCATTAATGTTGGGAGCGATGCACAGAAATGGTTTATATACCAGAGGGTGTGCCTGAATGAATCGGGTGAATCTCAGATTCATATTGAGCACTTTACACTTGCTCTTGACCTTGTTTTTTTGGGTTGATTAAAAATACAACCACCCAGCATTTGCTCAACTTCAGAAAAATGATATAAAATCCTGGTCTGCTGTATTAGGCAGCCGTACCGAAATTCAATTCATAAATCAATCAGAATGTAATTCCGGTATTTGAGTGTTGTGCTGAATTGACTTATCCGTGAAGTATTCATTTCTGTGTTGTTATTATTCTTACTCTTGTAATATACCCCTGTAGCCTCCTTTATAAGCATTATGACAAATGTATAGTCTCTGGTAACTGAAATACTAACATGTCAGACTGCCTACTGTGATTCTGTGCTGAATGCCGTGGACTTGCACATATCTCCTGCAGACTTAGCAGGAGTCACATGTAACGTTGTTCTAAAGGATTTTTGTAGACTGTCTCATTCCCCATGCAGTGAAGTTATAGAACAAGGTCTGGAGCAGTGTCATCTTCTTTGCACAGCTATCGTTTGACCTTCTCCTTGATCCCGTTCTCCTAGGACATCGGGAATTAAGTACAACAAGCTGTGGTACGCAGCCCTGGTTTTGGTCACGCTGGTGCTCTTTTCCATTGCCGTGGGAGCCATGGTCTTCATGTGCCTGTTCTACACCCACCCTGAGGCCTGCACCCTCAACAAGGTCTTTTTGGGAATCAATGGCAGCCTCTGTGTGCTGGTGTCTTTCCTGGCAATCTCTCCCTGTATCCAGAAGCGTGAGTTCCTCTCTAGGACACTTCAGATGTCTTTTAATGCGATTTGCCGTTATACATTTGCAGCAAGCTGCATGCAATGTCCCATGACCCTGAGATGGAAGGATGGATGGATGGATGGACACTAAGTGTGTAAATGTTCTAGTGCTGTGTGTGTTTGGCATCTTCTGTACCCAACAAACTGTTTGTTGCCCTCTTCAGTCCAGCCTACATCTGGTCTACTCCAGTCTGGTGTAATTAGCGTGTACGTCATGTACCTCACCTTCTCTGCACTCTCTAGCAAGCCCATCGAAAGTAAGTGGGGTGGGGGGCTCTAATAATAGTTGCTTTTATTTGGGTCTCGTCTTCATTACAAATTCTTGAGGGTCAATGAATTGACTTACTGTCTAGAAAAAAACACTTTCTTAGCATTATCATCCTTTGTTGTCAGAGTACACTGATAGAATTGTTAAATATCAATAATTAATTAGCTTCCTTCTAAAGTTTCCAGGTTGTCGGATACCTTAAAGTTGATTTTTGCTAAGGATTCAGGACATTTGACCAATGTCAGTTGGGCAAATACCTCATTTCCTGGGCAGACATGTCCATGACAATAACCATCTGGCTTATCCTTCTTTCCAGTTTGCTATAATTTTTATTTTAAATCCCCTTGTAGCCTTGGAGAAGGACGGTGCCAATATCACGGTGTGTGTCTTCCCTTTTAACTCTGGCTCCGAGAACGACAACAAGATAGTGACGGGCGTGGGCACGGTCATCTTATTTGGCTGCGTGCTCTACTCCTGGTAAGTATGGTATTTAACCTTCAAATTATCTTGTAAAATGCTCTCCGCCTTTCCCCTTACTAGCATGGTTGAAAAATTTCTGATTAGTGCTTCTGCGGCAAACTATATAAACAAAAGCCTGTATCAACAAAAGCTTGAGTTTTTTCTCAGTAACAGAGAGAAATGAGAGACTGCGGCAGACAGAATCCTATCATTTTCTAGTCATCAAGCAGACTTATTTTTGAACATAAGTGGTCCATAAGAAGTGGGGATTACAGCTCTGGCTGTGTGTATGGAGGGTGTCCTCAAACACAGCTCACGAGACAAGATGAACTGACAGATAATCTGTCACTTCTATGATATTCAAAAGTTCTATTGTATAATAGGCCCGTGACCTTTTTTGATCCTCTGGGTAAACAGAACTCGGGCATTTTTAATATAGTTTTGAGAAATGAGTTGAAGAATTTCAGTGTTTGCACTGTCTCCCAGGGTAGAATGTATTTATTATGCTCCGCAAGCAAATTGCATGTCTATGTGGAAATATCAGTATTTTCCATAGTATCCCCAAACTTGGCACATATTTCTTGAGTGATTAACTGCTGGGAGGAAAAATAGCCACACCCAGTTTTATTACCAGTGCTTGGTTAATCTGATTTCTGTCTGCGTGTCTGTGTCTGCGTGTCTGTGGGTTCCTGGTGGCGTGTGCTCCCCCACAGTTTGACCTCCACCACTAGAAGGAGCTCTGCAGCATTGCGAGTGTACAGGATTGCCATGCCAGAGAATGAGGTTTGAATAAATAGTTGGGGGGGGGGGGTCAAAGGGTCGTGGAATCTGATTCATTTTTAACGTGGAATTGGCACCAGCTAGCTGTTGCAATACAAGTTGTCAATCTATGTAAATATGTTTTGTGTCCATAACACCATCTAAATCATATGAGTACTAGTGGTTAAGCGAACCAGAGAATACATTACTCTTCGCTATGTATACCCAGAAATTTGTCACTTCTTATGAACTTAGCAACTATTGTTTGTTTAACATGTCATGGTACAGCAGTAACATTAGCTTGCTTGTTTGTCGTACCAGTTGTCTTCTCCTGATTGCTTTATTTGCCGTTATGAAACAAATATAATTAGCTTGTAATAAAATGCAGCTACATTCAGCTGTCATAATATAAAGTACATTTGTAACACTGTGGGTAGAGACAAGCAAACACTAATGCTGTTGCCAGTGAAAGCTCGTTTATGTTACCGTGTCTTTTTGCTGTACTGAGAGCTGACTTCAATGAACCATGTCTAAAATGTCACGGCATCTTTTAATATGATTTCTGTGCTTTATTTGGAATGTAAAGGCAGCTTCAGGATATTTTACTGGAAATGAATGGCCTCTTTATGAACCAGAACTGCTGGATGCCGGTGCATGAGGCAAAGGAAAAGCTTTTGTGGGGGAGGGGGCGGCCAACACGGTTTATCTCTAAATCTTGATCTCTGTTTTTATGTCTGTAGGACTAATAGGGCTGTTTGGCATTTCCACAGAGAGAGAATGGCAGCCGCTGTTTAGTCTTTCAGAAATTCTGGAATCGGCTATATAATTAATCCTCACGTTTCCAGATTTTTATCTTTAGACAGTCTATAAAAAGCAGCCGTAATTACTACAGATTATTTCTCCAAATCATTTGCAAAAAATAAAAAATAAATTCAGGCACTCCTCTACTTACAAACTTTCAATTTACAAACTTTCAGACATACGCACGAAGTGGACTGTAAGTCCAGATTGTGTTCACTGGGCTCCCATTTCCCGTCCGCAACATTTTTTTTTTTTCTGTGCGCCAATTCCGCCTAGCCTACCAGTTCTGACCGCTACTCTCGCCGTTCGGAACGTAACTCGTTTGTAAGTAGAGGAGCGTCTGTATAATGTCATGGTACAGGTTGTCCTTGGATTGTGATATTCCTGATAGTCCTAGTACTCATACTGCCTGAAAATTTCAGCAACAACAATAATAAGAATAATACTAATAATACTAAAAATAATGCTCTGCTTTCTTTACAGAGGGCTCGTTGTTGTTTCTGCTTTGGAGATGATGGAGGTAATATTTCTCTTTCTCTTGTCTTTTTGAAATCTGGTCTAAGAAACCTTACAGTGATACCTTTCAGTGTTTGAACTTATTGTAATCTGATCAGTTATTTGGAGTTTGTTTCATTTTTGTTTTTTTGTAGATGACTATGAAGAAGAAGAGCGGACCGGTGGAGGGCAGTATGTGGTATATGACGAACAGGACGGAACAATTTACAGCTACTCATACTTCCACTTTGTCTTCTTCCTTGGGTCTCTCTACGTCATGATGACGGTCACCAACTGGTTCCAGTAAGCAGTACATTTCTCTGCCTTCAATCCCTTTATTTTATTTATCTGTATTTATTGTATTCACCATAGCAAGTGCATGGCCAAAAAATAGTCTGAACAAGAAATAAAGTATCAAAGTAAAATGCTAAGAGGTGAGACACCAAGTTCCACCTGGTGAATGAAAGGTCCACTGTGAACCTCACAGCACCTATACACTCTTGGTACATCATGTCCACTGCATGATATTGTATTCTCAACCAATTATATTGACATGTATAGTGCTGTGACCACCTAAAAGGAAGAATGGCATCGTGTCCATGTATGATATGCATGTTTACAGATGGAAGTGAGCTTTGCTGGTCCTGATTGGTACAGCACATAGGAGTTCTCATAATTGTCAGTCTTCTTGTTAAGCACCAAGTACATTTTATGAATAGTAATCATAGTTAATCACAGTTGATCACAATGTGATCAATATAAATTCCCAAATCATAATTGGAGTTCATAGTTATTTCACATTCCACACTACCTTCTCTCTATAGCAAACATCCACAAAGATCAAAATATCACAAGTCTTTTCAACAATCATATTTAAGCAGCATACTCAAAATTTCCTATATTCTACACATTTCTGCTTCTGCCTGTTTACGCTTCCGATTAAACGGTACTTCTGCATCAGGGTTATTGCTCTCTGGACCCTGTTGGCCATTTGGTGTAAGTTCCTACCCCCGAGCTTTAAGAGAACAAGAGCCCACACTGTACTGCCTCTTTCATTCTTCTTCCCCCAGTTATGACAACGCGAAGATCGAGAAGTTCCTCGATGGCAGCTGGTCTGTGTTCTGGATTAAGATGGTCTCCTGCTGGGTGTGTCTGGTGCTCTACTTCTGGACCTTGGTGGCTCCCTTGGTCTGTCCAAGGAGGTTTGAAGCCTGATAACTAGCTGCAGACACCCTGGTCTTTCTATAAAACAATTGCTTATTTTTTACGTTTTTCTATCATATTTTATTATTTTTTATGGTTTTATTTTTACGAGTAAACTTGGATGAGCATTTGTCACCTTGTTCATTTTTTTACTGGAATGTGTTACATACATGCCTTACAATGTTAGTTACTGTGGTAACCTGTAGACTTTACAAGTGTGCTTGTCTGTCAGCTGTTGTTTGTATATTTAAGGTAGGAAAATGAAGAGGTTGCTCAGGCATGTTATTCTTTTGTATGTCTGTTGACTGTCAAATAGCATTTTTGCCACTTCATATTCTATGCAACCGCATAGTGTATTTTCGTAATAGTTTTAGACGTTCAGAAGTCTGGTATATGGGCTTTATGGGACATGGGTGGTCTGATTTTCCATTATTACATGCTAAAAATGTTTTTGTAGTGACTGTACAGGTACATTTTATACATTGTTTCCAAATAAACTGGCCACCGATGAATGGGGCCAGCTTGTACATTTTATCACTGCAGGTGAACAGCCATCATTTCATACCATTCAGTTGCTGTTTCACTCGACTCACTGTAGTATAAATGAACCTCTGTTGTCTCAGGACTTGTTTAATGATAACCTGACTACAATTGTTCTTCCAAGGAAATCATCACACATAAAAAACTGAGGATTATTAAGCCTATTTCAATCTGTTGCTTGTGTTAAAAGAACAATTTCAGGCATTTCTGTGAAAAGTAAAGAAGAACTACAAGTTGCAACAACAGCAAATGAACAAACTGTATGATTATTTATGTCCTAGAACAAGGGTGGGCTATGTAGCTTTTTGTAGTTGTAGTTTTAGGTAGCACGTCATTTAGAAAAGGGGTTGTGAAGCAACTGAGGTCTGTTACAATTTATATTACCATGTTTACTCTATTAAGGACTGGAATTACCCATAATTGTACCCATCCTTAGCTGAAACCTAATTTTCCTTAATGAATGGGAGGATTATTTTCATCCACTGAGTTGATGCTGATAATTAATTTCAAACAATGATTTAGGCTTTTATGTCTTATATTTTTCCCATCTTTATTCACTTTGGATTTTTAATATTTTATAAAATTGTGGGCCTGGAGAGCGTGTGCGACATTAACTATGTTGTAAATATTGAATTCCTAATTCAGCTATTGAATTCCTTCCTAATTGATGACTGGTTCAGTGCTCCTTATTAATCAATTTCAGCATCTCCTGCAGTGCAGGTTACAGTAACAGCTTGTGGAATGAAAGGATTGAGGGCTTCTCACTGTTCATGATCACGTATCTTACTTTAGTGCACAGGATTTTGCTTATTGGTGATCATTGCTCAGGTTTTCAGGATGTGATTGTAGCCTCAGTGGTCTGTGCAGTAATACGTTGAAAAACATTGAAAAAGCTTAACATTGATAACTTTGCGTAGTATTGCAGTTTATTTTCAGTTTTAGGGAGTCTTTTACCCTTTTAAAAAATCTTTTAGTTACATTGATAATTTTTCTCTTGCTTTTTAAGAAGAATCTTACATTAGCTTGGTTTAACCTGTTTTGTTCTGCAGACATTTCAGTTTCACTGTACCTTAGCTAATAGAAAAATATAACCATTTTGTTAATACAGTCCTCTGTAGCTGAAACCTGGTCATTGCAAAGTAATTCATAATTAACTGAAAATATATTTTACACTTCGAGGTTCAGTAAAGTGTGGGTATCATGCACTTTAATCTGTTATGTACTGTAGACTTTATAGCTTCAGCATACATGTTCATTAAAGCAAACTGCCATTTGTTTTTTAAAAAAGTGATCTAATAAAATACGCCAGCTGTCATTTTTAACTTCACGTACACTTGAGATTTGTACTTTTTCTTTCTCTTCTAATACCAGATACCAAACGACAATGTTAATATACATCTTTTTTTAAATGTAATTGTCTTCATATTTTAAATTGCATTAAACATTCCAGTACAGTCTAATTTTTACACTGTACAAAGTGTTGTAATCTAAAGCAGAATATTAGAAAATTAAAATTAAATTATTATCCTTGCTTTTAGTTTTTTGTCTTGGTTTTAGTGCATAATGATTTGTTTTCCCCCACATATATCAGACATAGCGGTTTATTTGGAAATATTTTAACAGTATAACTTTAGGTGAAGACATTTTTCATTTTTCCCGTATGTGTTTTTTTTTTTTTTTTTTTTTGTATTATTGGTGAAATCTGAAGAATAAAATCCATATTTATTTAATTTATTGTTGCGGACTTTAAAGAAAGGCTTGTCGGTTTGACCAGCAAACCGGAAAATAATGATTTAACCTTTTAGAAGCTACAAGAAAACCAAATATTGCTATTATATATTATCATTATACAATTATGATCCTGGGCTATGTATTATTAAAGTATTACAATTATATTATTAAAAGTCATTTTCAACACTTAACATGCCATTCTTCATTTCATTTCTTTGCCTGTGGCTTTTATGCAAATCGATTTAATGTAGAAGGAATGGTAACAAATTTGTGTTTTCTCTCTGGGACTTGCACCTACAACCATTGTGTTGTTCACACATTGCTCTGTTTGTTGTTACTTTATTTGTAACTGGTGTAAACTAGTACAGTATACTAATGGGTGTACTTACTGGGTCCCTAAACTAAAGCTACCCACTCTTTGTCAGGAGATGTGCCTGTTTTGCTTTCTTTTACTCTGTTCAGTATTTGTTTCACCACTATTGTAAAGGCTAGCAATCACTAACGTATGAATGCCTTTATAACGCATAACTGTGAAAAGGATTCATGATGATTTATTAATCTGTCTATTATTGCTACTGCAGTTTATGTTTTGACTAAATTCTGCTGGACGTTCTCAGATGTAGACGGCGTGGAGGCATGAGAAGGGAGCTGGAGGCATGTAGGAGTGTTTCTTAGCAGGGGCCAGACGGCACTGGCTTCTCAAGAAACTAACATTTAATAGGTGATTTATTTTTTTGTTTTTTTTTTTTTAAATATAAACGTTTCACACTTTTTAAAAAAAAATGTTGTAGTCTTTCAATAAAATGTTTTTTAAACTGATGTGCTGTACCTTCTTTTACTGATGCTGCAGAAAATTTCAGCATGAAATTTGAGCATTCAATATATATTTTTTAATTATTCAAACCAATATAATGTCGTGAAGGTGAACTATAAATTCCTTGTATGGGTGTCCTTGGATAAGTGTTTTCTCTAATAGACAATAAAAAATGAGCAGTTCTGTGCTTATAAATGAACTGTGTAATTGTTAAGATTGTCTGTAAATTTATTTTCTTTCAGTTTTTTTAAAACAAAAACATAATCGTATGTAAACAATATGAAATTGTACACAATACTGTTAACATAAAAATGTCCCTACATGACTTATGTAGCTTTTGATTTTCTATTGTCCATAGACTCCTAAGAAAAAAAATGTATAGACTGTAAAATTTACGTCGGCATTCTCGTGAAGTTCTTGAATATTGCACTGTGCACATATAAACATTCTTACAAAACCACCAAACAGACATTTTTCCTACAACGAAAAAAATGTGCGAGTTGATTCCTAAACATAAAACCAAAGCCAGCTATTGTAAGTCATGAAAAGTGCATGCCATCTCAGAGTTCAGTAAATCATTTTATAACATATTTTGTTTACACATACAAAAAAATCCCCATATCACAGAATCTCTTCTGAAGACAAGCGTAAGTGCTCCAGGCGAATAAAAAAAAAAAATACATATATATATATATATATATATTGAAAAGGCTGTTTCTGAAGTATCTGTTACAATGCTCTGTCATCCAGGTTGGTTCACTTAGTGTCACCTGTAACCTGTGCAGTTAATTCATGAAAGTCCTCAGGGATGGTGTCTATGGAGAGAAGAGGCATCAAAGGAAATCACCATTCAAAACGCAATGCACGGAAAAGCTTTATAATAATAAATAAAAATATTACATTTTATTTAAAAAGCGCCTTTCTAGCACCCAAGGACACCGTACAGTAAAGTATAGAACCATAAGAAAACATAGAATAAAACAAGTTTCACAAAAATAATTGTATCAATAATAAAATTAATGAAATAAATAATTAGAGAGAAAATGCTAATTTGAAAAGATGGGTTTTGAGGGCAGATTTAAAAAGTGAAAGTGAGTTGATGTTTATCTTTTGATTTGGCTGATCCATGTTAGTTTATTATTAGAAAGTCGATTTCTTTTAGTGACCTTTTACTGGAGAGGGACGTAAAGCCAGAGGTTTCTTGTCTGTTTAACACAATTGTCAAACATAAAATTATTTTATTTTTGAAATTCATGTAAAAATACCAGTGGAAAGTACACAAATTGTTTTATATTTCCTGTCACAGCTAAAAAAGCTGCAGAACTATATGATGTTGGTGAAACATCATCTGTGTTCCGAAACATCTGCAGGGTTTCAGTGAACCTTGAAGCTTCTAGCAACAAGAAAAATTGTTTTCGTATTTTACTTTTTATTACTGGACAGCCACAGTTCAAGTCGTCTTACTATCAGTAATACCTGCAAAGCACATTATTCAGAATCAAACTTAATTCCAAGTCTCAGATTGTGCATTCAATAGGAATACGTCTAATTTGCATGGAAAAAATGTGAGGAAATATTGTCTTTAAAGCTAAAGCTGATCTTCCACCTGAATTAATCACAGAAGATTCCAGATTGTGCGGTCAATCCAAGGATGAAACCATATAAATATAGTTTAAAATTACTCACCATTGCAGCGGTACTTGAGGTTGGACCAGATAATGTTTTCCTGAGAGAAACAGAAGACTCCTAGCCGCCCGCCTCTCATGGTGGTATCAATGATCACCCCCGAATCAGCCACCAGCTCAGGACCTTCATAGAACCGGGCTCTGCCCAGTCAAACCACAACAATAACCACATATTGAAAGACCACATGTGGGACCACATTCATCACGATGAGAAGCCAATGGACGTCACAGATTTTACGTCAGGTGAATATTAAAACTACTGGCGTATTGTACAATCCCATTTTATATGTTAACTTCTAATACGACTTAGAAGTTTCACTGAACAAAATGTACAATTTGAAGATCTGGTAAAAATGATCTAAAATTCGGTCACCTTTTTACTGGGAACTGAAAAAGAAACTGCTCACAGAACTGGCTGAATGCTCACAGAAAAAGGTGTTAAACTGACTGAAGTATGTATCCAGCTGGGGAAAGCTGCTTGGATTACACTGTCTGTGAAAGAATTAAATTAACAGAAGCTCTCTGAGTCGTCCTGATTGTCTCACCGGATGTATCCCACCTGGGGCCGATGCTGCAGGAACCAGCGGTATGACATCTTGTCCTTCCAGCCCTTGTTGCGAGGGTCCTTCCACAGCAGTCTTACCTGGTCGTCCGTGTCCCCGGTGTGCCACAGGGAATTCCTCAGGTGCTCACCAGGTCCCGTCTTAGACTTAACCGCCTAGACAATGACACCAACATGTGGGACACGTGTCTATCCCAAATTTCACATTGTAAGAAGACACCCAGAACTACTTCTTGTTCTTGGGAAATAACTCGTTACAAACAAAGTAGATGCAGTGGGGTTGTGTTGTTCTGGGAGCTCAATGTGCACAAAGTCATCCAGAAGCACATTGCATTTATTCAGGGGCTGAATTGGTTGAAGGACCCCCCATGTAGTCCTTACAGTAGGCGTGGCAATACCATCATATCCTTCAACATGCTAAGAAGCACAAGCATGTACATACTATTTAAACAAGTAAATCAGATCAATAAATATAAATAACAGGAATATATGTATGCTGAGGCAAGGCCTACAAGATTAACTCAAAGAAGAAAATTTCACTATGTACTTAAGCAAGTCTATATAACAAGGCTTCTGAATGGCCTTTTTCTCCTATATATGACATTCCAAGCTTATCTGAGTCGACGACTTTTAATATTTGAACAAGGCAATATTTCATATGTGTTCAACCCTGCGCAGAACACTAAAACAATGCTGTCTCAATGATTTCAAAATATGGCTCTTGTACAGCTGAAGATCTGTATTACATGGAAGGTTTTTGGGAAAGGCTTTTGAATTGCACCAAGCCTTTGGGAACTGTAAAGTAGGGAAATATTCATAACACTTTACTAAAAGCAGTCATGTACAATGCATTACAGATACCTTCATAATACATTATGATGCATTCATTATAGATGAGAGCTTCATAGAGCATTCATAATGCATAATAAACATGGCTATAATGTGTTATAACTTTTTATAAATAGCTATAGCCGTGTTTATAATACTTTATGAACGCATTATAATGCATTATGAAGGAATGTACAATGCATTATCATGACTTAAGTAAAGTGTTAACGAAATGTCCATGAGGTCTGGTTCTTAGGTAAGACACAGTAAATGGTCTGACTTGCATGTTCCCAGTGGGAGTCGGGCTTAACCTTGAGCTGAATGCCGGGCTCAGCCACAGCCCGGAAGGGTGTAGCCTGCCAGTACGTCTGCTCCGTCTGCTTCCACATCACCACGTAGAAACTGGAAGAATCCTGGTAGCCGAAGATGAATCCGGCATAGTCGTCGTCGGTCACCGTATTTACATGGAACGTGCCCTCAAAATCCACTCCGCTGAAGGCCGTGTAGCCTGGAGGATGTGTCAGAAATGCAACTTCTTTTTAACAAATTTGTAGACACATTAGAGCAAATAAAAATGGTGCATGTGGAGTCCCACTGACATCATAAAGCAGCACTGCCTGCCCGCATTCCGATATCCAAAAGTTGAAGGCACTAATTCTTATGTAATTATAAGCACCTATTGTCACATCCTTGTTAACTTGATACCATTGCAGAGAGACTATAAGGTTCAATGTATTCCGAAACCTGTAGCACCAAGCACAGATCATGATACTACAGTCACACTCACCAACAGCAAGTCCAGGGTCACTGTTCATGGTCTGTACAATCTCCATACCCTGGGAGAAGGTTGGACTATTATCACTCAATCATTTCAATACAAATGATTATGCTACATATGCCTAGATAGGAAAGATGATTATTCAGACATCAATTTAAATGGGTACTCAGATTTGACACAGTGGATTATTATATATATACTGTAAACTGACTCCCAATTTAAAAACCTCATAGTACCAGATATATATCTAATAAAAGCCTCCAACCAGTTTGCTGTATCACCTCGGTGTATGACAATTACTGGGCCATGAGATTATATTGTGAGTTTATGATTTGCTTATTTATAGTAATAACTAGGTTTCACAAAGTATTCTTAATATAACAGTTCCTGTTGTTTACAGGGCCTTGTATGATACTTGTATGATTCTCCATATCCTCTCCAGTGTAACAAAAAGT
The DNA here is from genome assembly GCA_026777985.1 of Mormyrops attenuatus. NCBI lineage: Eukaryota > Metazoa > Chordata > Actinopteri > Osteoglossiformes > Mormyridae > Mormyrops > Mormyrops attenuatus. The sequence continues at coordinate 25,866,057 of JAODKC010000044.1, read as the reverse complement.
AATGGATCTATAGTCTCCATATTTTCAGAAGATAGTCCATATTGCAAAGTGCATTTAATTAGTACTTTATGAACAAAAGGCTCAACCCCTGAAGTATGAAAGTGATACATCCATTAACACTGTAAAACAATCAGTCTATGGCGTCAGTCTCATACTGTGAAAGCTGTGGCCTGCTGGTATGAACTGTCCAGTATCGCAATGATCACTGGCATCAGGAAAGACGATTGGTCACCTGATTGAGCACCACCCAATTCGGGTCGATCTGTGCATCTCCCTCAGGGTCCAGCACCACAGTCTGGTACGCCCTGAAGTCAGTGAGGGTAATCTCTGCGTTCTCAGGACAGTTGTCGATCGTGTCAATCACCCTGTCCTTGTCAAAATCAGACTCACATATATCCCCCACGCCATCATCTGCCCAAGAAAGCAGACGCATTAAGAGGAGCTTCAAAGTGTCATTTCAGTAGGGAGCATAAAGCACAAAAAGCCAATTATCCATCCTTCCGACTGCTTATCTAGTGCAGACAGCATAAAGTATGAGGCTGAACAACACCCTGGATGGGATGCTGATACTTTGCAGGGAGACGCAAACATGTATGCACTAATGTAAAGATGCCAGTTAGATGCTACTTAGGTGATTATCTTTAGCTTGCAGCAGCAAAGCAGAGTACCCAGAGAAAAGCAAAGAAAAGAACAAGCAAACTCAGCACATACGGAGAAGGGGGCGATTCGAACCCCAGTCCTGGAGGTGCAAAAATGTTACTGAGTACCCAGGTATTTAACTACCAATTATTTAATCAACTGAAACAAATTAACTTTATGTAATGCACAGTAGATAAGCAGTTGTGAAAAAATGGATGGAATGGTACACACAGGGTTTGTAGCCTACATAAAATAATTTAATTATTCCTATTATTTTGAAATACCTTCCCTCTCCATTGCACTATTGTGGTGCGCTATCTGATGTTGTTATTTGCACCCCAGTCTATATAAAGTGTTTATTGTATATTGTATTTGTGCATATGTACAGCATATATTGTGGTTCAGTAACTGTTCTACGTACAGTTTTAGTTTATTTGCTGTATTACACTGCTGTTGGAGAACTCCAGACCTAAGACTTTCACTCACTAGTTTATGCGTTCTACTGATTAGACAGTAAAAGTCAATGATTTTGATTTGAGCATAAATAAATTTTCTTCCAGTCACATACTGTTTTTGTCGATCTGGTCTGGGTTTGGAACCAGTCGGCAGTTATCTGGCCCAGGTGGCAGGACATCAGGGATGCCATCGTTGTCATCGTCGTCGTCACATTCATCCCCGAGGCCATCCTTGTCCGTGTCCAGCTGTGAGCTGTTGATGACGTTGGGACAATTGTCTTTGGAGTCCTGGTGGCCGTCACCATCGCTGCCATTGTAAGAGAAAAGATAGATTTTCCTGTAAGGAGACAGATCCATGCAACAGGAAACCAAAGTCTCTTCAGCATCAATTGCAGTACCTGTCTTGGTTTGTGTCACAGGAGTCACCAACAAGATCGTGGTCACTGTCTGACTAAAAGACATTACACACAAGACGTCACATAAAGCTTCTTAACATGAACTTCCTACAATATCATTATATTCTACCTCATGGATCAGGGGGAGTCAACCCTGATCCTGGAGTGCTGGTATCCAGCAGATTTTCTATCCTGATGAGTTACTCTCTGCCTTTAATCATTGATTGATGTTGTTGCCGTTGGTGGCTGACCTGGTTGGGGTTGGGAATTTCGGGACAGCTATCGCAGGCATCCCCAACCCCATCACTGTCCCGGTCCCTTTGGTCAGGATTTGGCACTCTCTGGCAGTTGTCCAGGAAATTTTTCAGACCTAGAAGCCAGCAGAAATTAAAGTGGCGAAAGGTGCACTATACCCAATGGCCCAAGACGTTGCAGTGTTAAACCTTAACTAAGAACTGTTCAGAATGAAGAACATACACTAAATGAATGGGCTGTGGATGGGCCTATAGATAGGTCTTACAAATTACAGACTTGTCATTTTTAACTGCCACTAAAAGATGTTTTGAAGAGAGTCTTTAGTGGAGATATTTAATTAGAATGTTCCAGATGTTCTGTCATTCATTCATATGTTCTTTGTGTTCTTTGTGTCCAGGAGTAATTCTTTAGATACTACAGTACAGAATCCTTAAGGATCTGTTTGATGTATTTAAAAGAAAAACTGCTCTCTTCCAATGAGATCTCTGGTACAGCTTTCACACTCAGTTTAATTGAAGTCTTTCAGGTCCTAACAGGCATCACATGTCATTCAGATGCTGGACAAATCATAAAAGTGACCAGTCAAGTGTATTCCATTGGTTAGATGAGTAACAGAATACAAATGAGGCATAGCATTACACATGAGCTCTGTCACACGGGTTTCTCTGTCATTAAACCCGGAGACATAGCCACAGGGGAATCCTCCAGAAAGCTTTCACTGTTCATGGATTGTGAGGTTCTGATCGTTCTTGAAGTACTTTACAGGATGACATCAGTCACCACAAAACAGTTCTGTCTGTGCCTCTTACACGTAATAGAAATAACTTATAGCTAATAATTATACCCTCAGTGGCGACTGTATTAGGTACGTCTGCTTGTCAACACAAATAGCTTGCTCCCCCAAACAGCAAATCAAATGGCTGCAAATTAATTTATGCAGTACACAGACTGAGTGAAGTGGTTTAGTTACTGTTTGGCTCAGTTTCAGAATGGCTGAGAGGTGTGATCTAAGCGATACTGAATGTGGCGTGATTGCTGGTGCCAGACAGGGTGGTTCTAGCAGCACAGGAACAGCCACGGCGTTAACAGAGAACGGTGCAATAAAAACAAAATGCAGCCACGGCAGTACTGTGGGCAGAAACACCTGGTTAATGAGAACAGCCAGGCCCATTAAAGCTAACAGGAAGTGTGCAAATGTATACATGAATGTGGAAATTTGATATGCCAAGCCACTACGTCCTGAAAAGTCAGTAAATAATACTTTTTATTCATGGGTATTTCTAGAAACCCCTCACAGCTGAATGTAGGACAAATGGGTGTAATAGTCTTAAAAGTTAATATATCCCTCCATCCATCTTCCAACCACTTATCCCAATGAGGGTCACTGGGAGTCTATCCCAGGTAGCAGAAAACATAAGGCTGGGGGCACAATTCCAATGTACATTTACTATTATTTCACAGATGCTTTTAACCAATGTAGGGTCACCCAGCTCCTGGAGCAATTTAGGTTAAGGCCATTGTCTAAGTGCCCAGTGGTGACATCACACCACTGACCACTGGCAGGATAAGAGGTAATATACCTAAAAACAACATGACTGTGCTTTATTACTTTGTTCATCGCATAATCCACACCACAAAAGTGGCAATGTCTGAAGTACTATTTAGATTATTTATGTTTTTATTTGCTCCACATTTTTATAATAAACCTGGCATGTCTGAATGCTGGGAATATAAAATGGGTTTCTGGCATTTTTTCGCCATCTACTGGTCTTAATGTGGTGGTGCACATCCTTGCATTCCGCTTGCTACGCCATTGTCATAAAGTGGTCTTGCACATTCAAACTGATTAATGCCGGAGGGGGTTGTTATGGCATTTTGCAATGGCGGCCAGCCACTGCAGGGCCTCCATCTGTTGCAGATTAAGCTGGTTTTGATAGGTTAACTAATTCTTACCCTTGCTCAGGCCAAATGCATTACTCGTGTTTTGTTAAGGTTTTCAAATATCATTCAGAATTACATGGTGTCTTAGGGCTTGATCCATTAACTGACAACAGTGACACTTGCTCTCATTATATACAACCACTTACAGCCTGCTATGTTTCAGGCAATGCGTGTATTGTTTTAAAAGTCTGTGAAAGAGACTTATCAGAGCTGCAATGCACTATTAATTGAAAACTTGGCAAAATGGTACCATATCGTGCAATGGCATTCCTGAAGTTTGTTTAGTTTTGTAATGTCAGTTTAATGCTTTATAATTTTCACTCACAGTTCACAAGTATCAAATATGTGCACAATGTGCAAGTGAACATTAAGCCTAAATGCCAAAATCATTTTCTCTTTTATGTAATGTGCACATTTGTGTACATTACATTTTGTCTTTGCATTAAAGGTGTCTTCAGGTCCATCTTTATAGTAGTCTGGCTTGTCTTAACCCCCTTGTTCCATTTGATCATCTCTAACAAATTACATTTCTCCTCTCTTGCTACATGGGTAGGATTGCTTTTTTGAAAGGTAAATTACAACTGAACAGAGCAGTTCTGAACTTACAAGTCAAAATTATGAACATGACAGAGCACATCTGAGATCAGCTCGTAGAAGCAGAGAGCTGGTTGCTCTTGGTCTCACCATCACCATCCATGTCATCGTCACACGCATCCCCTTTGCCATCACTGTCCGTGTCCCTCTGGTCAGGGTTGTCCACATGTCGGCAGTTATCACACGCGTCACCATGGCGATCCTTGTCGCTGTTCTTCTGGTCTATGTTGGGCTTCAGCCAGCAGTTATCCTGCAGGGTTAGAGACAGAAAATCAGGTCAGTTCACTGTTTGCCGTTAGGCTATTTCTGAAGTAAACACCAGAGGGCGCACCTGCTCATTTAAAATCCCATCTCCATCCGCATCTTCGTCGCACGCATTGCCTATTCCATCTCCGTCAGCGTCCTCTTGCCCAGAGTTCGGAACATAAATACAATTGTCCTAAAATCAACAAAGAAACTTCAATATTCGGCCCATCTGCACGTCAGTTCTTGCTGAGCATCTGAAAAATTGCCTATCGGTTTTGTGTCGAAAGACGGTGACATTACCTTTTTGCAGTTAGGGTCCTTGCAGTTCAGTTTCCTGTCAGGATACCCATCAATGTCTGTGTCCTTCCCACAAACATAGCCGTTACCGGCCCAGCCGATCCCACACTGACAGGAACAGAGACATTTTTATGGCTTAAATTTTAATAAGTACAAAGACTCAGGCACAAAAAAACAAAAGTTAAGTTAGTTAAGTTTTGATAAAAAGTATAACTGGTCATGTATTATTGCAGGAACTGCACTCTTTCAAACTTCAATTGCTTATCCAGTACAGGGTTGCAAACAGAATTGGGACCTATCCCAGGCATCAAAGGGCACACGGTAGGCGGCATCCTGAATGGGATGCCAGTCGACTGCATGGCAAATATAGGCACCTTCACACACTACTAACAGTATAAAGATGATACTTAGCCAAACCACATGCTTTTAGATTGCAGGAGAAAAGCAGAGTACTTGGAGGAAACTTTACGTACATTGCACGCACACAGCATCTGTCTCCCCAGACTTGTAGGCGTGAGGCAGCAGTGCTAACCACTTAGCCACCGTACTGCCAGGAGATGATGGATTCACAAATATTTCTAATATAATGGTTATGATATAATGATATACTTAAAATGTTTCAGTGTCTGGCGATGGAGAAGGGGCGACAGGGCTTTACCATGCAGGAAATGCTGCCGTCTCTTTCCACCACACACTGGGCGTTACTGTCACATGTGTTTTCCTGGCAGGTTTGCTGAGGCTGGCAGCCACCTGAGTGGTCGCTCCTGAATCCTTCCTTGCAGGGCCCACAGCGGAACGATCCCTGGGGTTAACCGAATACAGAGAAGGGCCCATTTGGTCGTTAGGCTTGAGTGCTGAAGTCTAAACTGTAGCATATAGTACGTATGTATGTACATACGTATGTACGCACGCATGTACTGTACACCTATACAATCAGTTTCTATAGCTCAACAAATAGCAAATCAGCCGAATGATGCAAAGGTTGTGGGTTCAAATCCCAAGGAACACACATACAAATGTAACCCTTCCGACTACCATCAGGTGCTTTGCATAAAAGCACCAAGTTAATGTCATCCACACACAACCACTATCAAATACATAAGAACATACATACAGTCCCATAACATATGAATCATGAGATGACTGGGTTTAGCTGATTCCTTGCTAATATACTGTATCTACTACTGATCTGACAACTCGGGTAACAAAATTCAGATTAGGATCACTATCTTGGGAGTGGGAGACTCATCCCCGAAAATGGTGTAAGAGGTGTTCTTTAGATAAAGTTGTTTTGCTTTGTTTTGATGTAGTTTTCCTGTAGTACGGTTTTCGGTTCTTTTTTAAAGGGACCTTGACTCGATTTTGTTTTGGTTTCGATTAAACTAGGTTCTCCAGAGAGCCTCCCTCTGCAACAGTCCTGCATGCACAAATACACACGCAAATTGCATCCACATATACACAAGTACATATTTATGTCCCCACCTGCACAGAACACACACATGCATGCTTTTGCACTGCATGTGAAAACACACATACAGAAACTCAGAGACTGTACCTTCAGTAAAACACACAAACAGAAAGGACCTTAATGTGGTCAGAAACAAAGGTTCTTACCATAGCGTTCAGGCACTGAGAGTGAGCGGGACAACCTCCATTATTAGGGCCTTTGCACTCGTCAATGTCATTACATACCTGTGATAAACATCGGGGAGACATCTCAGAGCGATGGAAAGCAAAATGGAGATCCAAGGAACACGGAAGTGTAGGACTATCTCACGGCAAACGGAACCATGATTACATGGTAAAGTGAGGAAGGAATGGTGCATTGGGGTTTTGGGGTATAATTAATGTGTTCAGCACCTAACTTGCCCCCACCCCCACATTCCGTCTATATTTCAGTTACCATGGCTGCATCTCAGATATTTTTAACAACAGGTTAGTGTCTGAATGCCTGATAAGGCTTACTATAATTCTGTAAAAGACCAGTGACTTTATTCAGCTTTGTTTTTTTAAAACTTGTACTAAAATAGGTAAGTGAATTATAACTGTATTAGTAAAGGTACTTCAGTTTTGGTAGATGGTGTTCCTGCAGGCCATGTGACTGACCTGCTTGTTCCTCCTGGCGTACTCGCTGCCCACGCCCTGTACGGCCTCGCCGGTGTAGCCCCGCGGGCAGTTTTCACACCTGAAGCCCGGGGCTGTGTTCACGCAGCGGACCCCGGGGAAGCAAGGGTTAAACTGGCACTGCGTAGGGCACAAGACAAACACGGTCACCTCTCTGCCAATCGGCACCAGCAAGTGAGGTGACATGGAAGACGACAGACACTGACGAAAAGAGAAAAATCAGGAAGGACGTGTCAGACTCAAGAGTTCTTTATTGTCAATGCATCTATTACTGTAGTACACAGTGCACTGAGGGGTGACCCAATAACTAAAGCAATTTTAAATGAGAGGTCGTTCACATGATGTAAGTCCAAGAGCTTCTGGGCCTGTGGCAAAAGAGAGAAAACATTTGGCCGCAGATGGCTATTGTTACCTCAGTGGATCAATCAAGTATCATTATCTGACCCAAGCATGGCGGCTGATTCCTGGCTGCACAAGCGCAGATATGGTGAGTAATGGAAACTACAGGTCAATGAACTGAGCTATTCATTTAATTAAGCTGCAAGTTTATCAGCATTTGAGTAAACAACAGATTTTTCCATCTCCTGCTGCCAGCTCAGGCCTACTTCATGGAAAGATTATCTATACTGGGCCACGGAACTGGAGCATTTAGTGGAAATGGTTTCACACCTTTATTCCACCTGCTTTTACCGCTGCTGTAGGTTGTTGTTATAAAAAAGCAGAATGCAGGAATGTTTGTCTGGATGGAGAAAAACAATGTTACTTCCTCAAAAACAATTCGGTCGTGAGAATATTTTATCATTATCCTGATTTTGTTACATTTTTGACAAACTGAGGTTTGATTCAAATCGAGAAATTCTATCACAAGTTTCAGTTACACAATGCAGTGTCCCATCAGAACATCTCCTTCTCCTGAAACTGCAGAGCAGTGAGTCTCAGTCCCTCCAAGCCATTTCAAACACTGAATCAACGCCCTTTGTAAGATTGTGAGCAACAGCTGAAAAAAAGAACATTTCTTGCTACTTGCAAGACAGAGATTCCTTATACACTAAGACTGGTTCAGATTGAGATTCATTCTGCTGCTGTGGTTTCAGAACACAGCCACATGGAAGTGCCTCAAAGTCATCCGTTGAAGACATTACCTCATCCACATCATCGCAGCTGACACCATCGCCCGTGTAGCCCTCAGGGCAGGGTCCGCACGTGATCCCATCCTCTGTCTCTATGCACATGTCTGTCCGAAAGCATGTCCCGGGCTGACAGGCTCGCTGGTTCGCCGGAGTGAATTTCATGTCATCAAGTCCTTTAATGACAACATGACATTAACATATTCTGGCATGTTAGTGTGTTAGGCTGTGCAGATTGCCCTGGGGGTGGCACAGCCAAAACACAGGGTCATCATTTCAACTTCTGTGCCCAATGATTGGTCTGTTGTTTCCTGGAGTTTTAATCATCTTTTTGTTTGTTATTGGAAAAAGTGTCTTTTGTAAAGGATCTTTGACTTTGTTTTGTCTTTCCATTTAAAAGCCATTTGTTTGATTAAACACTGTTCTGTGGCATGTTTGTTCCCTTGTTGCAGATATCCACCCCACAATGTGCCACATTACAACATAAATGTTTCCTGCAGAGCAAATACACTACAGTATATGAACAAAAGCATTGGGACACATGGCCATTACACCTATAGGAACTTTTATGACATCCTATGACATTCTAAATCCATAGGCATCAATATGGAGTTGTGGGCAGGCTTTCCACAAGATTTCAAAGTTTGTCTCTGGGAATTTTTCCCCATTCATCCAGAAGAGCATTTGTGAGGTCAGGCATTGATGTTGGATGTGAAGACCTAGCTTGCAATCTCCGTTCACCCCAAAGGTGTTCGATGGGGTTGAGGTCAAGATTTTGTGCGGGCCAGTCAAATACTTCCACACTAAACTCACCCAACCATGTCTTTATTGACCTTGCTTTGTGCACTGGGGCACAGTCATGCTGGAACAGAAAATGGCCTTCACCAAACTGTTCCCACAAAGTTGGAAGCATAGGATTGTCCAAAATGTCCTGGTATGCTGAAGCATTAAAAGTTCCCTTCACTGGAACTACGGGGCCTAGCCCAACCCCTGAAAAGCAACCCCCATACCATTATCCCTCCTCCACCAAACTTTATGGTTGGCACCATGCAGTAAGGCAAATAATGTTCTCCTGGCACCCGCCAAATTCAGATTCAGACTGCCAGACAGAGAAGCATGATTTTTCACTCCACACTTGACTTTACGCGAGGGTTGGGCAATCTTATTCACAAAGGGCCGGTGAGTATGCAGGTTTTTGAGATAACCTTTAGGTCAGCTGTTCAAACTCAGGAGTGAGGACTCTTCAGCCAATCAGTACTAGGGTGACCAGATAATCCATGTCATCCTGGACACTCTGATCTAGGACAGGAATTGTAAATTAAAATTAAAAGGACCCGGATTTCACTTTAACACTGAGTTCTTGCTGTGTGCTTATTGGTCAGACTCCTATAATCATGAATGTGTCACTAATGTTAATGTGAAACAGCTGGATGAGTATTTCAATCAAGGAAATGAACCAGTCAAAGCGCAAGAAGAGCTGAACTATTTAGCCGAGCACAGGAGCCTTTCAGTTTGAAAGTAATTTGTAAAACCCGAAGTAGCTCAAAGTGTGTGGAATGACATGGATTATCTGGTCACCCTAATCAGTACTCTAATTAGTAACCTAATCAGGGAGTTGCAGCAAAAACCCGCATACCCAATAGCCATTTTTGCATAAGATTGCCCACCCCTGCTTTATGTGGTTTGCCACTTCATGGCTGAGTTTCTAGCCGTTGTTCCTAAACACTTCCGCTTTGAAATAATATCAGTTACAGCTCACCGGTGAATAATTAGCAGGGAAGAAAATTTCACAAACTGACTTATTGCAAGGGCGGCATCCTATAACAGCACCACGTTTGAATTCACTGAGCTCTTCAGAACAACCCATTCTTTCACACAAATGTTTTTAAACCAGACTGCATGGTTAGGTGCTTGATTTTATACACCTGTGGCAATGGGTCTGAATGAAACACATGAATTCAGTGATTAAGAGGTGTGTCCCAATACCTTTGTCCATAGAGTGTAATCATCCACAATAAAATACAATGTATAATACGATTAGGAAAACAAATTTAGCATTAGACATGATGAATGCAAGATGCTGTATACCTGCTGTAGACCTTTTGTTAGAAGGTAACACAGATATGTCTTACCACATGCCTTGCAGTCTACAATGGCATTTCTCAGGGAGGTAGTTTCCTTGACCTGCGGTATACAAGTAATAACATTGTAGAGCTGAAGTAGGGCAGCTGGATGGCTCAGTGCTGAAGGACTAGGGTGTACCTGCCGCAGGAGGACCTCCTTCAGTTCTGAGATGACCCTCGTAAGTTCAAGCATTTGATTTGACATCTGTTTCGCATTGACTCCTGCAACAAGACAGTTTAAGTGACCATTGTATACATGGGCGTCACCACCATTTTATCTGAGGAGGACGTGTCCCCCTCACATTTCATAATTATTCCTTTGGACCCCCCCACATTTAACATAAAATATTAGTTCACCGCCAGTGTGTGTCCCCCACATTCAAAATGCTTCTGACGCCCCTGATTGTGTATATATGATCGTAATCTGTATGAGCACAGGAAGTAATTGAATCTGAAGAGCTAAGAAAGAAAGATTATATTTAAGTTATACAATCATTGTTGTGAGAGTTGAATCAAATCAAATAATAGCTATTCCCAATAAAATATCTCCTCTTTCAGTTTTACACTATGGTTCCTTCGTGTACATTAACCATGAAGATACCTAAAGTCAACTTTATGATAGCCAAACTCTAAATAGAAACAAATTTATGTTCTGTACTGAGATACTATAAAATCGTCATAGAATTTCAGTGTCGTCTTGAAGCATCTGAAGTTTTTATCAAGTAGCTCAGCTAAATCACATTTACAAATGACAAATGAAAACCTGTATTCTGCAATTTAATATTATCTCACAAAGAAGCCATCTCTTTGCATGTACTTAAAGGGACAGAAACATAAACTAAGATCTGGGGTTAACCAAAAAACAAACATTATCATTTTGGCCAAAAGAACATTATAAACCAGAAACTAATATAGATTTACAAGAAATACAGCAACGTAATTCAAAATATGTTAAACATAACTTCTTCTGGGTCCTAAATCTCACCAAAGACAATTAACGATAAATTTTGCTGGAAACAATCATTTATACATAATAAAGAATAGCAGATTGCAAAAAGACAGCAGGAAATAGATGATTAACATTAAATACTTTTAGGTAGTTTTTAAGGTTAGTCCAAGTGTTAACATTTTCTATATAATTACAATAATAAGAAGCGTCCTAGCTAGGGTTTGGAAAAAAAGTGATGGAGTGGAAAAAACTTACCCAGCATTTGCATGGAGTCACTCTGCTGTAGGTCACAGTCTTGCAGGGAGAGGACATTGTCCACAACATCTCCAGTTACCAGTTTTAGTTCCGCTACCTCATCCTTACAGAGGAAGAATGGTACTACTGCAGTAATTAATCACCCCTGGCAATATGCAGCTAACATGAACAGTTACTGTAAGGATCATGCCCGAGTTATGGAATTGATTTCTATATGCCAGGCAGCTAAAAACATGTTAGAATTATACATAACTACAGTTAACCTTTTCTCTGGCCGTTTCGTACTCTAGCATTTTATACTCCTGATGAACTTATTACTCAAAATTGTCAGAACACTTACAAATAAATAAAACCAAAGCAGCTATTGAATGAAGGAATGCTAGAGCAGATAGGTGTTTGTTCAGTGCTAACATTTAAGCCAAAGAAGTATTACAGTATAAATAAGAAATATTCATGCATTTCTTATTATGCATCAGAGTAGGTGTGTACGCCAATGATTAAAATGTACATGTGACAGCATACGTAACAATGTAATTAAAAATAAAGGCAAAGGCTTTGAGGTCTGCTCACTTGGGACTTCTTGGGCAGAGTCTTGAGCTCCACCATGATAGAGGGGAGGCCCTTAAAGGCTATGGGTGTGTCCCTCACGGTCTCAGTGAGTCTACAGTCCACATAGACGTCTATGCTGCTGGGACCTCGCCGCAGACCTTTCAGGTGGAACATGACAGCGTGGAGCTCCCCGTCTGCTAGCGCCACGTTGTTGAAGGTGGAGACGCTCAGTTTGCCTTCACCCTTCAGGTATCTGAGAAAGGCTGTGCACAGAATACAAGGAACCTTCTCATGCCAAAGTCTTACTTTAAACATGTTTGTCATCATCATCACTCACAATAATAAAAATCAGTTAGCCTACTGTAATTGCAGCCTTAAATGCCTTGATTGTGAGAGTTTTGGCTATGTGAGAAATTAAAAATTAAACACAACTTGGTAGATCTGTTTATTACCATTAGATATGCTTATGAACAAGAAACAGGGAAAAGCCATGTCATACATTTGTAATTTTACTTTGAAATGAAATATGAATCTTGTGGCCAGACTACAAATTACATAATAGCCTTTACATGCCTTTACCCATTATGATTAAAGTAATATTATAAGCTCATAGTTCAAGTGCAATGCAAGGTTACAAAATATATACTAACCTCTGTTGAGCTTCCCAAATACGGTGAACTCAAAATATTTGCTTTTATCTCTGGGATTATAAAGGCCAAATATCGGGGTGGCAGATTTCGTCTGGAGTCGGAATGTCGTGAGGATGAAAAGCTCATCCACAGCCTGAGACTCCAGCCCTCGTTGCAGAAGATCTGGCAGACAGTCCGAAGACGTCAGGAGGTCATACACTGAAAGGAGAAAGATCTGGATGAAGACCTTTTTTGTGTATTGATTCAGTCACTGGTGTTTTGCTATAAATCAAATGACCATGCAGTCAAGTCACTTCCACATTGTAGAAATCTGGGTCGCTTTTTTGAACATAGCTCAGTTGTCTAATGCCTGGCCAAAGCATGTGTCTCAACACTACAATAAACGACCATCATAATCAAATCAGAAAAAGAGTGCAGAAACGAATGCACTGGAAAGGAACTCATTGAGACCCGTGGTCAACACCGGGCAGGGAACGCCCATGTCATCATGGCCCAGTTGTTAGCAATGCTTTGGGAATTTCCTGTCAACAAACACCAGCCTTCAAAGCTCTGTTCTCTGGTAGAGGAGCAGTGGACCTTCTGCGTTTCGCAAGCAGTCTGCCTTGGAAACATTTCAGCACTAGAACATTGTGTCTTACCTTTCTGAACTGAAAAGGCAACATGTGTCAGTCCTGTCTGAAAAATCACATGGAGGGCATTATGGAAACAAATCCCAATATAAATGTGTGCTGATAAGAATACAAACAGATTGAGTGGGTATATGTTTATTTAATCTTCTTAAAAACCTTTCCTAATTTTTCAGTTTTTCTATGACTAGTATTTCTAGCCACTTTGAATGTCTGTAGAATTACTTGAATCTGTTCTCGTTTCTTTTTACTGTCTAAGTAGAGAGTAAAGATGGAAGACTTTATACTATTTAGCGCAAACATAGTTATTTCTCCATGAAGAAAAAGGTTCACTTATTTATGGCACTATCCATTGTCACAAATGTTAAGCTATCACAGGAAATTGCTTCAACATATGGATGTGATTCTATATATTTTTAGTGCAAACATATCAATGATGTCATTTGTTGTTCAATAAAGCATCTTTATCAGTGTGGGCTATTTGCATTAGATTATTGTCTCCAGAATTCTCTTTACTTATTAAAATAAAAAGGTTAGAACCCAATAAATGTAATATGAAGTGTGTCATGCAAAGTCCTTAAGTAATGATGTAATAATAATTTTTTTCCAGGCACTGAGATATATGTTTGGTGCTTTTTGGTTCCTGTTACTGCACTCCTGGTTATATTGGACATGACATAATTTTCTACAGAATTTTACAATCCAGTGACGATGAGAGCACTGGACACCTTTCATTCAAGGTTTTTGATGTTGAAGTTCAATTTTTTGCATTGTCAAAATTATAAAGCTATGGGAGAAAAACTTTTTTTAATTTCAATTTGCTGTCCCACATTAGAAAGGTTTTAAGTAAATAAATATGGCTTCTCTTTTTAAAAGTATGTATACTTTGGAATTGATAAGTATAAGATAATTAAAACTCATCATGATACAGCTTAATGGTTTAGTGTATGAATCAGAAGAAAACCAAAGAGACAACTGCTTACCTTTTCCTTGGCCTTGCACGCCTGTCGCTATATACAGCTGTAGCATGACCTGGAAGACAAGTACTGCTCTGTAGAACAGAGCCATCCTGTATTTCTGGATAACTGGTTAACTCTTGCACTTTTTCACCATATATGTCAAATAAAGAAGGTTGCTGCTGCTTTTTCCAGCTTCTTAGGAGAGGGAAGGAGAGAGAGAAGGAGAGAGAGAAGGAGACAGTCCAGATGCCTCCACAAAGTGAATTGCCTTCTGGGGCAGCTTGCTGAGGATCTGTGCGGCTCTTTTACACGGAGAGCCAGAAGGGTGACGGCTTTTGTCCTCTTTTCAGGACCCCAGAGTGCAAAGGCGTGTCTTTGGGTTCACTGTCCCTCGGGGATTTATAAAAATGTGTGTGGCCAGTACCCATTCGACACTTCAGCTGGTCATTTCTCATTTTATATTTTGCAGCTATTACAAATATTTTGTGCAGTTATTGTTATTCAATAAATAAAGCAAAGATCACCATCAAAAATGTTGTTTTTTGTTTATATTATTATTATTATTATAATAAATTATCATTTCTACGTTCAAATATTTATTCTGCTTATGGAAAATTATGTGTGATACAGACTTTAGATATTACTATGTAATTACTAGATAGTAGATATTACTATGTAATTACTAGATAGTAGATATTACTATGTGTATATATACATTTGTTTGACAGACTTTCTTTTAAAAGGCATTAGTATGTAATTACCGTTGAATAAGCTTTAGGGACTGACATCAGTGACAGGGACTGGATATATTAAGTGTCATCTGATGAATGTTTCTGTTTTATAACCTGTGACTAAAACAAATTACAAGATGTGATGCAATTTGTCTGGGCATCTTGTCCTTTCCATGACAAGACTGCAAGGATTCCGGTAATAACATGCAAAATAAATTAAAAACAGTTCTTCTCAGTCAGCCCATGTTAGAGTGCTGCTCTTCAAACAACTGATTTAATTAAATGGCGTGTTGCTATCTTATGAGCTACTGTTAGAATGCAGTACTCAAGAAACAATTCTCTTTTAGAGATGTTTTCTCCAGAAAAAAAGTTCTCCAGAGGAAACAGTCTTCATATACATCCATCTGTTGAAGTTCAGCATTTATTGACATTTGAAATCTGGCTTTCTTTAACCTCTTTCCACCAGCTTCTGGAAAACTTCCTGGTTGGATAATTTACCTATGACATAAAGGAAATGGGGTTCATAACTAAACTGCGTGCCAAATCTTATCCAGGCAGACTAAATTTTAAATCTTTATGAGAATACCAAATAGTTTGAAACCTATGACATTCATTTAAAGTGCAGTAGTCGGTTGCCCAGTGGAAATATTTTTACAAGCCTCCCATGAGAAAACTTATTCTAGTACAATATGTCCGATATTGTACAACAGTAACATATTTACAACATTGATTCTCTCTTAATATATTTTACAGGCATAGTTAGATACTCATTTGTTTAGTGTCTCCATGTGCATTCTTTAGCCAAATTATTGACTGATGTTTATTGGTTGTGGCTGACAGAATAAAGTGAAAATAAAAACAAAAGAATGTATTGTGCTAGTTCCACTAGGTGGCCTATACATTTGTATAGTCATACTGTTTTTGGCTTCTCAGAGCATTACGCTTATGTATACTGTATCTAGAACATATACATATACACATATACATAAACACATATACATAAACACATATCTAGCATATACACTTTTCTAAATGCACGCAGCATGAGTGACAAGGTGGTTCAGTGGGTAGCACTGATATGATCAAATCTTGGAGGCAGTGTGTGGCTCAGTCATTTGCCAGTGATTGGAAGGCTACAGGTTTAAATCGCAAAACTGATGGCACTGTTGGGCCCTTGAGCAAGGCCGTTAATCCCAATTGCTCCAGGGGGGGCTTAATGCTGGCTGACCCAAGACGGTCACCCCCAAACTTGTTCTCACCCGTATAAGTCTCATGCAAAGTAAGATAAAACAGACAAACCTAAAGACCTATACTTAACAAGTAACACTACTTAACTGTTAGACTCCACCGGCATTGGAAGTAGTTTGTGCTTTGGTATGCACTGAAGTGTGCGACAAAAAAAAGTGAGACACGTACTTAACTCCAATCTAAGGATCACACATTGAGAATGAATGCCTCCAGCACCAATGACTTCAAAATATCAGCACAATTCCTCAGATTATTCAAAGGAGCTTTTCATGGTTTGACGCATATCGCTAAATTTATCTCTGTAGTCAGGAGATTCCAGAACAAATCCTTCCCAAATGCCTTATTAGTGTGTGCCGAAATTATCAATTCACTGCCAGGTACATTTTAGAGCTGGAACGGATTGCAACATCAGGTCGCTACTATCCATGCAGGGAACTGATTTCTGGTTGTAAAATGACTGTTTCCACATCTTCCAACCTTTTTACTGGATGCGGATGGAAATATGGAATGTCTGGCTGGCGTATGGTACCCAAATCCTCAACCAGGAATCTGGGAAATGTCTTGTCTTTGGGATATGGGAAGACATTTGGAGGACTTAACAGTTTAATTTTTAATGAATACAAATGGACGTGTATAAATTATACGTCAGTGCATGGCCTATGTTAATGCATATCATGGGTCCCCCTTTCAGGATATAACAGCAAAACAATGTGGGAAAAACATGTGTAGTTCATTTAATGAGCTTTGCAGGTTATACGTGTCTGAGAAAACAGTTCATTTTACCAGGGTTGCCAACTTTCAGCTGGTTACCTTGAGATTTTCAACTTGAGATAAGTCTGCAAGGACATGACCATGCATTTGCATGTATGTACGAGTTTTATTACCTTATAAATATTCTGTACGGTTTGCAAATTTCCCCAACGCTCTTAATGTGGCTAATATTAGATTTATAGCAGAATAATATAGATTTGCAGTAAGATTTCTTAGGTGAGTCTGAAAGCCTGAGTGTAACACTAGATACGTTAGAGCTGGCAACCCTGGTTTTACTATACCATATGCATAAACGAGTGGTTTTGGTTTATATTTGTATTATTTTATAAAAACCACATTAAAATAATGCTGTAAAGGGTGTTTAATGTGACTGATATTTAAAAACGCAGATAGCAATTTGGGAGTTTGCCACACTTAGTTCCCGTGAGAGCAGGCTAAAACACAAAAAAATGGATTCAGTATTGTTAGGGCGGCTAACACATGCTTGATAATACTGGGATGGTTAAAGGTTAGAGTTCACGCTGGTGGGCGCCCCGGGACAGGGCCCCAATAATCCCGCTATGGGTGTTAATGACAGGGACGCCGGTAGCCGCACAGACTCGCAGCTCCGCTTCCCGTTCGCGGTGCGGAACATGGCGGCCGCCATGGAGCTGAGCTGCTGGGGAGGAGACTGGGGACTGCCGTCTGTGCACACGGAGTCGCTCGTCGTGCTGGTAACTGGTATTTCTGCTAAATAACGCAGACCTTCGGGAGACGTGTATTAACATACAGCTGCGTCTCTGTGTACGAGAAACGGGAGTGAAATGAATATGAATGGGGGGCAGCGAGCTAAGCTGCTAACGCGGCTAGCTGTCCATACAGCCGGCTCCCGCCGCGCAGCGTCTATTTCACGCTAAATTCTCCAAGACAGACCGTGTCCATCTTGGCAGGGAGCGTATGGTGGCTGCTTGCTGGACAGTCGTCACTGTTGCGGTGTCTTTCAAGGTCAGATCACCTAACAATCAGAAAGGTGAAAGTGTTAATGGCAGGTGTGGATCTGGCGTAGCTTCCAGTCCGGCATGACTCGGCTGCCTGCGGGGTTCTGGAAGCTGAATACGGGACATTTTCGGAGGGATGACTCGATATAAATGTAGCTGCGTGTCTGACATGATGCTATTCAGTTATATGCAGTTCGGAGTGCTGCGCTTACTGTGGGAAAATCCGATTTCTTTATTTTATTAGTTCTTACCCTGGGGATTTAGCTTTTTTCCATCTCATTCAGGATGAGTGTCTTTGTTTTACCTTCATGTTACATTCTTGCCGGCAGTATTCACCTGTGATTTGGTTGTGATTATTTTGAAATTGACAAATGGCTGGCTGCTGTTTATCGTCTTTTTTAATAGTCCTTTGGATGAACAGGTAACAACCTGCTTAAATCCAAGTTAATGAATCGTGGAGATTTGCCTAAAGCATTAAATGTTAAACATCCAGTTGGGCTTCAGAAAGATGTACTGGTCTGTAGTTTGCATTATAAAACAGAATCATGTGAAATTTCCATTGAAATTCTGCTGGAAAGTAGTCCTGGTATTTCCAGTAAGAATTTGTTCATTTTCTCTGCTCTTCATGGGAGATATTAGTTCCCTGACTCTTTTTTTTTTTTTTTTACAGGCATATGCAAAGTTTTCTGGGGCTAAACTCACCATTCAGCCTGTTGACTGGACCTGGAAAACACTGACAGGTAGCCCACCTGCTAATTTGAAGAACTGCTATTGGTTGGCCCTGCTGTCCTAATTAAGCAGCATAATTGGTTGGAGTATGGATGGGCGTATGGCTCAGTGTTATAGTTTGAGAATTTTCTCCAAATTTCCACAGGGACCGTGCCAGCATTGCATTGTGAGGGACACACAGTGACAGAGCCAGCCCAGATCCTTAACTTCTTCAGAAAGCAGGTGGCTTGCATTCATGAAAAGATGTTTCCTGTTGCCGTCCAGCATGAAGTCAACATGACAAGGACTGAGAGGACTTGTGTACAGTCGTTTCAAGTCCTGTACTGTAAATAGAAGGATGATGGCATCCTTGTTTAGAACTGATTATAGCATTTTTAAACACAGTCTTATTCCTCACTAGGCCAGATTAGTGGGAGAGGTATCTGTTTACAGGCATGGTATATATGTATCATAATATGAAGTCATTTATTTACACTTAAACTAGAATGCAGTGTAAATTAGAAAATGAATTATGTCTGTCAAATTTTAGGATGTTGAATTTTCTGTTCTGTAAACTGTACAGATAGTTCATGTTCTGCTTGATCTGTTTTAATGGCGCGGTGACTAAAAAGGAACACTCTGTTTGGAACAGAGGTACAATGCTGACTATGAGCTCTCAGCCAAACAAGGAGCAGATACCTTGGCGTACATCGCACTGCTGGAGGAGAAGCTGCGACCAGCACTGGTATGTGTGTTGTTAATCATAAGGCGATCTGTGTGGACTCTAAACACATTCTGACTGCCTTTATGCCTGAATATCTCTATACCTCTCCGTTTTATGGAGTAGTAGTCACAAGTCACATGACTGCCTCT
>JAODKC010000044.1:25799676-25838478 GCA_026777985.1 Mormyrops attenuatus | reverse complement strand
TTTTCAGTTCTCCATACAGTCTGTGTGATTTATTTATTTTTTTCGGGGGAGGGGGTGCCCTTTTTTCAGGTCAGAGCAATGGGCCCTTAAAATTCCTGTGCACGTCCCTGCTGAAGGTTGAAAGTCTCTATCAGAATACAGCATTACTACTAAAGTATTATGAAGAACATCTACTGTTCCCTGTAGATTAAATATGTTTGACCACCATGCTAACTGTGGCCCCAGTATCTTATCATGTGTAAAAATGGTTGCCTGAGGCACAGCCTGGTCTGTACAGTCCAGAGATAGTTGCTCTTAACTATCTGCTGGGTCACGTACTAGACAATTACCCCATGTTGTGTCCATAAGTGTGATTGCTTATTGTTTGTCACCCAGTGTGCTGTTCCAGTATAATCCCCTACAATTCCATCTGCAGATGGATGACAATCTTCGCAGCAGCCCCCAGCACAAGCCTCGAGCCCCCCCTGCCAGACCCACCACCTTGTCCAGCCAAAAGAACTCCACACCGGCATGACCCCCCCTCCCCCTCCAAGTCCTTCACGTCAGGTCTTTGGTGATTCCCCAGCCCAATTCCAAATCGCTAGCTCCTAGCCCAGCCGCAGACCGAATCTGGACCCTTCACATCCATGCCACCGCTGATTTCAGAGAAGCACTTTCAGTCGCACACTTTGGTAGCTAGCAGTGTATGGGTTTGAATGTTATCCTGACGCCTGAGAGGGTCGAATTCTCATAATAACAATATCTCTGTATAACTGCTAGGTTGGTAGGGTTAGCACTGTCCTATTGCTAACCAAACATACGCCGAACTGCGGAATCTTTGGAAATTTCACTGTGGTCTAAAACGAGAATTGAATGTTTTAACACTTCACACGGAATGATGTCTTGTTGGTGAGTGGAGGAGGAAGAGGAGGAGTATGATGATGATGTCTAAAAGAAGGTGTTTTAGGATAAGCAGAAATTCATGTTTCCTATTGGAGGAATATTGGAAGTTAACAGAAGTTTTGATTTTAAAGTATGGGTTTCGAGAAAGAATGTTTTAAATCGTAAAGGTCCTTTTTGGTCTAAACTCATAAAACCATAATTTGTCTGTTTCTTCAAAGTATTTTTACCAGGAATACTGCAATACTTATGGTATGGGAAATTAATTTTGGTTTGTCCACATACCAGCACAATGATGGTGATTGCTAACTGAATTCTGCTTTTGCTCCTATTTCATAATTGAATTGAGGTCAGTCATGGAAAAACAGCATTTGTATGAGTGTGTGGAGTAGTGCTGAATTTGCACAAAATTTTAACATAAACGTATATTGTACTTTATTGGTTATCCTAGAATGGGCTTCATTATGTACATTTTACCAAGAATTAAATGTTTAATGTAGCATTCATACACATACAGCACTGTAGGTAACATGTGACCTTTATTCATTCTGTTATTTATTTTAAGGCACTCAGAAGCATTCTTGCGTTTAAATTGTTGTTTATAGAATATAATTGTTTGTTGAACAAAAACAACAAGCCAGCATAAGAATTTGTAGCTAAGGAAAAATGTTTTAAATGATTCATTACCTCATCTGATAAGTTACTAGACTAACAGATTTGAGATATGTGGACCAGGGAACTGAAGGGTAGGTCCCGCATGGGTACTTTTAGTTCATATTAACATTGGCACATTGAATGAAAACCTCAATGTGCTTACTGATGCTAATTCCTCTGATGTTTTTGTGGGAAATGTCTTTCCCTGTTGATGGGAATTTCAGATGTTTCCGAAATCCCAGTCTATTTCTAATTTGAGATGTCTTCTGCATAAGAAGCTGTGTGTGTTGTCGAGGCCTGCTTTCTTATAATCGTGTTTTATTTCCACTTTTTAATGTGGTCCCTGACGTCGATTGTACTGCATTTGCAGTTTATTTCCCGTGATTTTTGTGGTGAAATACTGTGTCATCTTTCATTATTGGCACAAGAAGTGAACACTGCAGTTTCCATATAGGTTTCTTTTATAAGTGTTATATTTTTCACGGCTAGTTTATTTGCTTGTCTACATTCAGGGGGAAAATTAACTTTTTTTGTCTGTACATTTTTTGTAAGTACATTAGAAGTCTTTCAGTTCACAGAAGCAAACCTGCGCTTGCAGAACTATAAAATGTTTGTTTTATTTGGAAACACATGATTACATAACTGCAGTCTGCAATGGGCAGTTTAAACCAGACATTACTTGGGTCACTTTTTTAGTTTCATATTAGTGTACATTAACGTTCCAGCTGCATGTCTCTCTGTCATATCATTGAGTTAATGATGTTCTTTGTGTAAAAAAACACTTTAACTGCTTGTACTGTGATCATTCAGATGAAATATTTATCTCTGACATGTACTGGCAGTTGGCATCATCTTTCCTCCCTGACTTACTAAATATGAATGAAGGGAAGCTTCTACATTTACCTGTCAGGCTCAGAGCTTCTGACTTACATTCCACAACTGATACTTTGCAGTTTGAGAAAGAAAATCCGTCATTGTGCAGTTTGCTTCTGCTTCCATTTATTTTCTATTAATTTTCTTTCTTATGTTTGTGTACGTGCACCAGGAACACTACAACGAATCCTTGACAGTATGATTTGGGAAATTCTATAGGTTGAAAGAGCAGATATCAAATCTTTTATTTCCAAATGTTTCCTGATTTGTTGGTAGGAAAGGGTTGTTTTTTAACGTTAAGCTTATTGAGTGTGCCTGATGTATTGCTTATTCAGTGTTGAGTTTCAGATCAGCAAAAGAGGCAGTTTTTGGATTGTTCCAGTTTTTGCTCCCAGAAGTTATGTATAATCAGGGGCAACATTAATATTATGACATGCATATCTGCTGTAGTTATAAAACCTGTCTATTCAAAAAGGATTTACTGTAATACTGACTGTTGAAGTTAAAAATAGGAAGTTTTAAATAACAGGTAAATGCTATGTGAACAAAGAGGTTACTGGTTTCTCTAGTTTTTCAGCAGTTGTAATTTTTGCTGAATTGCCCACATTTTATTTAATGCAGAAAAGGACAAATCTAAAGAGACAAATGCTATGTTGACATTTGATATGTTAATTCTACTTCATTCTGACTGAATAGTGTTGCTATTCCCAGGTTAGTGTCTCATATTTTATTGTACTATAAGGGTGTTAACAAGGCAACATGTCATTTGTCTGCTCATAGGGTGATTACCACTTTCCAGGATGTTCTCTGTCATGTGCTTACATTGACTGTCCCTAATACGATGGATGGGTGATTCTGTGTTTGGTAACCACTGCATCCTTTGATGTTGTCTTTCTTTGGGTTTGGCATACAGTCCTTAAAATATTCTTCGTAAGCCTATAAAACTGGGATGAGTTTCCCGAAGCCTTCTTAACGTCACGTCGTTCGTAAGTTCTGTGTTAAAAGATAGAACTAACGAACGACGTAGCGTTAAGAAGTTTTCGAGAGACTCACCCCTGGTCTTTCCCTGTAAATTGAAAATCAGAATTGTATAATTCAGTACTTGAGACAGATTTAGACAATTTGCAGTTAAACTTTAGCTTAGAAAAGTCCTGAAAACAGGAGTCTGGAAATGTTGAAGGTGTGGCATCCTTAGCAGACTGGCACATCACAGCTGAAAACCATGTAAACGTATTATATATGATGATATGTTTCCTTAAAGAGCTCATGACTTGCCCTGAATAATGTTTCAACTTCAGTCAAAGCAGTGAAATATAAAGAATCATTTGCTCATGAACCAGCTACCTCAAAAACCCCACCCTTTAAAGCCCTATTGAGGTTTGCGCTTGGCCACCGCAGCATTCATATCAAATTATTTTACTTGTTGTATTTCCCTTGCTTATTT
Organism: Mormyrops attenuatus; assembly: GCA_026777985.1. Lineage (NCBI taxonomy): Eukaryota > Metazoa > Chordata > Actinopteri > Osteoglossiformes > Mormyridae > Mormyrops > Mormyrops attenuatus. The sequence goes on along the minus strand of JAODKC010000044.1, from coordinate 25,834,628 downwards.
ATTCATTGTTAAAGTGCCTCTTGAGAAGTTGCAATGTTCAGAAACCCTCATATGAAAATTTCTCACGACTTTTTAAATTTTTAAATCATCTGTTATTTACTGTTTTTTTTTTTTTTTTTTTTTTATAATTTTTTTAAAAACACATGCATTATTTACTGATGCTCAGTAATGAGATATGAGAAACGGTGGATAGTATGTGTTTACTTCAGTGGACTCTGCAGCAAAAGCGCTTGCTAATTCACTAATATTTTTTGTGCTTACTAATGGCTACTTAAATTAGGTTTTGTTGGTGCTCTGTGACTCCTTTTTAAATGGTAAAAGTTCAGTACAGAATTATTTTAACTATTATTATTTCCAAATCATGGAGCTTCGATGCATGTATGTACACTCTGTGGTCATTTTATTAGGTACCCCGAAATAGTACCCTTTAGTCTCCAGAACCACTTCAAGCATAGACCAGCATTCAGTAAGCCTTTCTGCGCGACACTGTTGTACTGAGTTGTTCTTTTTGCATTTGTGTCTTTCCCATTAACTTTAACAAGTCCACTGAAGGCAAAACAGCTTTTTGTCTTGCACAGAACAGCCACTGACTAGATTCTTTTTTTTTATCACACCTTTTTTCTGCAAACCCTAGGCCCTGTAGTGTGTTAAAATCCCAAGAAAGGGGCTGTTTCTGAGACTCCGGAAGCACCACCTCTGGTTCCAACAATCACACCACTTTCAAAATCACTTGGACCACGCACATTGGCTGCTCTGATGCTGAGCCACACATTAAATGATCCCTTTGATACTGTCCCTTTTGCTATATGTATTCAGCTGCATCTAGATTGTTCACAGTCTGTATTAATGACCCGGTGTACCTAATACACTGCTGACTGAGAGTATGTAAGAGAGGTCATACGGTGCTTATAATGCAGGTCGCCCTCTTTTCATGCAGCATACCCTAGATATGCACCTATTATGCACTAGAGGAATTACAGAATTTATATTAAAGAAACACTAAGTTGTGTCCATATTGTTACCAGCTTAGAGTGATAACAGACAGTTATTCTGTATGGCAATATTATGCAGTCTTTCTCAGTGCACCGTGTTTGACCGCATAACAACTTGCTGTAAACATGCATTTTCCATTGTGATTAAGTTAGAAATGTTAAGGATTCATTCTTTTATAGTAACTTTTTCTTGAAATAAATGTTAATTGGTATTTGAATTATTATGAATGCTGGATGATAAAATTGATTGTACATTAAAAGAGAATATATATATAAATAATATATTAAACATTTGAAACCAGGTGGTACAGTATGTTTCTTTTAAATGCATTTTGACTATATTAATAAAATCAAAGCCTGCTGTATTTTCACTTCTGTGATTTGAATTATAGCTTATTGCAGTAATGCGCATAGAATTTGCAGTTCATATATACTTACAGTACATATAAATTGCTTTTTAAAAAGATGATAAATTGATATCGTATTAATGCAGTCTGCTTGGTTTTCTGTCTTGACTTTTTACCTCTTAAATATACACAAGGTGTTTACGTAGTAGTGTCTGTCTGGCCCAAAGCAGTTACATAACATGTCCAGCTACATGGTCACATGCTACCTATTAACTTCTTGCTAATCAAATGCACATTGGGAGATGTTTGCATAGATGCCTAATGGAAACAGTGAGGGTGAAAGAAGAGACCTTTTTCTCCTTTCCCGCAATGAAGCTCAGTTAAAAAAAAAAAAAATTGAATGAACCATTTCCTCTGGAAAAACCAAAAACATCTCCTTGGACTATTTGTGAATGGTGTGGGGCAGATCCACATACCACCAGAGTGTGTGATGTGGTTAGAGTATTTTTCCATACATGGAGACTTCCAAGAAGGGCACCTTCTTAATGCAATCTTAAAACAAAATAATCTCTTTCCCAGTGAATACCTGTCATCCAAGTACAATTAAAACTGGTCATGCTAAATACCAGTTTAACTTAGCCCAGGATGCAATGGTTCAGTCTGTACTAAGCACTTACATAACCGTCTGGTGCCACTAAACAGGATACATGCCAGCACTAGCGCATCATCACATCTGCAGAAGGGATTATGGGGCTCAGTCTGCCCATGATCTGCTCGTCACTGACGACCACTCACACCTTGACTGTCACTTTATCCCTCTGGTAGGTGCTTAAGGCCACTGAAGACGACAGCATCCAGATTTCACGCCATGGTTTCCCACATACTATTACGCTCACAGACAAACCATCCAGAACATTTGACATAATGATCTGCTTTCATGCATTTTTTTTTGCATATTTTGTATGTTTCTAGACTGGAAGTTTCTTTTTGAGCTACTGTACATGTATTATTTATTTCAGTACTGAAGCATCTGCTATATGAATAAATGTAAACGTATTTACCTGCAGTGCTGTTTAAAAAGATTGCACGACTAATAAGCTCATCCTTAAGATTGGGGTATCTCCCAAATTCACTCAAGGTTGCTGTTGTCAAACATCTCCTTAAGAAACCAGACCGGGATTCCACTGATCTGGCTAATTACAGACCTATTTCTAATCTTCCATTTACTTCCTAAATCTTAGCTGACTAGCAACTATCTCTGTTCTTGCAAAAATAACCATTAATGAAATGTTCCAGCCAGGGTTCAGGCCAAATCACAGCACTGGAACTGCACTAGTGAGAATCATTAATGACTTGCTTATGGCTGATGATGGTTGCATATCCCTGTTGGTTCTGCTGGATCTAAGTGCAGCATTTTATACTGTTGACCATAACATTTCATTGGCAAGGTTAGAGTCCTTGTCTAGTGCTAAAGGGCAGGCACTGGCCTGGCTCTGCTCATACCCAGCTAACCATCACCAGTTTGTTCATGTAAAAACCAGAGTAGAGGTATGGTATCCTGCAAGGTTTTGTCCTGGGCCCATTACTGTTTATCTTATATATGTTGCCCATTGGTGATATTATTGGAAAACACAGAATGAGTTTTCATTGTTATATAGATGACACTCAGCTGTTCATATCTGTTAAGACAGACGAGCTTCCTCAGTTGTCAAAGATTGAGGAATTCTTGGCTGAAGTTAGGAGCTGGGTGGCCAGTAACGTCCTTCTGTTAAATCCTGACAAATCAGAGACATTATTACTGGGCTCCAGGACAGCCACGGGTGCTGCTGATATCATAAATCTTGATGGCTGCCTAGTCAATATAAGCTCAGTGCTTAAAACCCGTAGTGTCACTATTGACTCAGCTTTGTCTCTGAATGCTCTGATAAATAATGTGGTTAATAACATGTTTAAAACAGCTCTTTTCCATCTGAGGAATATTGCAAAACTTAGGACAATGCTCTCACTTCAGGATGCAAAAAAGCTAGTATGCACCTTTATAACTTCTAGACTGGAATACTGCAATGGCCTGTTGGTTCGGTGTGCATCTGCATCATTTAATAAACTCCAATTGGTGCAAAATGCTGCAGCAAGAGTCCTAACAAGGACTAAGAAACATGTGCATATCAGTATGGTACTGGCCTCACGTCACTGGCTCCCAGTTAGGTCTCACATCAACTTCTTACTACTTCTTAGCTATAAGGAAACTGAAAGGTCTAGCACCAGAGTATATTAGCAGTTTACTGGTTCCATATAACCCCCATCGATTGCTTCACTCTCAAGGGGCGGACTACTTGGTGCCTAGAGTGGAACGATCATCATTTGGTGGCATAGCATTCTGTTACTGGGCTCCAATGTTATGAAATAGCAAACATCCGAGATTCAATGTCACTCACAATGTTTAAGTCAAGGCTAAAATCTCACTTTTTTTAGCATATGGGGACAAAGCTGATCACACCCCCAGCTAGTCTGTGGCAGAGAGCTGATTTGGGATCAGTTTACTGTTACTCTGGCTTCACATATCCCCTATGTTGTGGGAGTTCTGCTGCTCAGGGATTCCTCATACCTGAGTTCCCTCCCACCTCTTCTGCTTAGTTAAGCTGCCATAGTTAATTAAACCTGCTGGAGCCTCCTTATATCCATAACGCACTACAAAATACCTCATATAATTCAAATTTTTTTGGCACTGTTTTGTTAATGTTTGTTAATGTCATTGTTCAGTTCTCGGTCTTGGAGCTCCTGATGGTAGGCAGTTCCCTGTCTGCCCACCCAGCCTCACCTGCTTGTTGTTGGACTGCATCATCCTTCCATACTGCTGAAGGAAGCAGCTTCCTCACCTGCTTGCTGACCTCAACCAGCCCTTCCGCATTAATGTCTGACTTATTCACAATTTTACTTTATAAACTGGGACTTAGCTATTTTGGACTTCCTTTGCCGTCCCCTGGAGGATGGGCTCCCCCTTTGAGTCTGGTTCCTCCCAAGGCTTCTTCCTTCTAGGGAGGTTTTCCTTGCCACTGTCACCTCTGGCTTGGTCTCTAGACCTTGGTCTCTGTTTTGGGCAGCGACAATATAAAGGGACAAGTAGGAGTGTTGCAACAGGAGCTGTCATTCTTCATATGTGTGATGTACTTGGCCAATAAAGTTTGTATCACAATGCTGTTGTTCTTCACATTGCAATCTATGTTTAAGATAGAAATAAATCATGTCCTGTTCTTAAGCAAATCATTTTGATGGGGGGGGGGGGGGTATCTCACAATAAACCTTGTAGTAATAATTTAATTCTACATACAGAAGGAAAGGGGCAAGAAGCCAGTAAAGGGTCACAGTGAGCCTATAATCCACCTCTGAACAGACAAGGCAGTGAAGCACCCTGGATGGGATTCCTGTGCATCATAGGGCAGACCACAGGGATTCCAATCAAACAAACAGTTTTCTAAGCATTCAAGATCAAATAACACTTGAGTTTATCCTCATGTTTTGTTATATGAAACACTCTAAAAATACTGATAAAGTACTGTTCTGTGCCACTATGTCACCATAATTAACACCAGGTGACAAGTTTGAACTGATTTTGTGCTTTATTAGTTAAATATGCCATTTGTGTACATAGGACCTATTGTAAGGACTCTCAATGCTGTAAACTGGGAAGGTGATTATATTGTATAGTGTCTAATGAATCTCGACGTGGCTGAATTATTGCTTTCCCCTATAGTCCTTGCATTTGATGAGATGTGAGCTAAGCCGTACCATTTGGAGAGGCGGGTGTCTGTGGGTGGAAAAGTATGTCTCCAAAAGTCATCCAGTAGTTCCCTTCAATGAAATGCACTGTAAGCAGGACTTTAGCTCACCATTCCAGACTTTATTTGATTCATTTCAAGGTTTTCAGCAAACATTGTAATTTGTTTTGGCCCTGACCATAGAGCTAAGATTTTCTAATTTCAAAGTCAAACAGGAAAATGTTTAATGGCACAATTTTTCCCCAGAAATGGAAACTTCAGCTTTGGTGCTGCTCACCAACATTAGCCCAGAATTGCTGCCTGACTTCCTGGATGTCCATGTTGTACTTCTGCATCCTTCATCCACACCCATGTGTGACACCTCTGCGTATAAATCACAGTACTGTCTCTTTGTGGGGTAGTGAATTCATCTACCCATTATGGTTACCGTGGTTACTGCCCCAATTGTGTACACCCTGGACTTTTGACTGGAGTGTAGTGGCTTCCTGTGGAATAGTGTTTCTGTATCCAAATGTAAAACACCCCTCTTTACATAGTTTGTGCAATATAATTGTTAAATTCAAACAGTTTCAGTTTCATATGGCTCATATGGCAAAATAAACAAGTCTGCTAAGAAATAACATGAAGTGTAGCTTTTTTGACTGTTTTATTGTACAGTAGGTATTTTATTTAAGTTCTAAACTGAACTTAGAGGCTGCACAGATGGTCATATAAGGACACCTAGTGGCAGAAAAAAATCCCTGAATTTGTGCAGGAAACATTTTCTTGCATTGTAAATCACATTTACTCACAGGCCTCAGCAACAAAGCAGGAATGCCATATAGTGTATATTCAGTGTGAAAGGCATTATGCAAACGTCTGAACGTCTCTTAAACAGCAAATAAACTTGGAAGGCAAAATATGCAAGTTAATACCAATTGTGATTACGTTTGCGGTAAAATTCTGCTAAGTATCTATAACGTAAATGAGTAAACCAGGCTTTGGGGGACATACGTTGTTCAAAGTCAAAGTATTTGAAGATTTCTACAATAGCAGGCTACCTTGCTATTGTAGAAAAATGTAAAAGTGTGAATCACACACATCTGTCTGGTCGCTTAAGCAGGTAAATATGATGTAGATAAAAAAAAAAAAAGATAAAAAAGAGCACAGAATAAGGTAACATGTTGAGAAAACTTTGAATTTCAGGAGCAGGTGGGGACTCAGATCCAGGAAAGCACTACATCACTGTACGGCATTTTATTCCACCTAATCATTTGGATGTTAATACATTTAAATATTGTACATTTGTGTTAATTATACATCATGTTAAATGCAAAAAACAAAAACTGCTTGTGATAGTTATTTCAAAAAAGTATGTTCTACTGATAGGCCTGAAACAATCATATCAAATTAATATCACGGGATGCAGGGAATATGTATGCATGGCCTATTGTACAAGAGTTCATCATGCACATCATCAAAAATAAATCACACAGTTTGTGCATTAGTGTGGGAAGTGCTAGCGTTCACCAACTAAAAACTTTGATACAAGAAAAACAGGCTTGCAGTTGTGTCTTAGGACAACATCACTTGAAAGAGATATATTTCTTTAAAGTCAACAAGCTACCAAAACAACACTTTATTTTGAATAATATATTGAAGATATTCCTGGTATTAACAAATGTGCCTTAAATGCATTCGCCTGAATAAGTGAACTCGATAAACTGTTGAACTGTTGGCCACCTGCATTTATATAGGGAGTTTGCTCATGCATCACACAGCCATCAAGGTGGGCCCCTCATGAATGTGACATGGAGCAAATGTTTAAGCTGATTATCATGCTATGTGAAGTGAAAAAAGAAATTATTTTTTCAATAAAAAAACTATTGCTGAACCAAACATTTTCCTGTATTTATAATTTTTCAACACAAATGAAAATGGAAAAAGAGCTTAATCAAATATAAAATTGGCAATAGTTTATTAAACAATTATCTGAAGCTGGCAAATTATACCAGCTTGTCGTCATGTAAGAGAGGGCTGTCACAACAGTGACTCTGAGTGCCAGGCAAGAAAGAAAGAAAGATAAATAAATAAATAAGCAAATAATACATTTTTTGAAACAGAGCACCCAAAAATGGGCCATTAGGGGTGCCATAAAAGGGGTAAAAGGTAGCATGATTCCAGGGGGCCCTGAGAGACAGGGGACCTGAAATTTCCATCCAATCATCATAACCGCTTAATCCCAACTGGGGGTCGCGGGGGGGACCGAAGCCTATCACGGGAACCAACCCTGGGCAGTCGCCAACATACCGCAGGGCACAAACACACGATTACAAGGCCAACTCAGAGTCGCCAATCAACCTATCCTGCACACTTTTGGACTGTGGGAGGAATCCGAAGCCCCCGGCGGAAACCCACACGGACACATGGAGAGCATGCAAACTCCACACAGAAAGGTCCTACGCCTGACCTGGGAACTAAAATATTTGGAACATAATTGGATTGGTCTGGGGAGGGGCCCAATATGATATGCTGTCATGGGGCCCAAAACCTTTCCACAGTGCTAGGTTTTCTGGCCCCATGCCCCTGAGACCCAGGAATCAGGTAACCAGCAGGGCTTGGTTCCAGGAAGCAGTTCCAGGAAGTGGTGCACAAAAGAAGACAGGGCTGGAAAACCAGAAACAGCAAGCAGGACCCGGGAAACAGGAAGTGGTGCTGAAACACCAAAACAGAATATCCACCACAAACCTGAAAACAAAGCACCACTGCCTACCACACCAGCTGAAGAACTCCAGCTAATCAGGACCAGGAACAAAGGAACAAGATGCCAGCTAACCAGGAGGAGAAACCAGAAAAAGGATACTGTCCATCAGGAACCGTCAGGAATCAGAATCGCAAAGCCAGTGAAAATGACGGCAACTGAAAACCCAAGAGTAAAGCACGAGCTAAACAGCCCCATACAACTAGACTCTGAACCAAACAGAGCTCTGCACCCTACACTCTAAAGGCAATGATAATGTCAATGTTTAAACAATAGCACTAACAATGCTTTTCTTAAATAAGATTCCGAGCCAGTACCACTAGATCAGCAAGATCACACAGAACAGGCTCTATTATCTGATTAAAAATTCAGCATAGGTGTGACAAGAGTGGCTTAAAAAATGCCCTTCCAAGTCATCCAAATTCAAAGTGTTTAAATAATGAAAACACAGATCAAAGCTGAATGGGATAATGAATTACCCCTATTGAATTATTATAATTATATAACATCCCTATTGAATATTGAATGAATTACCCCTATTAACAGCTGGCTTGAAAATGTAAAAGGAACATGTGCATACAGTCCGGGAATAAATATGTTTAACAATCCAAATGGTTTCCAATACATTAATTTCATAAATAAAGATTCAAACACACAACTCATTACAGCTCAGATAATTTAGAATTGGATGACAGATTGTCTAAATAAGAAGGAAACCTGACAGACTCTTAAGGGAAACAAAACAAATGCAGATGGATGCCCTATATAGTCACGTCACAGCCAGTGGCCATCGCACATCACAATACAGACCCGCTGAATGTTCCACATGGTGCCCTGACCCCCGCAGCACCAGGCCAGCACCAACCTCGCTGCAATTCTTCAAGAAAATGTCTTCCTTTAAAATGTCCTGAAAAAATTCCGTAGATGTTGCTTCTCGCCTCGTACTGCACAATGTGTACTTTTTCCATTCTTTTCACAACTAGCATAAAAAACTGAGAAAATACAGTATTTTCTTTCAGGATATGCAAATATGCTTTTTGAAAATAGAATAAAAATTCACCAGATTCACGGTCTGTAACCCCTTATATACAAAGCTTTTCTAAATGTCTAACTAATAGCACATAGCCTTATGTCTTCTGAAGAAAAGTAGTGCATCGGTGCACTATGGGTAGCAAAAACTACACTGTGTTCAGCTTAAAAAATGAAACTTTCCTTAATACTAGTTATTTACTAAGCTTTATAGCAAAAGTGCTCTAACATATTACAGATTGTGAGTAATGACACAAACGAATGGAAACAGAAATTTTGAACCGGGAAAACTATTTTTTCCCCCTTCTTTATTTTCTTGGGTAGTAGAGACCCAAACAGTCCATCCAAGCTAGTGGGGTGGGCGCCTGGAAGGGCTAGCAGTGCTTGGCGAACTCAGGCACCTCCAGGACCGCGTGCAGTGCCAGGCTGCCAGGCTGCTCCAGCACCAGCGCCGGGTGGCAGGCCCGGGAGTACGGGTGCAGGGACGAGCCCAGGAGCTGGCCGCTCTCGCAGTTGAAGAAGGACAGCCTCCCGCGGGTGAAGTCCAGCATCGTGCCGATCCTGGCGGGGGCCACCGCAGCAATGATGTTGGTCTGGAGGAGCTCAAAGTGGCAGCTGGGGACGCACAGGGGGAAAGTGAGAGGAATGCACACGTCACCTGCTAACTATATTTAGGCTGGGGAAGGGGGTGTGGCTGCCCCGTGATGTCAGGTGACCATCACCTGCTGTCATCTGACTAACAATATCAAAATTCTTCTGTTTTTTTCTTTTGCTCCAACTGTTAAATCGCTTCATTCTTCCCCAAAAGTTACATCTGTTTTTATGACCCTAAATTCTTCCCTGTCCCAAAGCTGCAACGGTCATCTGTTGTAAGAGTCCCAAAACCCCATCCTCCATCCTTCCATCCTCCCATCCACATCTTGCATGGATCTGCTCACCAACTCTGGTAGAAGCAACGATCACACCATCCCATGTGACATCATGAAGATGGCCACGGCTAAACTAAAGAATAATACTGGGTGATTGTTAAAGCAGCATGGTCCAAAACAGATGCAATACTATGCGGATTCCTATATACTCCAAGATGAACATCCATGTATAAATGTCTTTATGGTGTTTAAAAGAATGAGTCATTCATGATTAATTTTTAAATGATTAATCAAGAAGTTAATTACGAAGATCACATAACTAAAACTGACTGGGTTTCATTACATATTACACTACAAAGCCAAATGTTCTTTTAACAGCATGGCTAAGATGAACATTTGAAGGAATTTTACAAGCATAACTGCATAAATACAGTGACCAATAACAACAAAGAAAACACCTGTCTGATGTGGGAATGCAGTGAAGGCACCAGGAAGTACTGTTCTCCCCCAGTGGGCTGTCGTGGAGCATGGAGTCGTAGGTCACCCCAATCTTGTAGGCTTTGCAGTCCGACACTGACGTCTCCCAGTAATGGTACCCTCGTGGGGGCAGGACCTCTCCCAAGATTCCCGGATACCTGAGCACGTCCCTGACAGCATTATCACTGACAAGAGATGCAGTGCCCAATACAGCAAGCTGTGAGGTGTGGGTGTAGGGAACTCTTACCTGTCTGTACCCGTCTGGACAAAGGCCTCGTCACGCCAGTGCACGGTGTTCATGTCTTCGGACAGCTCCAGCGCCGGGTGGCCAGTGTCTTTCAGCAGGTGGAACCTAGTGCCTGGTGGTGGGGGATCCAGTGACAGGGTCAGTGGTAAATCTCAGCCTCTGATCTGACCGTGACAAGATAAAATCTAAAGACACTTTCCCAAAGATAACAATCCCAAACAAAATCAGAGTGAAAAGTACAGTGAAAGCAATCAGTTTGCAACATTATATATCAGTCTCTAATATCAAATCCTTCAAGGAAACAATATTGATGACAAATATTGATGACAAAATATACATTCCCAGTTTAAACTTCAATATTGGAGAACTAAAGCAATTTCAAAGAAATCAACACATGCAACTATTTGCATTCCCTTAAAACTGGTCTATTTGTACCTTTCCAGTGTTTGAAATTCTGCAGCACAGATTTTGACTACAAAATGTGATGAGGTTAAATATTTTCAGCCAGCGGACCTCACATGTTTTTCTTCAGAATGATTCAACTTAATTGTTTTGATTTGCTTCAATTCCTTCTGTGTCTTCTATGTATTCACTTTTAATATACTTGTTTCTGATGTATCACATTCTGATGTAGCTAACTGCTACAATGGTAACGCTATCGCTAATCTTAACATGCGTGTATTTGTTACGTTACTGGTAGATCCTTGTTATGTATGTGGAAAAAAGCATGAAACACGAAGAAGTGCTCTAAATCAAGGCATTGACTTTGGCTCTAGGGTGCAGCCTGCAGTAGCTATGATGGAATGACATCAAGAAAAATCTTACTGAGTATTATAAAACAGAAAAAATGGGCATTGATGTGAGGAGCGCAGAAATAAATAAATACCTAGTCAATGAAGGTCTGAACACTAAATGTCAGACCTCACTGGTTGGTTTAGTGAGCCAGTGGGGCTGGCTATAGAGGTGTACCTCTAGTGGAGATGAGAGTGGCTTCACTCTGGTCACTGGCTCCAGCTGTGTTCACTGCTTTTATGTAGAAGAGGTAGCTTTCATTTGGCTGCAGGAGTACCTTCTGCTCACAGCTTCTTATGCCAGAGATGGACCTTCACAGGAGAACATGGTGTTCATTAAAGTCTCAGGCAAGCCACAGGGTATGCTGTAATCCAATCCTTTACTGTCAAGCTAGAGAGAAATATTATAAACATGGCATTTAACTAAATATCATGCAGGGAAGAAAGATTTTTGAAATAAACCACACAGGAACTAACTTATTATTAGAGGTAACTTAGAATAATGGCAAAAGGAATCTAAAGAAAATAATTAGAGTGGAGTAATAGAATAAAAATATTACTAATAAAATGCTCAATTTAGAGATATTTGGCTTTAAGATACATTGGAAATGATGAACTGAAGAGATGTAATAGAAACTGACCAATGATGGGAAAAAAATCTACATTCTTAGTATGGATGTAATACTTTTTCTGTGTGTTTTTCATATGTTGGTATTTTTGCCTAAGAGACTGGGACTTGGAGAGAAGAGGAAAAGTAAATGTTCTAATTCCAAAAAATAATATTTGTATAATATGGATGAAAGCCATACAGTTACATTTAGCAAAAAAAATGTGGGCTGTAGTCATGGATCTGCAAGCTGTTGTTCTCAGAGTAACCTTTGTACACGTTTGTTTTGCTCAGGTTTGATTGTTGCACATCTCGCTCACTGTGTGGCCATGCCAGGTGGGCGTGTACATGTAGAGAGCTCCGCCCACCTGAGGCCCTCGCCCTCGCAGGCGTACTGGCGGCAGTATTCCAGCGTGAAGCTCTCTGCACTCTCTGGGTGCCCGGGGCTCCAGCGGATGATGGCTGAGTCCCAGCACACCGTGCAGTGCTCCGTCTCGATGACCGGCACAGAGGGGGCTGTGGCATGGGACGGCCACTCGCTCAGTGTACAGTTACACTTATAAACAAACACCATGCTGTATTGCTATGCAAAGTTCTGGTAGCTACCAAAATAAATTAATCAACTACCCAAAGTATCTCAGAGTCACCAGAACTGATTGATAACCTTCCATATTCATACATACCCTACTTAATTGATAAAAGTACTGCTTTTTTTCCTGATTCAACAAATAACAAAAACATCAATATCTTTTGCTTTCTATAGAATGACGCGCAATCATCCTAGACCTCTGTACTTCTATATGTCTAACTATCATCATTTTGTATTGTGATGCATTTTTGATTATTTCTTCAGCATGAATTTCTGAACAATGTGCCACATTGAAAAATGAGCTTATTATCGCAGTATCACGCTACACTGGGAAGCACTAATCTGATTTCTGAGTTGCTTGGGTCACGCTTCACTGGATTTAACATTTATAAGTACAAAAATAGTTCCAGAATAATTATTCTTTTGTTTCACCAAGTTTAGCTGAAGAGTTTCAATGAGCAAACAGAGCAGTGTAATTACATTAGGTGGGGAATTGATTACAACGTATAATCCAAGCAAATAAAGCGTGATTTTTCTCAGAACTATGTTCAAAGTAGTTTAAGCAAGTTAATAAATCAGAATCCGATTTAAGAAATGAATAAGTTATAAAGACTGTGTGCACTGACCAGTTCTGAAGGTGAGCTTCTCGCTGGGCAGGCTGCAGCCTGTGTAATTGACAACCATGACCCAAACCTTGTAACTCTTATCAGGGTCCAGGTCCTCCAGGGAACAGTAGCTCTCTTTCACCGTTACTCGGTACTCTTCTGTTAGAGCTGAGATCAAAGTCACACACCAAGAAGAAGCCATCAAGGTCCACAGTCCTTTTATTACCCACATAGTGACAAAAGACTCCAAAACTGTGTAAGCAATATGAATTATTAATACTTTGTTCTATCCTATTTCAAGCTGACTTTTCGGATTCTGCATCCTAAGTATAGCTCAGACAACACCCATCCATTTTCTGTACCCACTTGCCATATTCAGGGTCACAGGGGGGTCTGGAGCCTATGGGCTCAGAGCAGGAACCAACCCAGGATGGGATGTCAACCCATCATAGGGCACACTCACACATCTATAGGAATTTTGGCAACTCCAATTAACCTCGGCATGTTTTTAGACTGCGGAGCAAAAACCGGAGTACCCAGTGGAAACCCCACGATGACACAGGGAGGACAGGCAAACTGCACACACATGGAGCCATGGTGGGGACTTGAAGGCAGGTCCCAGAGGTTAGAGGCAACAATGCTAACCACTGCACCACCACACCTCCCTCACTTAATCAACAAAAATGGTTTTAAACACATATTACACATATAAAAAACATATCATAGTTATCACACTAAAATCTTGTAATTCAACTTTTAATTTATGTGACTGCCTTTGTTTATGCCACAGGGCTATAAGGACATTTGGGTGATTAAGAGACATACCACATAAATGTATGAATTATACTGCAGCCATAGACCACAGAACAATACCAATGTTTTACTTGTGTTTTTATTACATTGGTCACAATTCAGATTTATTGAGTATCCCTGGGGGTTATGTAGGCAAAAGGAACTTTACTAGAAGTGACTGCTGGACATTTATTTCCTGACAGGGAACTGACCAGAGAGTAAGTTGTGTAAAATGTGGATGTTAGTACCTCCTTGGGGCTCCTCCATGCAGTAGACCTGGAAGCAGTCGATGACATCCCCTTCATTGACTTTCCAGTAGACTGTGACAGAGGTACTCGTGGCAGAGTTTGCTTCTTGTGGTTGCAGGTGGGGCTTCTGAGGGACTGGGGGGGCAGGCAAATAGACTTATCAAACTGCACAACGTTTTCAGCAGCACTACTGACATTTATATAACCCATTTTCCCCCGATTTTTATAAAAAACAGAACAAAGAAGGGACACGGTAAAATATGGCAAATGCTCCATCACAGACAAAGAAAAAATTTTTAGTCCTATTCTCACAAAAATGAAATAGTTTTTAGACAGTGAGGAGGAGAATTCTCAGATATTTGCAGGTAAAATAATATGTAAGACAAGACCAAGGGTAAAAGCATTAATGATCTGATGAGTCTGATGAGATAAGTCTGGTCAACAACTTTATCCAAATGCCAGGCTATTACGCTGGTGTTAAGGATAAATCTGCATGCAATAAATCACAGAAGCATGCAAATGCTTAATTGCATTTTGTGGAGATGCATATTGTGAAATGTGACTGCTAACTTACTTGCGATGCCATCAAGCTCCTTGCGCCTACACCCGGAAGCATTCTTAGAATAGTCCTCAAACATAGGGAAAGCACTGGGGGTAAGTTCAAGAGACAAGCAGGACTCCAAGGCTGAGGTCAGCCTGCCAACACAGACAACATGATCCTTTCGCACAGTGTTTAAGTAACTTTTGAATTCTTAGAGAACTGCAATACACCAGCCTCTCATTGACAGATACAGCTTTAAAGGGACATCTTCACGCCATCAAATAAATACATAAATTTGCAAAATTATCAAGAATTTTAAACTACATTTTTTTTTTTTTTTTAATCGTTAAAAAAAATCAGCATTTTCAAGCAAGTACAAAATGTCTATTTTAATCACAAAGTACAGGTCATTAATTTTACTCAGGGTTTATTTTTGATTAGTTGAATAAATACAAATGGCATGCGCTGTTAAAATTTCAGATCGAAAATGAACTCAGAGCTCCCCAAAAACAATACTGTAGCAGCAGCAACCAGGGGAAGTAAGATACGCATATTTATAATCTCTGTATAAATATCTGTGCCAGAGTTAAGTGGATATGGATCCATCAACATCTAAAATGCTGAAAAGGAAATCAAAGCAAATATCATTTAGTTACCTCTGATTGATGTCTGCAGATGACTGTAGGGAGAACAGAAAAGAAAAAAAATAATTCAAATAAACTGATGATTTTGGATTTGTTGGCATTAATGAAGCTGTACAGGACAGGACAACCCCGATTATACATTTGCAAGAAAAAAGACAGATTTAGGCTACAGATCTCGTTCATTGCCTGGGGATTGCCTGTAGTGTATGCATGTTGAGTGACCACTTTATTAGGTCAGCATATATAATAGCTATATTTGGCCCTCATAACAGCCTGCATTCATTAGAACATGGATTCCACAAGGTGCTGAAAGAGCACTATGGTGAGTCCTGTGGTGGTTGCAAATTTCCTGAAGGTTCATCTCAACTCCAGTTCCATAGATATTTAATTATATTGTATTCATAGAAAAGTAAGGTCACTGCAGTAAACAGTATTTAATTAACGTTAACCATTAATCTTCCAGAACAATTCTTGCCTTGTAATATTATTCTTCTGGAAATTTTTCAGACAGATGAACTTGTGTCATAACAGAAGATTCCCGGTCAGTAACAATGTTCAGATATCCTGTGTCAATCAAACAACCCTTCACTTCAAAGAGCCAATGAGTGCTCCCAAAACACAATGACCAACATCACATTACCACCTGCCTATCCTGCTGATCAATGACCAGTACATTAAATCCTACTTCTTTTTCACTGACAACTACAGTTCAGACAAGGCAATCCATCTGAAGTGAAGCAGGTTTGGGTCTGACCAGTACTTAGATGAGAGACCAGCTAAGAAAGCTAGGTTGCTGGTGAATGAGGTCTTGGTGTGGCCAACAGGTTAGCCCATCCTGTGGTCTGTGTGGATCCCAATGCCCCAGTGCAGTGATGTGGACACTGTGCTGTAAAAATGATGCCGTCCTTCAGATGAGACATGCAACTGAGGTCCTGACTCTCTGAGGTCATAAAAGATCCCTGGGCATCTTTTGAAAGAGTCTACCAATATACCTATTTATCCATCCACACACACACACACACACATAGTATATAGTTGGTATGTTTAAAGCTACTTTTCTGGGTATCAAGTGTATATTTCTGCAGAAAAAGCACTCAATGCATCATTGGAATATATGCAAATTAATAAACACAATATAAAGCAAGAATTTCTTCTGTTCTCCAAAAAGTTACTGATATCCTGTTGAATGGCTAGAAAAACATGCCCCTTAATATGCCCCCTGTCATCAGGCTAGTGTATATTCTGCCTTTGATTTGAATGTTTTCATTTTGAGAACCAATTCTGTTTCTACTGTTAAAATTAAAATGTTAACATTTTTAACCTTGTAATATTTTTATTATTATGAGGTACAGGATATGAACTCCTATTGGGCGGGGCTGCCCATAGTTGGGGCGGAAGGGGAAGTTGCCCAGACACGGTATGATCCATCTACCGGCATAACCCCTGACCCCGGTTCGTTAATTATTATTTATCGTAAAGGTTTAGCCTGCACTGAATGTCGGTATCTGCAACACCAACCTTGGGTCGAATCGAAGTCGGATATCGTACTGCCTTTCACTACAAGCTTGTGTTGTAATGATAAGCAAAAGAAAAAAAACTGATCACATGTGTAAAAACTGACATCCTATTTGTCGTTCATTTTTTATAGCGCATCCAAAAATTGCAGAAATTCAGCTCTCTCCGAACAAAAAATGATGGATCACGAGAATGTGAATGTGTTGAACTTGGTATGAAAACTTTCATAGAATAATGTTGTTTGGTTTTTGTGTGCAAAAAATTACACTCGGTGTAAAAAGGCCTTAATACTGCATTTTTTTTTTTAGATTAAGCTAACCCACCTATACTTGAAACTTCCTGATTCGGCTAAAAACTATTTTAAAGTGTGTTGCAGTCTCCTAAGATACCATTTCTTACTTACAGAGATGAAGGCAAGTTCATCAGGCACCTCGACTTCATTAGTGTTCTTTTTCAGGGCTTCCTTTGCTGAATCGATCTTCTCCTGGAACCCGACAATCTGGTCATAAAGCTGCTCCAGCTTGACCTTCTTTTCCTCCTCTATACTCTGGGACATTTCATTGTACTGGTCCATCACCAGCTTCATCATTCCTTTATTTTGTTCATCCAGGGACTGCTCACATGTTTTAAAGTGTTCCTGTGAACCACAGGGGGAAAAGTCCAATTATTTAGCAACAATCACATGAGAAAAATGTATCTAGTTTCTTATAAGAGATCCTGGATAGGAAACAAGACTATCTGGTAACATTTTACATTAATTGCACCTTCCTAATGCCTTTATAATGCAGTTGTACTGTAAAACCTTCAGTGCACCTTTATAATGTATCCACAGAACATTTGCAAGCAGTATGTAAGTATACCTTAACAGCTTTAATGTACATTAATAACATTACACAATTACATAATTAGAATGTTTATTATCATATAATGTCTGTTATTAATGTATATTAAAGCTGTTAAGGTATACTTACATGCTGTTTGTGAATGTTCTATGAATGCATTATGAAGCTGCACTGAATGTTTTATAAATGCATAATGAATGTATCATAAAGATGCAATTACTGTAAAGCATTACCAACTAATTAAAACACTTACTTCTACTGTATTGTATGCCAGCTCTAACTCGGAGACCATATCCTCAGTCTTTTCCGATCGTTCTTGTAACACAGAAATCCACTCACCAAGTTTGCTCTGGAAGCAAAAATCAGCATTTGTCATCTGGGCTTACTGTAATGAGCTCTGAATTGTCAAACAGAATCCACTAAAATAGTTGCACTCTGCTCCTAAGAGTAAGTAAGTGCAGGAAGATGTGTCAAATTATTACTGCATGCCAGTGTAACACCCCTGAATCCTTCAAATGTACCCTGAGAGTGCTGCATGAAATGTCTTCAGTTCCAGGGTGTTAGCACTGAGCCAGGGTCAAAACCATCAGAGGCCAAAGATGAGGAGTCAATATCAGAATCTAAACAGTCAACCTAGTGCACGGCACCATTTTCAGCCCACTTGGTGTGAGGCCGCCCTGGATATTTTTAAACTCTTGAGATCAGAGGGCACATGCTGTCTTGGTCACTCAGCTACCATAATTTCAAGCTGGGCCATACCAATGAGTGAGACAGAGGGATAACTTTGTGGACAGGCATAGCTGACGTACCATTCAACAGCCCTGCGCCATCTGCCACATTAAAAAAGCAAGGCTTATGTAAATGGTGCAGGATTTAAAAGTATAACATTAACAGACACCTTCTAACCACTCTGTTTAAAACATGGCTTGCTCAAGGAACACCACATTCTAAAAACATACATTTTAAATAATTTTTTATGTCCCACGCTATACATAAAGTGGTTAGTCCTCTATGATATCGTTATAGTATATTTACAAATTTGAAAAAAAAATCATTTTCTTTCATGAATTGCTTGTTTATATAAATGCATGCTCCTTCCTGTTTCCATATCACCTAATGAGACAAACAATGAACATCACAAATGAAAAAAGGCGCCCCAGAAACAAGCCTGCATTTTGGTTTGGTTTTGCATAAGATTGTAATGCTCCTGAAGAAATGATCCAGTGTTGACAGACGGTTCTTACAGCATCTCATTATAGACCCAAGTGTTGAGTGGGAGTTGAGGTATGTGACACACAGATGCCAAACCCACCCACGTGGAATTGTGCTTCCCAGAAACACCATCATCTCGTGCTAAGGCTGTTTTAGGTGAAAACGAGTTGACTGATATTTTACTCTGCCATGTACACTGTATCACTGCTGGGTTTGACACCATTCTTTATCCTGCTAGCAATATTACAGTAGAGAATAGAGCATTTATCCCTGGATCAGAAGGTAATGGTCTGTCGGACCCAGTGAGACCCTAAATTCAGGAATTGTATTATTACAAAAGAACTTTTTATACTGCATCCAGACAAAGTGAGCAGAACTGGGACTGGGATAGCATTGTGACTCATCCCCGAAGGACGTTTTTAAATTTACATTTAGCATTGTTATTCCCAGCTATAATCAATAAGCACATTACTGTATGTACTGTACTTTGTACATATGGAGCCCTGCATGGCCAGGCTCCTGAATAAATTGTGGACCTTCTTCACCCATTCACTGTGAGTCGGTCCTTCAGGCCCTTTGGCCCAGGACTCTTTTCCATCCCATGCACTTGCTTAAAGACCCGGGGTAACTGAGCCTTTGAGGCTAATGCACCCAGACTCTGGAATGCTCCTCCACTGGGCCTGCAATCTGCGGATTCACTCGACAATTTTAAATGCTAAAAAGTCATTTGTTTAGACAGACCTTTGACTAGAATGTTTTTATGCATACCTTTGTCTCTGTGTTTTATTATTTTACAGGTTTTAATTTTTATTATATATGTTTTGCTTTTAACGTGTAAAGCACTTAGTGTACCTGTGAAAAGTGCTATAAAAATAAACTTTACTTACTTGCTTACTGTGAAACGCTTACTTAAGGAAAATAATCCAAATGAGAATATTAAATATTATGTTGTTATGAATTAAAACAAGAAGATAAATTTTAAAATAACAGCCACAATACCACGTCACAATACTACTCTTCCTGAAGTTCTGTATTTAGAAAAGAAAACTGATAACCCTTACCCTAATATGATCATAGGCCTCATCCAATGTTGATATCTCATGATATTGATGTTCACCAAAGGGCTTGTCCGTAGCTAAAACTGGGCACTGGCAGATTAAGCAGAAGGCATCCATGGGTTGTGCTTTGGAATCACGTTCTGCTTGTTCTAATTCATCCAAAGATTCAATCATCTCATACTCATCCTCCAGCAGGTCATCATTGGGGAGTTGCGGTCCTGTGAAGCCAAAACCACTCTTATGGTGTTTCTTCTCCTCCCAAGATTCATTGAGCTCTGAATCTCTTGCCTCTTGCTGAGTAATCATCTCATAGCCCAACTCCTCAGCAATTCCCTCACCTTGATCTGCCTCTTTCCCATACTGTGAGAGGTTTACCTCTGGTGGAAAACTCTTGAGTGGAGAATATAAACCTTCTCCTCTTACTGACACACCTGGTTCCCCCACTTCTTCTTTATTCGCTTCTTCTATTTCTGCTGGTAGCAATGGTGACAGTCTGAGTAAATGGCCCTCTCGCTTTGGGACCTTTTGGAATTCCCTAGTCAACTGAACAGCACCACTGTCCCACTCTTTAAGAGTCTTGTTTACTTTTATAGCATCATCTTGGATCTTAGGTATTGTCTCTTTCTCCACAGTATCTTCAGTCTCTCTCCCACTGTCAATTTCCTGCAAATTCATCACCTTGGGTTCTTCAGTTAACTCAGAAACTGGTGAAACCTGTGATTTCATTTCATAAATAGAGTCTGTTCTTTTCTCTGAGACTTCCTCCAAGGGCAGTTTTCTTTCTGCTGATTTTTGAGTGGCCAGTCCCTTTATGCTATCTGAAAAATCATGGTTCACTTGCTCAGTCTGGCTCTTCACACTCTCTGTGCTTTTTTCATAGTCATCTTTCAGTATCTCACTTTCAATTACCTTATTTTTGCATTCAGGTTTCTTAAGACCAACAGCTGATCCATTTTTAGTCTCAGAAAGTTTATGTGCAGAGGATGTGTTTTGAGATACTTCGCTATCAGGGACTATTTCCTGATCTTTGCTTTTAGGTTTCTGATGTACAACTTTGTCTTCAAGCTTACTTTTACATTTTTCATTCAAATTGAAGTTTTCCTTTGTTTCAACTTCAGGTGTCTGGATTATGATTGTTTTTTCAGTTTCATCATGAGATTCCTTATGGCTTTTCACACATTCTGAAGATGAGCATGTTGGTTCTGGACTAATGCTTTCCGTTTTACTTTGCACAACTTTACTCTCTGTGATAATGTTTTTATTTTTATGATCAGCAGCGGTTTCTTTGGTTTTTCCTGTGATATCTTCAGTGACGCTGACTGTTCCCTGGTCCAGAGTTTTAGGCTTTGAAGCAGTGATTGGTTCTTCCACCTTGTCTTTCATATTTCGTCCACCAATGACTACTTCCCCAGCTAAATACATTTTTTCCTTACCTGCAACAACTGTGCTCCTTCCCTTATTTCCAAATGCTTTTCCTTCAGCTTCTAAATGGGATTTCGACAAATCTGAATACATTCTGGCCTCTGAAGATGCCCCATTTTCAGGGCCTGTATCCTGGAACGCAAAGTCATCATTTTTACTTAGTGATATTGTGACTATTTCTTCTCTTTTTTCATTTGGCATACTCTGCGTTGCTTCTCTACTGATATCTTCTTTCTTTGTGTCTTCTTCTTCCACCCGTGTCAGACACCCCATGAGCTCAAATGAACTCTGAGACCACATTCGTAATCCATCTTCATTCTGATCTTGTTCTGTAGCTTCACTTTCCACGACAGGTGTCTCATCTTTCAAAATGAACTTTTCCAAATACCCACTTGCGTCATCAGAGTCAGAGAGCCTCCTCTGAAATGCCTTCTCAGAGACAACGCTTTCTACATCAGAAGACTCATCATCTTTCCTCCTGTTTCCTACTGCTTCCTCATAAAGGTCAGTGTAGAGGAATGACATGGCTGCAGGCTCCTCCAGAAGTATAGGATCAATAATTTTTGGTGGTCCCTCAGACAGAAATATAGGTGTGAGTATAGTCTCCTGGCTACCAAACAAGGCTGAACCACTTTCTTTCATAGCTGCGTTCAATGGTCCTCCCTGACTGTCCAATTGCTCCCCTTCATCTCTTCCCTCATATTTACTGAAAGCTGAATCACTTGTCTGATCATAGCCTTCACTTTTATTGAAAATCTCATCAAGATGATCGCTCGCTATTTCACCATCACCAATAATAATGAATGCATCTTCAGATGTTGAACCATCACTTGTAAATTTTTCATGATCTTCCAGTTGGTCAGTTCCTTCAGTATTCTTTACTAACACGTGTTCCTCTGTCCCAGTAGAAAGCTCATCTGACAACTGCACATCCAACAATGTAAACTTCTCAAAATAATCCATATCACTTGTCCCATCCTTCTTGACTTTATCGACCAAATTCTGAGATGCCTCAGGTTCAACAGTTGTAGCACTTTCTGTTTCAGCCTGCTTTATCTTCTCCTCCTCTTCTTGTACTTCAACAATTGCTGTTGTGGTTTCTGTTAACTCTTTTTCATCACGTATCAGTTTTGATTTTATCATCGCTGTGTTCTCCAAATAAGACAAGTTATCTGACATCTCAGAGCTTTCTTCTTCATCCACTGTAGCAAGTTTCGAGGGAACTATAATGTTTAGTATCTCATAACCCTCAGAAACTAAATTAAATAACTGCTGTTCTTTATCTTCTTTGGGTTCTCCATTTTCACCTGCACCTTCAGGTCTTATATTAGGGACGGAGACCTCAGTCATGAATGGTCTTTCATTCCCCCCTGGGAAATTTCTAGATGATGGTCTTTTCAGTCTGTCTCCCAGCTTCCCTCCGCTTCTTTTCTTCCTCTTCCTCACAATTTTATCGTCATCCATGATAATCACTATTTTGCCCGGGGCAGCGGATCCCTCCAGACTGTATGTCTCTGAGGTGGCGCTGCCCTCCGAAGCCCACGGAGTCGAGCAGCGGCTGGACACAGTTTCCCACACGATTCCGCTGTCCTCACTCTGCACCGTCACCATCGAGAAGGAGGGGTCCACCATCAGACACTGAAGCTTGGGTTTCACTGTTTGGTCCTGCACAATGTTCTTTAAACTGAACAAAGTAGGAACAAAGTGACAGTGAGCCAGCCTCAACTGCAATAACATTACAAATCATAATGGCACCTTTTTTCATTTGTCAAGCAACCAACGTTCATCCACTTGCTTATGCATTACAATTTCACAGCGGATTTTAGGTGGCATCCCAGACAGCACAGGCCACAAGGCAGGGGTACACCCTGGATGGGCACAGGGCATAAACACAAATACACCCACAAACAACGGGCAATGCTGAGATGCCAGTCAGCCTGCATGCATGTCTTTGAAGCACAAGGAAACTGACCACGGGTGAAGCAACATTGCTTCTGCCCAAATTAACTAATTAAGTTTAATTGTTTAACTTATTATATAATAACATTAACATAATACCATACATTATTATATATAACACTATATATTATTACACATAATATATCAGTAGTCATTATTTATTTGATGCAATTACATACTTCAAATAAGATATTTTATACTCAATACAAACAGAACATAAAGATCAATGCTCCTTCATGAGCAAAAGTATGATCCGGGATGATGAGTGGAACATCACATCAGATGTAGAACTAGAGTCAGAAGTATCACATTTATTTCACAGTAAAGTCGTCTTTCCAAATTGCCTGTGGCTTGATGAATCGTTGAATTAAATTACTCAGAACCAAGTCTTGCAGCGTACCATTGCAGTGACCCCAGTGCTTTCGTATTCTGCTAACATTAATAGTCGGCGAAAGGAATAGAACATTAGCGCTGAGAATTAAAACTTAACCCTTTCATTAACGGTCTCCAAATGTTACTATTAGAGTTGCATAACACAAATACTAATTGGAGATCGACCCGGGGGCACCCTCCCGGTCACTGTGGATTAGTGTTTACACAATTATTCGATTCTTAAAAGACTGAATAACGCAATCATTTAAAAAATTAAAAATAATTTCATTATTTAAATTTGAAGGCAACTGGCATCACGTGCTTCTTATAAAATAACCTCACCATCAAAGTTTGTATCTTTCTCTTTTTTTGACGATTGTTGCTTTTGAAACAGTAGTCGTTGCTAAAAAGTTTTTTTAATTTTAATTTTGGTTTTTATGCAGACCTGACAGACCCAGTGTCTTTTAGTCAAGTGACATATTTTCAGGGCATAGTCTCCAGGCGGCAGACTATCATTATGTGTGGTCAGACACGTACCTGTTTCGGAGCTCTTCAATGTCTTCGTCGTCATCATCGACAATGCCTGCCTCCGTGGGCTCATCCTCTAAGACTCCAAAGGAATACTCAGGGTCACTTTGCTCCCGTTTACTAGTATCCATTTTTCGGAGGTTTTCTTTATTATTTTTATTTCTCTTTATCTTTTTTAGTCTTCCGGAGTGCTACTGCAGTTTAGGGTCATTCCAAGCTGGTGGCTGGTCTCCTGAGTCAGCTCACTCCCAAAATAGACCCCGGTATTCCCCAACCCCAATGGGGCATTCAGAACTTGAGAACTATCGCTGGGTCTCCATGCCCATCTATGTTAATTACCCAAACAAAAACTTAAATACAGTCATTTTAGTCATTGATCTGCTACAATTATTAGACCATCAAGCGACCATAACAGTCACGGAACTACTTGCTTATTGCTTATTGTTATTGAACCAAGGTGGACATCAAGGTGTTAGTTAGACGTAATTATTCCGAAACCTGTCCAAAAGAACACGAAAATTGGTCTTTCTCCCAGACTGACTGACAGCAACCTTGTCAGCAGTGCTATTAAAATAAAGTCACCTATTTTGTTAAGACCTATCAGTCAAAGCTGTGACTAGTTATGAAATTGCCAGCACTTAATGAGGGTAATACATTTTTGTGGTAAATAATACAATACACATGCGGATTCTTGGTTCATTGCATACCTAGTATGAGAGCCTGAAGAGCACTCTGGAGGCTTAATTTAATCCATTACTCGCCACAACAAGTACTCTTTTGGCGTCAGTAATGGCATCAATCTCGAACTGAAGTACACTATAAGGAAAACAATAGGCTGTTTGTTTTCAGTAACATGCTTCATTATTTGTATAAACAACAAAAACGTATAACACAAACCCAAACTCTTCTATTTGCAGAATTAAAATCTTCGAATTGGTTTATCGAAGATGCGTCTAACTCACAAAGGAATTCCCAGGCTCGATGATGAAATATTGTCGTGACATATGATGTAATATGATTGTAATAGTTAGCCGATTAAAATAAATAAACTAATACGAGCTCGCATTAACCCTGCTGGGAACTGACGGCTCACCCAGACGACGCAAAAAGAAAAAACAGATAAAATCGTATTCGTTTACAATTAGGCCATTCTGCAGTAAACAAGCCATGCGTCAAAGGTCGAATATCAGAGCTTCACCTGCTACTCTCCATCACCGGAGTAATGTGATACAGGAAAAGCAGGGTTGGGTTGGGAACTGATCCATGACCAGCTCCCATTCCCAGGTGTATATCAATCACGCCTTGGGTTAATTACAGAGCAAACGCATACAGAATTGAATATAAACTGCGATTTCGTGATATATAGCTTACAGCCCCACGCATACGTTTAGGTTTAAACTACAAAACATCAGCCTTATTTTCATCATTATTATAATAAATTGATTACGATGCCCAATTCAGTACTAACAAACGACTTTTATTTTCTATAACCCGAAGTGGGGGATTCATGGAGAATCGGGGGTGTATAATTTTAAAACACGGTTCATAATAGTTCACAACTATTTTTAGAATGATATTATTTTCTCATCGGGACAACTAGTCTTGACCTTAAAACCTTCTGTCTGTTGCTTAACAGTACCCTTGACTAGGTTCCCAGAGTGCGGTTTGTGAGATTTATTCAAACTATAGGATTAAAACTGATTACAATTTGACTCAAAGAACTTGAAGCGTCTGACCCGAGACACGTGTTAGTTTGACATGACTGCCCTCTACAGGATGTAAACGAATAATACCAAAGTTCAAGCCTACCCGTGGATGTTAACTTTATTTTCTGTTTTTGTGTTTCTCCTGAAACACAATGACATTTTCTTACGGAAATACCACTGTGACTGTTAATGTTTAAATCGATACATTATCATAGCACTTAGCTCGTGCGAGAGATTTTATTATAACATGATAGAAATATTAAGACAATGAAACCTTGTAGCCCATTTTCACTCTTGATTGTTTTGAAATAAATCCAGACAAACTGATGGAGATTCAGAGTCTTGTATTGCAAATCGTGCGGTGAGGGAGTTAACTGGACTTCTAACCATGGAACTACAGGTCCAGGATAAATAAAAAATCTTGCCATTGGATTCTTGAGAAGACTACTTCGCATAAATTGCTTGAATAAGAACATCGATACATGTATAAAAATATTACTAATTCAATTTTGGCTTCACTCAGTATCTAATAGTTTGAATAAGTGATACCTTATACGCTTTCAATAAAACCACCTGATAAATAATGCATGGTGAGAACAACACACCCACGGAGCCATATGTAGGAATGGAACCCTGGAGGTGTAAGGCTACGGTTCTACCCTTCACCTGTAATATAACAACAACAACAATGATAATAATAATAATAATAGCTATTATTATTATTGTTATTATTATATTGCCTTTTATGTTTCATATTGTGTTTGCATTACCAAGATTAGACTTTAAAATAAACTTTCATATATCTAGGGTAATACTATGTATGCACTTTGCATAAGAAGAAAACCTATAGGTGGAAATAACTGTCAAAAGTATAAAAAATATTTTTAAAAAATATATAACTTGATTCGACTAGACATACGTAACAGATTCAAACCCCCATGACTAGTAAACATGGTATCATAGTTATCCATCCAATCATCCATCCGTCCATTTCCTATAGCCGCTTGTCCTATGCAGGGTCGCGGGCACAAGTATCATAATACTTATAATTATTGTTTATTAAAATAGATGGATAGAAGTATAATTACCTAGTCACAATTATATAAGTTATGAATACTGTCTATGTTACATCATTTATTGGATGATAATGACATCAGTTCCGAAAGCCTGTTGTGACGTCAGTGCGGAGGGTGACGTTGGGACGTAAGGCAATTTAATTCTGTCAGTAGCATGGAGGCAGCAGTGACGAGTAAAGGAATACAGCAGAGAGCATAATAAAAATAAATATGTAAAAAAGCAAAATGGCCTTCCGAATGACCACAAATAAAACTCTCTCTTTTGCTATAAAAATACAACAGTCTTTCTATGATTATCGTCTCTTTGCTCTGAGGTTTCGTTTTGCGTTTGGTAATAATCATGTTAAGTCAATCGTGGCGATGCAAGCTGATATGGTTCATTAAACAGAGGCTGATGAAAAATCAGCGAATTGTTTTTTTTCCTCAAGGTTGGGAATAACGTTGACTTGAAAGGACGTAAATTGATTCCGGATGCTTTTATACTTAACTGATGCTTGGCTAGACGACCCCGCTTTTTGATTTGATGAATTGTATTATTACTGACTAGATATGGACTATTTCATGAATTGAAACGAAAGCTTGGATTTGAGGTTTAACGATAGAAAATTGCTTGGTAGAGCGTCTGGTATCATTTTCGATCCTTTTGACAGCTGCAGTGTAGCTGGTTACGCTGTAGGAGAGATGTGAAGTAAGTACCAGCGTTATGAAAGAAGAAGACTTGTAACCTATGGTTCAGTCCTGATGGACATTAGAGGGACATCTGGATACCGAAGGCAGCCACGCTAACATCTCCTCACACACCCTCTAATCGTATGCGCGCTCCTTTCTCATTTTGGGTTGCAAAGCACCCATCTGGTGTACAGAATTGGAATTAAAACGAAGATCCCGATAGCCATGCATCATGTCTCGAATTAGCTGGCTGGTTGTAACGATTTCATTGGGAATGTACAATTGTGAAGGGGAGCTGGACATGACACTTCATCGCGAGCAAAGCAGTTAGCAGAACATCTTGCATTTCTTCGCTTTCAGCTAATGCTCGCTTTTGACCGCTATTCGATCTGTATGGATTTGCTTATAAACAGACTACGTTTATGTGCTAGAGTGAAAATGGCTTGACATAACAAGAACGGCGAATTTCACAAATCTACAATATAATCAACCGTAGGCTGGAATATCGAAAGGGATTTTGCAGTACTATCTGTGTAATTGTTTGCCACCGGATTATTAGAAACAATGGG
Organism: Mormyrops attenuatus; assembly: GCA_026777985.1. Classification (NCBI taxonomy): domain Eukaryota; kingdom Metazoa; phylum Chordata; class Actinopteri; order Osteoglossiformes; family Mormyridae; genus Mormyrops; species Mormyrops attenuatus. Next base: position 25,806,406 of record JAODKC010000044.1, on the reverse strand, counting down.
GTAAGTACTGTACTAAATAGATGTAAAATTAAGTGAATACACTGACGCATGGCGAGACCTAGTCGTACTGGCGTTTCCTGAATGCAAATTGTGTGTTTCAGATGAGAATTTGTTAAAGATGCGCTTATTCGCTCATTAAAATTATTTTACATACATCCTACACTGAAGTGGGATATATTTTATGGGTGTACACTGTAGTTCCCAAACAGAGTACAGTAAAGTTGCCTTGCGTATGCCGTGGTCGTTATGTAAGCGTCCAAAGTTATTTGGCAACAAAGACTGGCCATACAGCATTGAAGTAAATACGTTATCAATGTTTAACATATGAGTGAATACATTGCACCCAAGTACTTATATTATATTTATGGAAGCGGCCGTCCCCTTTATTCTACTACACGTCTTATAAACAGTATGTAGCCTAATTGTCCTGTCATATATTTGAGTTTACCTTTAATGCAAGCACAATTGCAAGGCTTTCCAAGAAATCGCTTATCTGTAAAACTAAACTTTCAGAACCCGCTTTGTACGTGTAGGGTGAGGAATAGTGCACTGGGTTTGTGTGATTAAAATCATTTTTACCTCACGGGCTGATTTCAATGCATTTTAAGTACTACGAGGCACAAAATCGAGTGCAGATTTTTTTAATTAAAACCTAGATGATATTAAAGACAATGGCACTTAATCATAACTTGGTAGATGTTTGTATGCGTTCTTAGGGTGGATGTCTGCACATTACGGAAGTCAGCTGAAAAGTGTAAGAAATTTTTGTTGTGCTTAGAAAATATGCGCAAGTGGCTCCCAGCACTGCCCACGTGTTTTTTAATATACTGTGTAAATGTGAGGCCTATCAGTGCCGAAGGATTTTCTGAAATATGTGACTTGCGAGTAGACTTATCAGGGCATATTTTCAGTGTTTCTATTAAGGAGCATCCTTTGCAGAAATGTGTTCTGTCCTTGGGCAAGGTGCTAAAGGGCTTCAGTAAATATCTAGTTGTATGAATGGATACATTGTAATATTATTTTGATATGTTGGTAAGGGTTTTCTAAGCAACAAATTAATTTAATTATATTTTGTGCCATACTACTGAAGATGCAAGCTGACCTTCCTGTTCGTGCCACTTTAGAACCAAACTAAAAATGCTTTCTTAGTTCTGCTCCTTAGACCTAAACTCCTGTCTCTTCCTCTGCTTTCTACAAATTAGATTAAAAAAACTGTCACGAGCATAGGGCTGGTGGTGGCTTGATGGTTAGGGACGTGCACTTGTTGTTGAAAGATTGCAGGTTCGAATCCCCGCCCCGCGAGGTACCCTGACCAAGGTGCCGCCCCCGAGCACTCCTCCCTGGGTGTCGAATTAGCTGCCTCCTGTTATGTCACATTGTCATATATGGGTTAAATGCAGAGAATGTATTTTGTTGTGGTGTGTCAACAATAACAATTAATCACTAAATTCTAAAAACGCCGACACTGCCTGTGAGCGATCCTTGCATGAGACCTCTCCTTGGCAAAGTCTGCCTGCCTTGCTGTTCCTACCCTCCAAGCAAACTCCTTTTGGCCTTGGCTCTCTCCACTACTGCATCTGGTGTAGTAACATCAGCCCCCAGCTAACATGTCCCCTCAGATTCATGCATTCGCCCACTTACACTCAAAAACTGAATATGCCCCACTGCTTTGTAACGATTCTTTAATGATATCGAGCACTCATCCAAGTGCCGACTCGATTCTGTATCATCTGCTGCAATGGAGTGCAGACGTCATTTGCTCCAGGAAATTGTTATTCACAGATGTGCAATTGTGTGGGGTCGTGTAGCATTTCCTTGGTCCTGAGAAAATGGGAATTGTTTTTGTTTTTCTGTGAATGAGCTGCGTGATGATGCAACATACAGCCGATTGCATATGCAGTCATGGCCTTGAAAATGTCTCCAGGACCTTCTCCTTCTCTTTTTGTTCCTGGAGGTAAGGTGGAAAGCACGAAAACACATCCGCTCTAGCCCCAGTTTTAACCTTTTGGTCTTCTCCAAGAAAGGCCGATAAGTTGTTGTGGTAGGGTTTCATTTTATAGCATTTAGAACAAGCGACATTTACAGTGTAATTTTGAAAGGGCATTTATTAATGGCCATCCCAAATCTATCCTTGCACTAAATGCACTTTTTATTGATCCTTTTTGACTGTTTTGATGACCTTTGATAGTAGGGTCACCATTAGCCTGTTGATGATTGGCACAATGATAGGGAGCCAAAACCAAAGTCATGTTCTGCACAGAAGCATTCGCCTTCAGAAAAAACAACAACATGCAATTACACAAGAACCACAAAACAATCAATATTACTTAAAATATTAAAACATGATATTTCTCATTTTTAAATGGTTAAAATGGTAATTTGTAGAGTTACTTAAAAAAAAATCTACAATTATCTTTCCCTGCTTAGCACAAATTCAATTTCATATAACTGAAAAATTTGCAATTCTTCAGCTATTTGTAGTTGAAAACATTCCATTCATTCAGTGGTTTAATCAAGACTGTCTATCCATTCATTCACCCTAAAACTGCTTATCCAGTACAGTGTCACAGAGGGCTTGGAGTCCATCCCAGCAAGCACAGGGCACAAGTCAGGGCTAATCCCTGGTAGGGGTGCCAGTCCAAAAGAGGTCACACACATCCATGATCACACATAATACGGTGGGAAATTTAGAGACATCTATTCACCTATAACCCCATGAGACATAGGTAGGACATGATGCAGGTACAGGAATTTAACCATCAGCACTGGAGACAGTAAATTATAGTGCTGAAAGACCATACTGCCTCAGTCAAAACTGTAAAAGCAGGAACATAAGACATGAGATATGTTACTTGGACCCAGATTAAGAAGACATATCATTTGTAGGGAGCTGCCTTTCATTTTTAATGTTGTTTATAATTCATTATCTTGATGGATTGGCTGGTGCACCTGCACATTTTTAACACTCTCACTCCTGATACTATGATTTCTGCTCGTGATGTTCCCATGAGTGCAATGAAAAGGTAACATGAAGAAGTTCTTGCTGGGAATCCCAGTGAGGCAGAGCGTGTGGTTATAGACACCACAATAAATCAAAGTTTGCTTGGATTCCATTTTAATGTTCATTAGTTTATCTGGTGCTCTTGAGGAAAATTACTTTAAGGTTGTCAGAAAACAGAAAATTTTGCTTAATCACAACAAATTTACTTTAATGATTAAAGCAAGTTTACTCTGTAGTGGTGAGGAATCCTACTGGATGTCTTGTAATAATAATGTTGTGACTACTACTCCTGCTGCTAATAATAATAATGATGATGATGATGATAATTTTAGCATATAGGATGCATCATCAGGGATATTTACATCATGAGACCTGCCACTGTCTTTGCCGCTTAGGTTTTCTCTTTACCTGCTGTCTTAAAACACAAGTAATGCTTGCAGAAAACTGCCGTCATTAAAGAAATTATAGAGGGCAATTTGATGATAACACGCAAAATATGATTCCCCCCCAGTATTTTTAAAACTGATTATGCAAAAGAAACTGGAAAAATCATTGTCTTCTACATGTAAACTTTTTTTTATGGAACAACCATACATCTCCTACAGTTAGTCTTCTAAAAACCATTAGCTAATTTTTGCTTACAGAATAGCTTGAATTACTTCAGGTAGTGTGAACAGCTTGCTTCCAGTATTGTGATGATGTTCCACGGGAATTATGACAATTCTCACTCAATCCATTCTTCTGTGGTGCTGCTGGGATGTCGAAGACCATGTTTATGCTGAAGTATACATTTCAATCTCATAGTCAGAAACCCAAATATTTTTCTTCATTATATGTTGATACAACTCTCATGGCTGTTTCTCAATGTTCCTCAATGATAGTGAAACATCCAGGTCCACAGCAAGGAAAGCAGCCTCAAATGGAACTCCAACCATCATTAGACAATTGCTTATTTTGATGATTTTGGTTATTTTAGTAACTAATTAATTTTGTAAGATTAACTTTAAATCTGTGCAGAATTTCTGTCACTGACTGTAAAGTAATTTTAAGCCATACACTTCATGGGGACTCTGGTACAATGTTAGTGTCAAGTGTTTGTTTACTTCTGGCTTAATGTTAATTAAGGGAAATTTTGTCTTGATAACCAATATATAGCATTGGCACTATGTTGTTGTCACAGATATATGTTTTCCTGAAAATATGTGCAGTTTGCATATTAATTATCTTTATGCTGCTAAACATAATTATACTTGCATATGTATTCAGTTAGACGTTTGTGCACAAGACGATGCAGTACATGCATGAGAAACTTCTCCATTCGTCTGATTTAATGTCCTCCTCCATTTGCATTCCATTATCCTTATTTTTTGCCAAGATCTCCTCAGCCCCTCATCATTTATATGGCTAGGAATGTGTTTGGTTCCTTTTCCTTTGTTCTCCTTTCCTTCTTTCCTGATCCCCTGAGGTACTCACCTTGAGAATCTCTTACCTGTTTTTGTTCCTTTTTGTTCGACAACTCACCAAGAGCCAGTCGTTCCTGAAAGTTACTAAAGATCCAGGCTCCCATTGGGGTCAACAGCAAATGAGAGTCAGTTACAGAATTTTCCCCTGTTTCACAGTGCGGGAATTCCGCTCACTAATTTTTAGGTCACAAAAGCATCACAGAACTTGAAAAGCACAGTTATTAATTACACAAAGGAAGTTATTATTATCTTTAGTGTTTTTTGGATTTTTATTTTCACTTTTACTAATAACATATAGATTGTTTTGGGGACCAGATCAATCCACTGTTTGCACCTTATGCATACATATATCAATTATCCACTTTGCGGAACTGTTTACTGTATATCTGGGGATTCACATGTTTTATATGAATGATCAATGTTTTCCTTAAACTGTGCCATGAGTTATGCATTCCATTCAAGTCAAGGTGTGTTGAAGTTACAGCCAGTTCTTTGCTATTGCTCAGCATTTTAGGTGCTAGTGCACAGTGCCGTCACAAGTGTCAGAGTTTTATGCTGTACATTGATTATAATATGAAAATAAGTTCCAGATTTTCCTGTATATTTGGACAGTGCCCGGCCGAATTAATGTGGATACATGGGTTATGTCAGCTTATTGGCACCATGGTACTGCTAATAATAAACAAAATATTTAACCTGGGTTGGCGTATAGATATAGTGTCTGAGTGCTCTCACATTTTCTGTTTTTGTTTTGGCTTATGATGCTATTTTTCCAGTATTATGTTTATGGTATGGTGGCCTGGTGATGGCTTTCTATAAAAGGCTTTGTGAGGTTATGCTGCCTGTTGTATTCTTAGCTCAGCTGTGGCCTTGTGGAGAAAACGAGATAGAGAACGAGAGAGAGAGATTGAGTCAGCCAAATACCAGGCAGTCTATAATTTATCCCATCAATAAGATAACAGCACTGGCAAGGAAGGTGAGCAAATTCACACAGGTTATGTAAATGGCTGTGTCAGGAGATCTGCTGTTCACCTGCTGTTTTTATGAGTTAATAGATCATCACCATGGTAATATAAGAATGAGGTAAATCAATTCACGGTCTTTCATTTGTCTTATCCTGATTATTGATAAGACTGAATTTTGATTATCTTCATGCCTGTAATCTTAATAGAACCATCAATTGCTCCGTATTTAGCACTGAGCAGAATGAATCTTTTTTTGAGAGCATCTCATGACCCACTTCGCTCAATTCCTTGACTTCGGTAATTCTTTTCATCTGTCATACGTTTTCAGCCTCCTGACACGAACTTTCCCATTACTCATCTTCTTTCAGCCAATTGCATCTAGAGTCACTCTCAAGGTCTGTAAAATTTGGGCCTTCCAAGCAACACCCCAATGCCAGTCACAGAACACAGCCCTAAGCAGTTTCTGGGAGTTTCGTCGTTAAATATCCTTTGTACTGGTTTAATATCCTTTGTACAACGCTCCTTAAGTGGGAAATTGAGCTTTCAGTCCATGAGACTTGCTTACCCTGTTTCACCAAAGGCCACACCTGCTTTGTGGGATGCACGTTCTTATACGCTTCCTGAGATTCTCACAGCTGTGAAATGACTACTTATAGTTTGTGAGTTCAGTGAATATAGCAAATGGTGATTCTAATTTTTATGCTGTAATGTTAAGAAAAAATGTTGCATAGCTGTCCTTCCTGCCCTCAGGATTTTGCAAACTTTTGCAGAATTTGCAGAATTTTTATTGGCGAGTATGAAAGAATAAGCAATCATTTTTTCTTTTCATACAGTATTAAGTATGAGTACTAAAGCCTCATTTAAGCAGGTGTTTGAGTAGAGTTGAGTACTCTTTTGCTTGTATCCTGTTTCTTATTATTTCTCCTACCAGTAATGTTTTTGTTAATTTACATTTCCTTATCTTGTTTTATTTTGCTTGTACTTATAAGCATTTTTGTCCTGTACAGCGCTATGTGTCCTTTTGTCTGTGAAAGGCTCTTCATAAATAAATTTTACTCGCTCAAGTAAGTAAGAAAATAACAATATTTTTATGTGACAAGTGACTGTTCTGCCAAAGCTGGGCTGAACCCAGTGACCTTCTGATTACAGGCACAGAGGCAGAGCCACACACTGACCCCAATGTTTTTGAATGGAGGCCGGGAACTGGAACGCCTAGAGGAGACTGAACATAAGAACATAAGAAATTTACAAATGAGAGGAGGCCATTCGGCCCATCAAGCTCGTTTGGGGAGAACTTAACT
>JAODKC010000044.1:25784357-25799576 GCA_026777985.1 Mormyrops attenuatus | reverse complement strand
AATTAAGTCAAGATCCCATTGAAGCCTCTCTGCTGCTAGATCAGTATCAGCTACACCACCCACCTTGGTGTCGTCTGTAAATTTAACCAGTTTACTGTATATATTGGTGTCAATATCATATATGGCACTAGCACAACGTGCAAACTGCACACATACAGGGCTCAGGTCAGGATTCAAACCCTGCTAGTGTGAGTGCTACCCACTGAGCCACCGTGTTGCCCCATGCATATATAAATCCATCAATCCACCCATTTTCCAGTTGTTTGTCTAGTAGATGGTCAAATTGTGTATTCCTGCCATGCCTTTCAATTATGAAGTAGCATCTTGGTCAGTTTTAAGTGAAGATGTCAAAGGCTGCATGTTTGTTTTCCTTTATATGCTGAGCAATAGAGCTGATTAAATTGTTTTTCAGATGGTTCATCGTAACCAGTGTAATATTCTCCCAAAGTAGCTATGTTTTGACGGCATAATCATAGCTCTATTATGCAAATGTTGTGGTTTAGTACATACTCCTGCAAGGAGAATCAGGTTCTATGAATTGCTCTCTGGGCTCAGCTAAAACAATCAGATCCAGATTTAGCTGGAAGTGAAAAATTGGAAAACACAAATAGCGTCAATGACCAGGCAGGGAGTCTTTTGGAACTTGCAAGACACTCCTAGTAGATGGTATAGCACAGTCATGGTATGCAGAATTCCCTGTCTTACCCTTCCAGCAGAGCATCTGATAGAGGTTGAAGCGGCTGTCGGGAGTTCAGGACACTGCACCACACAAACAATGGATTCGCTTCACATCCTGTGTGGAATGGAAGCTGTGTCAGTACTTGTTCTGCTGCCTGTTGTCAGTACCAGCTTGAAGTAGAATTTTCTCCCGTAGCAACACTGCAGTTCATGACAAGGCCATTGAAAAAAAGAAACTCTGGTCAAAGTTTGGAGTGTAAAATGTTTTTCTAGTAGTGGTTGTGAAACATCAGGGAATATATTGTATACATTTTCGTTTTGGTCATATGCACATCAGCTTGTGATGGATCTCAAGTTTGGCGGGAGTTTGGCACTGAGGGGTACTTTTATCAACTACTATACTAATACAATACTAAAATGTGGACTGCTGAACTGTCTTAGGAGCTGTCACCTAGTTGAGGTTAAAATAATGCCTGATAAGCATATGGGGAAGTGGTGATTTCATTCAATTAATTTAATTAATAACTATTTCCTGCAAGCTGACCAGTGACACATTCTTATTTCCAAGCACAGTGCATCAAAAGCAGTGTGTTCTCACTGTGTCCTTGTTTATGGATTATTAAGTCCTCATCTAATTTATTTAGTGAAATTCCTCACTTCACATTATATTAAACGGTGTCATGTGGGTGAATACATTTGCTACAAGTATCTATCCTCCCAATTCTTCTTGGCTTTCATTTTTAGCAAGTTCGGAATCCAAGTTTGCCATAATTATATTCACATAATATGTTTGCTCTTTTTTGATTTGCTTCCATTTTACTCAGACTTCATTATAACATGGTATTGTGCTCAGCATCATTGCATTTTTTGTTTATCAATCAATTTGAAAGCTGCAAATGGTCACCAGAGTCCTTGTTAGAATCTTCTATCGCAAAATTAATCAACATGTCTACATAGATCATTACTGCACTTTATGAAAGTAGTCTGCCCAGATACCCCCAAATGGAAAGCTATTGTATAGCACCTCATCCCTATCTTATCATGAAGTGTTTATAGTCTGTTTGGTTACAGTCCATCTTCAAATCGCTTATCCTGGTCAAGGTTCCAAGGTGGCCCAGAACCTGCCTCAGGTGGGGGGGGGGGGGGCACCCTGGACAGGATGCCAGTTTATCAGGATTTGTATGCACACATTGTGGGCAATTTAGAGATTACAGTTCCTCTGACTGCAGGTCTTTGGATTGAAGGAGGAAGCCGGTGTACAGAATGGAAACCCATGGGGAGAACAAGCAAACTTAAGGCATATAAACACCAGGGACAGGTGTCAAACTCTCCAGTCCCGGAAGTCCAAGACAAGGGGTGGGCGATATGGCCTAATTGTCATATCACAATCTTTATGGTTAGAATCACCATCCATTATACAGATCACTATATTTTTTGTTGTTTACAAACCAACTGAACCGGAATACGTCTAGTAATGTTAATTAACCATTTAACTATTTAACCAGTAACTGTCCTTAAAAGTCCTTATCACTACTTGTAGCATTCTAATAATAAACTTAATTAATTATTAAGGTAGGCTATGTAAAATTGTGTACATATAAAAGAAACTGACTCATTATACCAAAAGAGCTTTTTTTTAATAATACAGACACTCCTCACTTAACGACCTACCTGTTTAACGACCGCGCGGACTTACAACCAGCTCTGCGATAAGTTACTATCGTACACTGTACGAGAGGTTTGGCCGTGGTAAGGGCAGCGCGGGATTTCTTTTGTATCTTGTACACTACCGTATAAACATTTATAGATATACTAAAAATGTTATACATGGTGCAAAGGTGACATTAAAATGATTTCTATATTTTCGCATATCGTGGATCGAGTTGAAAAATGTCATGATAAATTATCGTAATATCGCTCACCACTAGGTGCAACACACTGTGAACCCCATGATTATAGCGTTGATGGTAAATTCTGTGATCAAACGCTTCACCTTCAAGAAATGATTTCAAAACAAATAATGTGCCTAAAAATTTGCAGCTGCCTAGCTTGGTATTAAACTAAGCGCTAACTTTAAAGATCACCAGCGCGTGACCTGTTCATCTCGCTTCGGCAGGCAGCCGAGACGTTCCCGTTGATATCCCTCGAATAAGTCTTTTTGAAGCTATTCCCATATGTGCAGTGCTGAGGCAACCGTGCAGTGAAGAGGACCTTGGCTTTAAATTAAGGTGTTTATCGCTGAGCCGACTGGAAAGGGGACGAGGTGTGCGTGCTAATGAGGAGTCTGACCAAAAGTAAGAACCGCTGCTTGGTTCGGGGCTACGCCGCTTTACTGAAGCCCTACACCAGCTATTTCTTTTGCGTGGGACAGACGGTGCAGTATATTGAGCCTGGCAACAGAAGGTCTTCTCCAGCCTCCACACAGACTTGGATGCTCTAATGAGAGCAGTGATTTTTGTTATTTTTTAAAACAATTTCCTTGGCTTTCTATTATGGTTTATTAATCTCAATCACAGCTCCTATTCTGTTCTCGCGGCTTTGTGTGTGATGAAATTGTCTTCTGATCAGTGCATCCTCCTTGCCAAAGAAAGCTGACTGCTGTCCAGTTTTTTTAAAAGTTGTTGTTGGTTTACCATGGTGTAATTTTTAGCTTCAATGGAACAATTTAATATCACTGTATTATTTAACACTTTTTTCTTTTTCCTTTTTGTGCTAGCAGCAGCTAACGTTGCACAAAAAGCTGAGAGGACTATATTTAAAAATTTGCTGTAATCATGACTAAGAAGCTTTGCGCATTGCAGGCTTTTTGGAGTACATTTTTATACAATGCACATCGATGTAGAAGCTGATCAAATAGCATTTATCAGCTGACCCAGGTCTGATTGTTAAAATGCATTGTCCAGTTCATAACCTGCATAAATGGTTATGGAAGTTAACATATGTTCATGGCATGTTCCATCCAGTACACAGAAGTATATTTTGGTGGGTGGGGACGAGATTTTATTGATTGGGTGGTGAGGGAAATCCCCCTCAGACTGGGGGGTCCCCCTTGGTACAACTCTCAGAGTCAAGGAGGAGGGGGCGTCCCCTTGGTAGGTTATATTGACCAGAAGACAGAAGAAAATTTCAAAGGGGGGTACATTCAGTCTCATCATTTTGCCTCTTAAATGGGGGGGGGGATTCCAGACCCATGATTTGACATTCCTGAGGTACACCGCTATCAAATATAGTATCTACATTACCCCTTCTGCCTTCTGTCTGTGATTACTGGGATAGGATACAGAGCTCCATGGGGTGGGGGCGATGTGCGGTGTTAATATCCACATCACATGTTATGCACATGCAAATGTTCTATTGCAAGGACCATGCTAGTCAGCTGGGTTGAGATTAGATGTAGGCAGTATCTGATTTTTCATGCCGTCACACCGTCCAGCACAGGGATGCCAACTTTAAATTTGTGATTTTACTGAGAAGACTGTCTGTTTTTACCAACATGCCATGCTTATTTACTGACACACTGTTTTTACCTTTTGTAGGTTTTATGGACAATCAAATTTATTTACGGATTTACGGACAGGGTGAATTTAATACAGACTGTCCGTAAATTTACGGTTGGCAACCTTGATCTGGACTAGGGATGAGGGATACCACTGGCTTTCTTTTCAATCCAATTTAATCCAAAACCCAAAGGCAATATTTGTGAATTTTCCAATAAATATTGTGACATTTATAAAACGCAAAAGGAATTGAAGAATCTACCCATAATGAACTATAGTCAAGCAGAACTTATCTACTAATAGAGTCTGCCAAATAAGTTGGTGGTGTTGCCGTGTGCCAACAGACACAAAGCAGTGTCGACAAATGACTTACTGTAATGACTTGGTTTTGCTCAATATTGGCTCTGTGGAATCCAAAATGTCTTTTAGTGAGTTTCTTATTCACTTTGTTCATCCTCATTCATTTTTGTTCAATTTCTCACAAACATGCCAGACGGTCTACAAGTGAATCCAACAGCATGGACAAAAATTATTATGAATGGCTCAGAGAGCACATGCAGAGCTCATGCAGAAGCAGTGGCAGTAAACTGTAGATAGACTTTTAGATAATCATTAAAATTGCAAAGCTGTTTCCTAAGAAAGAGTAAAACATGTTTTAGTGTAACCTATTGATGGTTTCAACCAGGAGTTAAAGTGGGATTTGGCAGGTGGGGAAATTGCAAGATTTCATTGTAGCAGTGCAGCGAGATAAAATGACCTCAAAATAACTCTCAAATTGATTCAGGCTACCTCCACACTGCCAAGTTTATTCTTAAAAAATACAGTTTTCAAATAAAAATGATCTCTATCCATACAGACGTTTTCGCATTATTTAAGAAAGTATTTCCATACACACCGAAAAGAGTGAAAATGTATATGACGTATTAGTCTACATTGGGCATGTTTGCTTCAATACAGTGACCGGTAACTTACTTCCTTTTTGTGCAAATATGCAGCAGTCATCTAATGTGTAACATACCGTTTAGCTGCATACAGGTCAGCAAAAGGCAAAACGCCATTGGAAGCAGGTCTTCTATATTCGTCATGTTGGAATACTATTTACTGCCCTGTAGGGTGACCAGGCATGTTTTTCAATATGTATACTTGATCGTACTTGTGTTCTCATGTACCTGTTTTCTATTGCCCTAGACCAGTTCCAGTATTAAGAACAGAAGCGCAGGGGAAAGTAAATATCCCTGGATGTCGTTCTTGCTCTGCCCCAAATATCAAAGATACATATGTTTCATCCTTGCCAAACAAGACCAGTTCCATGATTCATTGCGCCCCAAGTTTGTTCTTGGAAGGCAAGTTAGCAAGACCAGTCTTGCCAAGACCACAAGTACGATTTTTACCTTCTTGGTAACACCTCAGGTTATTAATCAGACAATGAGAGGGTGTAACTAACAGAATCAAATCAGGGATGTGCCATGTGATAAGTAGGAACTAATTAGGGTGATTTTAGAGTCTGTGTTTCACCCCTCCATTTTGGAGGGATGAAAACTCCGGAGAAGTGTGTTCAGAGAACCAGTGATATATGTCGGTACAACTTGCGGCAACACCAGCGATTTATTTGACAGACTATTGGTAGATAGTAAGTTCAGTTTGGTTATAGTTTATTTGGGTTAAATTATGAACCCCATTTATTGCAAAAAAAACATTTCATGATGATATTTGAAATTGCGCCAATATCATGTAGCCCTACCCCGTACTGAATATATTGATGATTGGATGGCTGAATGAATAGATGGAAGGATGGATGAAAAAGAGTGTAAGCAGTTATTTAATTGAAAAATCATCCTTATTATGGTCTGTTGGATCATTCTTTACCAACAACTTCATTTGTGACAACATCTAATCCCAGTATAAATTTAATTCTCATCCATCCATCCATCCATACGTGCACATCCAGTGCAGTGTATTTGTGAAAATAGTGGTGAATTATTATTACAGCACATTTCCTTACTGGTACCTCCAGTAGAATTAAAATATTCCAGTTAAGAGTTTGGACCCTGCAGAACTTTTAGAAAGAAGACAGATTTTGCAAGACAAAATGGTTTGAAATAGAATTTCTGTCATATTTGTATACCAGCTTCCAAGACAGGCTCCAGACCCCGTAACCTTGAAAAGGACAAGCAGGTACAGAAATGGGATGTTTGGATTTTTATACCATTTTAGTTTAAAGTCAAGTGAAAGATTTTTTATTGTCATCTTCCGCTGCATGATTCATGGGTCATACAGTGGGATGAAATTACGATCTTGGTCATAGTGCAAGAAAACAGTGATAAATAAATTATAAACATAAATATTACACACACTGACAGTCTGAGAATTTAAACAGGACATACTGAGACATGGATGTAAAACAGAAAAATACAATCAAAAATACAACTTAAAAATTTTTATTTAAAAAAATTAGCACTTGATATAGTGAAGATTTTAAATATTTTTTGTGAGTTGAACATGTGGCTGGAACCCTTGCGTCCTGTTTGCATCATTACCTGTTATCTCCTCAATCTGTGACTCTGGACGGGTTCAGCCATAATAAATATTCATCGCTAGATCCATTTACTAATCTGAATCGCTTATCACATTCGTGAATAACACAGTAACACGTCAGTTGGCCATGAAAACACAACATACTGTATGCAGCACGATAACTACACTGCAGATGAGTAATTGAGTCAATTAAAATTACCAGGAACATTTTTTGCTATTTACATGTCTAGAACAGCAAATTCTTCCTTTTAGTATTCCTTCCTTTTTCTGTTTGATACATTTTTCTCGCTAATGTGAAGCACATGAAGATCATGAATCTCATCAGTGTGTATGGCCATGCCCTGCTGACAGACGCTCTGCAAGGATCACAGGAGATCTCTGTATGCCGACGGTGAAGTACGCTACTCTCTGTGGGGAGGTAGAGAGTGAATCAGACAAAAGCTAAGCAGGTCGGCGTGGCACAACAGCAGGAACTGCAGCTCTGTCCTACTGATGCGTTCAGCATGTTTCTCTCTTGTACCTCTCTTCTGGTACCCTGTGCTCTGGTACTTTGCAGAGTAAACCTAGATAAACATGGCATGGGCAGGAATTTGTGGCCGGCAGTCAGTCAAGTTACACATCCATCTACTACATCTGAGCAGTTAAACTTTACCCTGAGCTTGTTTGTGAATCTCTCTTCGACTGCCGTTATGACTGTAATTCTCTCCTCATGCAAATGAGGAGAAAGTAGTGATGTCGGTACCTGAAATGGTGCTTATGATTTTGTTTCCTTTACGTTTTGCACCACATAGCTGGAAATCCTCCATCTCATGACCTCGCCCGTCACCCCCCTAAGCACCGGACTTAATGTGGTTTGCTTGGTGTGATTCACAAAGTGCTCTCTTAAAGGACCAGCTCAAGTCTTCTGTATACCTGTCCATAGAAGGTCTTATGAAAATAGCATCAGTGCAGTAGTCTTCGGCAAGTAACTGAAGGTATCCCAAATAAACTGGTTGACAGACAAAGTGATCCTCAACTTGACAAAGTGATTCTCAACATATCTGTGATGCAAACACATGCGCGCATTCTGGCATAGCCCGAGCCTTTTCTGGAAATATGGAAATGTCAGCTGGAGAGATAAAAATAGTAATTAGTATATTCTAGTGTGTCACACTGCACACCGATCCATTTTCAGATTTAAGGCATCCCCACAATCTCCCCACGTCGCTTTCTGCTTGTTATGGCACTTTTATGAAGCTTTTTATAGTTTCAGCCCTCAATAAAGATCCTTCAGCTTCCTTGTTTGAAGTTAGATCAAACAGACTCTTCTCCAGCAGTAACAGCCAGGTGAATACATCCATGATTGGCCTCTTTCTGACAGCTCTGCATGTTAAGTTGGTTAATAAAAAATGCAACCGCATGCACAAACTTGCCTTTTTGGGCATGACAGAGGTAGTGGCAGGTTTTATGTGCCAAAGTTGAATTTTGTTTTTCCTCTTGTAAATGTTTTCTGCATTTTTACTGACAAAGCCAGAAACAAGAGATACTAATTATCTGAAGAAGCTAGGGAATATGGATGAAGTCTGCTTCTGTTTTATTTGGTGGTGATTCAGGTGCTTAACCTCATTGTACTTCAAACCTGCAAAAACAAGGATGGTAGACTAAAAAACCTACCCTACATTACAGATTCTGACATTGTTCTAGGAGCAAAATTGAAGGAGGTTCGTTCTCTACCATGCAGAGTTTGGCCTTGCAGCTTTGAAGTAGAATCCTGTAAATTAAAGCTCAAGTCCGGCCCATACCAGAGACCTCGAGAGTGAACGCTACCCACCCCGAATAGTACTAGCAAATCTAAAGCCCAAACCCAACCTGAACCTGAAAGTGTGGAAATATTAGTCATACGCGCATACGGAAACATTAGCGATATTTTGCTGTATTTCTTCCATTGTTAGTCAGATGCTTGTTAGGTGGCTGCTAGACGAGAGAGGAAGTAATGGGAGGGGGCAGGGGATGAAAAAAGCAACTTGCACATTTTTAAAAAAACAAATCTCACATAAACTAACCTGAACCCTACCCGAGCCCAGAGCTGAACAATAAAAAACTGACCCATACCCAGCCCAAAATCCAATACTTTGTTGGGGTCCATTGGGGTCGGGTTGGGTCACGAAAATTCTACTTTGAAGTCCTGCTCTTGAGAACTTTTCAGCATAAGTGCACACTGCACACTGCATAACAGTACACAGAGAACAACACTTCTCAAAAAGCTATTAAGTGGCTTGCGTCTTATGGATGCAGCCAGGCTAAGAAGACCAGCCAAGTCTCAAGATGTGGACTGTTCATGATGGAAGCATGTTCAATCAGAAATTAGGCTGGATGGCCAGAGTCCAGGGGAATATATGTGCAGCTGAGAGCTCACCTCTCTCAGTAAAAGTTACCTGAGAGCTGCTCATATTGTTTATTTTAAGGGTCGTTTATTTTGTCAAACAGCCAGGGGGTGAAGGTAGGGCTTGTGAACTGGAGCATGAATTTGCAGGTATTCATAAAACAATGACAGTGCCACCTGTTGGCCCGATTTTATATTTAAGCCACAACATACGAGAAGGAGTGCGGTTGTACTCCAATATATCACGGCTTTGATTCGGTCGTAGACAATCACAGCAGTGATATATTGGAGTAAAACTGCAACACTTTGAGCGTGTTATTGCTTTTATACATCGAGTTCATCGAGTAGCATTTATAAGGTAACAGTAATAAGATACAAGATATTTTGTTAATTTATTTAAACATTTACAGGCCTTCACAAAAAAAATAGTTCCCATAACGTCAGCGAAGGTGGTACGGGCTATCACGTCCCGCATACCCAGAAAATTCAATCTATAACCGTTATAGTTTAGTCTAATATTCCCGGTGCCAGCAGTGAAACAACTAGCCAGCTTATTAGTGGAATTATTTTGCATTGCAAATTAAAACCATGCCGCAGGTCTAATAAATAAAATATTGTGGCGCTTGAGTGGCGAAGAGATCATGAGGCGGACAGCAAAGTTCAGTTGTTAGCAAACTCTTTATTGCATGATTCTTAAAAGGACTGCAGTAAAACAACAAGCGGGAATAAAGAATAAAGTCACACACACAGACGGGGAGCCTTTAAGGGGAGAAAAGTGGATACAGGCAGTAGAGACAGAGCATAACAAATCATACTCTGAAACTTTTTTTCGGTTCGGGACCTTATAAAAACTTAAAATCCAAAACAGATCAAAATAAATCCAACCAAACGGAACACATATGAACCTTTACTTTACTCTCACTTGCACCAACGTTAATTTTTGAGACCAGTGGAAACGCGGGCAGGTTCTCAAAGGGCACCAAGCGAGAACCGGCCCAGCACCGGCTCCGTGTTGGTGGAAATGAGGCATATGTAACTTTTTTAGATACACCTGTAAAGCAGAGTGACACAGCTGGTGTGAAATGTCCGAGTGCTGATATAACGCCTCTTGTCCAATCAGATTTCTTGGTCGGAACTAACTGTTGTATCAGGACATTTTTGTCACCCAACTCCAGATTTAATTTATTTTTAACATGGCTGAGTAACAAAAGCAGTGCCATTATAATACAGGACATATATTTATGTAGTGAACGTTTGTAATTCAAATCCCTGGGGGAGACCTGATGTAATTTCACAGGCTAAGGTCCATTAATATGGTAAAGGTTAATCTGGAGAGTACAAGGCATCATTCAAGCAGTGTTTGGCTGTGGCCTGCAGCTCAGCTCAGAGTTCAGATCTCAGCTGTGCCATTCAGGGACTGTGACCATGAGGGACTCAAATTGCCAACTGTTCCACTATGGGAGTGACTAATTAGGCAGGTATTCTGCCACTTAGCAGCAAAGGGCCTCCAATGAACTGTCAGAAGTCTGCAAACTGCTGGTTTCCGGCACTGAAGCTTACTTAAGAGTCCTCCATGCGCCATACGATTTTTCAGCGGGAAGTGAAGGTGTTTGTGATGCTAGTTGGAAGGCTACACGCCAGTTCAGGTTCCTGCAGGCTCGTTGTCATTTTGGACAGCTGTGACTGTCACAGATTCAGAGATGACTAATACCTGAGGTAGAATTAGAAGAAAAGTCTTATTGAGTCTTATTAGTCTTATTCCGACCCTAAAGGGACATTTATCGCCAGGATAAATATTTAAATTATATAATTTCTTGCATAATAGATTCTACCATTTACAGCTAATTGTGGAACATATTCCACATTGCTGCTTATCCTAATTATGTATGAAACAATTAGACTGCAGTGTACCAGCTTCCAGAGATAGAGATGCTCTTAGCTTTTGTTCTTCTCTCATTCATACCTTTAGATCAGCTGTAGATCTGAAGCCACGTCTGGGACTGTGTGCTCCGGCTGCTTGTCATGTTGTTACTTTAGAACCGTGTTTCCCAATCCGGGCCTTGGGGACCCACAGTCGGTCCATGTTTTTGGTCCCTTTGAGCTCCCTACAAGACAATCCGCATTTTTGCTCTCTCCAAACTCCTGGAGCAAAAATGTGGACTTTCTGTGGGTCCCTGAGGCCCGAATTGGGAAACACAGAGGCACAAAAATCCCATAGGATTGGTCAGGACCAGAAACAGCATGTTCTACCCTGGCTTTACCCATAGCTGTGGGCAAAGCAGATAGATGCAAGTCAAGCCGTGCCTGCACTCATAGGGGCGTTAGGAGTGATCATATGCCTCCGCCTTGTTAATAGTCACCTCCTGTCACCTGCATGCAGTCACGTCTCATTTCCTGTAAGCCTAAATCCTCATCTCCTCTCCCCGTTACTGTGTAAACCGTCATCAGGGAATCCATTTCAGGCCAGAATCCGGAGAGGGCGTGGTTCCTGCTATTTGAATGCTGAGCTAATATCCTTGCAAGATGTCCGTTGCAAGCTGAGGAGGAAGGAGGGCTTTTCTGCAGGACCATTAAATGGTCGCATGGCTGTTGCAGCATTCTGTTTCCTTGCCCCCCTCCCCCCACCCACCCACCCATGCATTTCTGTAGTCAAACATCCTTTTATTTTGTGGGAGTGTTTAGTATAACCAAAGCTCATCAATCAGAGAAGCAGGACTTGCAGTTGAAGCGCTAAGCTCATTAATCTTCACTCTGAATCCATAGACCCCTACGCTGTATAAACAAAGATCACTTTCCTTAAGGCCAGTTGACTATTTTTTATTTTCAACAATGAGGAGATCTTTAAAGTTACTTCTCTGCTTTTAGGTTATTGTTTGATTAACCTTTGGGGTGAATGGTTTGGCTATGTGAATTTGCAAGTCTGAATTTGAGTCAGAAGTCTGAATCTCACAACTTAATGTCTGTCTTTTAAGTTTAATCAGTAATTCTTCATATAAGCTACTTTTCTAATCCTTCCTAATCATTCTTTCAGACTCAGCATTTTGGGGGAAGTTCTTGATACTGAATGAACAAATCAGTGGGGCTAGTGTAATGTTTGAGATATGGACGTAAAACATTATTATTATAATTATTGTTGTTGGTCTCATTATTATTATTCTTGTTACTGTTTATCATTATTATTACTCCTATGTGCCATGTCTCCTCACACTTAACCACCTGACCTGATGGCCTATGTTTACATATTCCAGCACTCGTCACTTTGTATAGTACAATCCCAGGTTTAATATTTTGGTATATTTGGTTGCTTGTATACAGTACACTGTTTACCAAACAGAATATTTTTGGCATTGTTACTTTTTTGATTGCATTCATAGATCTTTGTGAGGACCTGAAAAATGGTCCCTACAGTGTTAAAATAAGAGGTTTTTATCACATTAGGGGGGACATTTGATCCCCACAGATATATATATATATGTGTGTGTGTTTCCCTTCATACTGTGTTCTTATGTTGTGTGTATTGTTTGTTCCTGTTTCTAACTGCTGCTGTAACGTCGAAATTTCCCTTCATGGGATTAATAAAGTTAACCTTAGCTCTTACTTTTTATAGTACCCGTGTGAGAAGGGCTAGGGTACATTTAGGACCAGTGTGCGAAATACGCTGGGGTCCGGGGGGGGTCCGACATCCCCAATTAGCCCATGAGACCCTCCGAAAGGCTCCAAAGCAAAATTTTAAGGGGGTATCAAGATCGGTATTGCGCAACAATAGGGACATGGGGACCCCGCCCGAATATTGACGGGTATTTCTCACACTGTTTTGGACCAACAGTAACGTTGCCAGATTTGGTGTCTTTGTGGTTTTTACTGCTCCCACATGGCTCATTCCCCGTCATGTGTAAAAAGCAAAACCGCATAACCCAACCAGCCCATCCAGCATACCCTGGCACGTTGGTGGAACAACTATACACTGGGCACTGGGGCAAAAATGGACCACGCCCCCTCCCTGCTCTCCCTTTCCACACCTAGGGCTTGCCTACGCCAGTTGCAGATGATGAAATTTAAGTAGCCCCCAAATATCATACCCATCATACATTGCAGTAGTTAGTAAATTCCTCAAACGTGCTTTTTTAGAGTTTGACTGCAAAACATTACAAACTAATACATTTCAAAATTGTTTTAAGTACATCAAATATAGAAAAGTAGCATATCATGAGTCTTGATAATATGCATGATATCAGCACCTTAATCCTCAGAAATGTTTGGTATACATGTGAGGTATGCAGGTGGAGGGGGGCCCTTGCTGGGGGGGCTCAGGCCCTGCCTACCAGTCCACCTCTGCCTTTGCAAGCACAGACTTTATTTTCTCTGTTGTTTTTATTTTGTTATCTCCAAAAAGGGCAGGTAGCTTTTCATTTGCTTAGTGTGCGCAGTCCATCCCACCACGAGGCAAATCTCTCTTCCCTGAAAAGGACATCAATCCAACCATCTAATCCTGGTCTTGTTGCAGAAGGGCCTGGAGCCTATCCCACAGAGCGTAGGGCACATGGCTGGGGTACACCCTGGATCGGATGCCAGTCCTAGAAAAGGACACAGTTTTCCAAAATAAAATGACCATTCCCTGTTCAGCCCAGTCCAAACAGAGACTTTGTCCAAACAGAGACCAGTATGTATAAAAAAAAGTAGCAAGAAAGAGTTGCAAAAAGCTATGATTTAATACAATACTATATATTATATTATATACACACATACATACACACACAGACGTGGACAAATTTGCTGGTGCCCAAAAAAACACAACTATCTCTGAAATAACTTCTCTGAATAATAATCTCTGAAACTGACAAAAGTTTAATGGCATCCCTTATTGTTTATTCCATATTTAACACAAATCAGAATTTGTTTTTGATTATTGATTCAGTTGAATATTTTATATAATTAAACAAATGAAAATGGCATGAACAAAAAAGATGGTACCCATAATTTAATATTTTGTGGCACCACCTTTTGCAGCAATCACTGTCCACAAGCGATCTCTGAACTTCACAATGAGACTTCTGTATTTTCCAACAGGTAGTTTGACCCACTCTTCCTGAGCAAACTGCTCAAGCTGTCTCAGGATTGATGGGTGGCTTCTCCGAACTGCAATTTTCAAATCTTTCCATAGATGTTCAATAGGATTAAGATCTGGGCTCATGGAGGGCCGTTTAAAATAGTACCAGCAACGGAGGCTGAGCTTTCTGACACTGGGCAGTATGTTTCACTCCAGGATGCCTTGGTGGTCTTGATACTTCATTGTGCTCTGCACAGATTCAAGGTTCCCTGTGGCAGGTGCAGCAGTGTAGCCCCAAAGCAAAACAGAGCCCCTGCCATGTTTTACAGTAGATATGCTGTCCTTTTTTTAAGCCTTGTTTTTCCTTCTGCAAACAGAGCTGATTCTGGTGTCATCAGTCCCAGAAACTTTGGGGCTTGTCAGCATGCATTTTGGCAAATTCCACTCTGGCATTTTTAAGTTTTTCTGTCAATAGTGGAGCCTCCTGGGTCTTCTTCCATGGAGCCCATTATTGTTCAAAGTGCATCAGATGGTGAGATCAGAAAGTGACGTACCTTGACCTTGGAGCTCAGCTTGAATGGTTTTGGATGGTTTCCTTGGGTCTTTTTCTACCATCCACACTGTCCTTCTGATCAACCTGGGCTTGCATTTCCTTTCGTGTCCACATCCTAGGAGGTTGGCTACAGTCCCATGAACCTTATACTTTTTAATAATTTTAATTTTCCTGTGGTTACAGGAACATGAAGCTGCTTGGAGATGGTCTTATAGCCTTTACCTTTTACATGGTTATCTATAATCTTCTTTCTGATCTCCTCAGACAGCTCTCTCCTTTGCTTTCCCTGGTCCATGTTCATTGTGGTGCACACAATGATACCAACAGGGCCGCTTTTAAGGTTCTGTAGATGTCGGTGCAAGAATTTGTCATAGGGGCCCGGCTGACCATTTTGGACCGTCCGAATCTTTAGCTAAACAACTATCACCTCTCCTGTCCAAATCACACTAGGCCTGACTTGCGATGAGCGGGGGGGGGGGGGGCGGGGGGGGGGGTGGGGGGGGGGGGGGGGGGGGGGGGGGGGGGGGGGGGGGGGGGGGGGTGGGTG
>JAODKC010000044.1:25748450-25784347 GCA_026777985.1 Mormyrops attenuatus | reverse complement strand
ATCACCTCTCCTGTCCAAATCACACTAGGCCTGAATTGCGATCCCCCCCCCCCACTGACAACGACAGCGATTGATGGCTTTAAATTAATATGTGATCGTGATTCGTGAACCTAAAATATTTTTGGCCATGTTCATTCATGCTCATTGAGTCGTCGTCGTTGTGTTTGCATTCGCCTTATTGAAATGGCGAAATTAGCAGAAATTGTAATTAATAAAATAAATTGTAATAAAATAAAATTGTAATAAATAAAAATAAATATAGAATATCACTGGATAAACTATATACTCTTTATTATTTAGATAAGAATTTAGAATCAAATTAATGGTTAGTCTTAAAGACTAGTTTTAATGCATATTATTCAATGTAATTATATTGAATAAAGAAAGAAAAAAATGTTCATTCATCATTCTTATCGCTGAAAATTCAAATTAGCAAAGACATTTTAGCTACTGAAAGTAGTATCGGTAATGTACTAACAGTAACTGTAGTCCTAACTATGACGGTGCCCAGAGTCCACGTCTTGATTTCTGTGCAAGAAAGTCACCCACAAACTGATCTAATTCCAACTGTCCAACGACTTCGTTCTCAATTGCCAAAAAAGCTAAGTCAGAGCATCGCTCGGTTGACATAGTACTTCACAAATGGTTCTTTAAACGTCGCAACACACTGAATGAACGTTCAGCCGAAGAGATGCCAATCGGTAATGTAATGAAGAGTCGAAGCAGCACTTCGGTGCATGGGAAAATGTCACCCAGTTGCTCCTTGGTGGTGAACTCTAGAAGTCCAACGGCCCCTCTACTGAGACATGGCTGAGATGCAGAGAAATAAATTGTCTTAAATTGCAGCAGTTCCTCAGGAAAAATCGCGTTCAGATAGGCTGGAAAACGATCTGATTTTGAAAGTGTAGCGTCGGTATTCGCGAAGAAAGTTTCTATTCTCATGCACTGTTTGGCGGATTTAATGCGCTGACATAATGCGCTTGCCGTTCTTTTCTGGCATCCTGATTTGTGTTTATACGGTTCACTCATGGCAATGCAATATTGGTTAAATTTAAAAAAGCAAGTAAACGTAAAACATTGTTGACAATAACTGCGAAATGGCCGCCAGATATCATCTGGGTCAATTTGGGCGATTTTTGAGCCGTATTTGATGTTCAATGAGCATCACGCTGGTTACGCCCACATGCTCGCCCTGTGGGTAGCTGGCATTGTGATTTCTCCAGTGAAAAATTACCAATAAAAATTGCTGCGCCCAAACAGGGGCCTGTCACTGCAGGGGCCCGCCGTGCATTGCACCGATTGCACCTGTGTTAAAAGCGGCCCTGGATACCAAACAACACAGTAGTATGTTCTTTCCCTTTAAATAGGCTGAATGGCTGAGGAAAAGCATGAAGGCACCTGTGATACTAATTAAGGTAAAACATTTAGTTTGAAACATGACTATAATAAATAGTAAAAGATAAAGATAATAGATAAATAGATAAAGAGCCTCTTTAGGGGTACAAACAAATCTATCCATACTATTTTAGCATATCTTGATAAAATAAACAACAAATCATTTCTTTTTACAATTTTATTGGTTTATCGCATACTAAAGCCATGCAGGTTTACATTAGACAATTGCTTTTAACTGAATCACTTTTCAGGAAAAATGGAGCATTGTTTCAATGAGGGTACCAACAAATTTGTCCACGTCTGTGTGTGTATGTGTGTGTGTGTGTGTGTGTGTGCGTGTGTGTGTGTGTGTGTAATTCTAATATTGATTGCAGTATGCATTGTGACCTGTACACACATGCCCCCTTACTGCAGGAGCTAAAAAGTTAATTCAGGAATATTCTCTCAAATCATGAGAGATAATACATTTTCGTTGTTGTGTAACAGGCCTGAGTACTGAAGTACCTTCTATTTGAAAGCATTCAAAAATAGTCCTCTTGTGGGATGTTTGTGTTTTCTGTGGCCCCCACATCGATTATTATTCTGAAAATCTGAAATGAGATTTAACTATTAAAATATGATTGAACATTTGTCCCTTGAGATTCCACTGGATTACTTCAGTATCAGTGAAATGCCTTCAGTCTTTAAATGAACAGCTGTTTGAACTTAATGTCTTCTCATCATGACAAAGAAAATTATGAGAACTGTAGGATTCTGTGGAATCTGCCCAAGAAAAGGAGCATCATCTTCTTTAAGGCTGTTGTAAATATTAAAAAGTAAAATAGCCTTCTCAATGATCTGTGTAAAACTTAAGCATACAAGACATCATTCAAGCACTGTGAGATGTGAGATGTCCCATTATAAATTGGATCACTGTAATATAATGTACTTATTAATGGTGCTCGCACGTCCTAAATGCTTCTGAGGCATGTAGCCCTACAGCCCCATTGGAAGTTGAGTAGAAGGACGTTCATACTGATCAGGTTCTTAAAGTATTGTTTCTGAATGGCTGAATCTATACTGGCCTTTCTATTGGTCCTTAGTTGTTACTACAGTCTATGTGTCTGGGAATGAACTGAATGTTCTGTTTTCACGTAGTGTAATATTCATTTATTTGTTTAATATTTCATGCAATCGTTATAATCCATCCATTTCTAAAATAGTTGTGTTTGTTTTCATTAACGTGGGGGGGGGGTAGTTGAACAGTGACTAGTCACCTTTACTGCTAAGAGTGACATCAGCATGTGCTGGCAATCACTGCTGGCTTTATGCCCATAGAAATCAAAGAAGAAGCTTAACGAGTTCATTCTGGATTCCCTGCTTATCATAGTTTTCAATCTCATTTGAGTTCCTCAGATTACTAATCCTAGCCTATTGCGGATTGTTGAATGTCATTTAATGTTAAAGTGTCACTTTAATGTTTTAATATCCTCTGACACAAAATAAATGTGTTGTTAGTCTTCATTAATCTGATCTTCATTAGGGTATAGTTAAGATCTGGACATGAAATGCCAATTGCAGAAACCATAATGCATCCCTGAGAGACTGCAGGGCTGCATGATGCGGATGCTGCAGCGGGGTCCAAGTGGGAGGATTTAAATTGGGCTCTGGGGATGGTAGCGCTGTGGAGCGGCCCTGTATGTGTCAAACCTCCTCCTCGCCGTGGCAACAGGCTAATATCTGCTCAGAACCATGAGCGAGAACTTACAGCGTGAGCTCTTAGGTTGCCTATCCTCCTACGCTCGTCTCCCATGGCTCTGCGTAGGGGAAGCCTCTGCCACAGATTGTGCTGGAAACAAAGTGACGCACACTCTCACTCCTCTTAAGATCATCTTGCCCACTGTGCTTGTGTCCTGCATTTTTTTTTTGTTTGTTTTGTTAAAGCTTCATAACACCTATTTTTATTGCTGTTTTTTTGGGTAGTTTCAGTGTGGTACCAAGCAAAAAGAACAGAGGTGCAGATGCATGGACTGGAAGCCTCCATTCAGGTTTTATCGAACAACCTTTGCGTCCTTGTGAACAGTTCTACCGCTCCATCCATCCATTTTCCATAACTGCTGATCCAGTACAGGCCCACAGTGAGCCTGGAGTTTATCCCAGCACGCATGGAACACAAGGCAGGGGACACCTTGGACAGGATGTGTACTGCAGTAGGCTATATTGCCATAAAGCAAACAAACGCAGGAGGAGAAGGGGCAGGAATTTAATTTGACCACTACATGGAAACAGTGAATTGTGATATTTTGAACATAGTACTGATTTGCATTTGAGATTTTTCCATTTTTTTCCCTATGAGCTAATAATGTATTTTTGTTCTCCATGATAATAACACACAATGACGCTGTTTTTTCCATGTTGTTTTTTCCTCACTTGAGCTCTGTGGAAGCAGAAAACCTTTTATTCTGACGCCTATATAATTACCTTAATTTCTGATGAACACAAAGATATGCACATACTATAAAGCCAGTTTTCCTATTTAACCACAGTATGCTCTTGTCTTACGTCTGTAAGTTTCTACGTGTTGCACGATGGGGTATAAGAGGTTCCCGCAAAGACAGTGTGTCTCCAGAGTTAACCTTTCTCAGATCAGAATAGCTGGACGGATGCAACAGTATTAATTAATAATAAACAAAGCATTTGTCGAAAGTGGCTGGAAACACAATAATAGCAGGACTAAACTTTGAGAAAAGCTTTTATTAAATTATAAGAGCCAACTACGAAGTACAAATGATAACAGTATGAATTTGTAGTTTCAGAGCCTTATGGCAGAACAGCCAAAAGACTGAGCATATAGAGTAGATAGTACAAGTACAGTAGGTATTGAGAACATACATGGTTTCTGTGAGCTTACATGAATACCCAAAGCCTGCCCTAATTTGCACATTGCAAGAGAAACTTCTCTTAATCGTGTGCAGTGTTAGGGGGGCCACCTAATCCATGTCAGGGGGGACGTTATGAGCTACTTAAGGTTTTACAAACTACTTTCAAACTGAAAGGCTCCTGTGCTCGGCTAGATAGTTCAGCTCTTCTTGCGCTTTGACTGGTTTGTTTCCTTGTTTGAAAGACTCATCCAGCTGTTTCACATACAGTATGCATGATTATAGGAGACTGACCAAGCAGCACACAGCAAGAACTGTGCTAAAGTGAAATCCAGGTCCTTTTAATTGAAATGGTAGTTTACAAATCCTGTCCCCCCGACATGGATTAAGTGGTCACCCTATGCAATGTACGTGCAATTCCTTTCCATTTTGCTAAAAGTCAGTTGCCATCAAATCTTTATGTTGTAAAATTATTAATGTCGGAAATGTTGTGAAATGAATAAACTTGCTCCTGTTTGCATAGTTGATATTTGACTCATGCAAATTTATGAACAATCAAAATGCTTGTTTGTGTGGTTTAAAGGTACAGCTGGTGTATGTGTCTGGCTGCTCCAAACTTTAGGCATTTCCCGGAAAAATTGGCCGTAAAGAATAACGGACAGGAAATAGGGGATGCATGTACCTCCAGCACATTCTGCTTCCCTCTGAGGTTGAGCTGGGCGGACCCACACTCAGCCCTAAGTGCGGTGCTGTCTTTCCTCATAGTGCTCTTTCTGTAAGTACTCAGAGAGGCCAGGACGACCCATGGCGACGAGCGGCTGAGGGGGTGGGGCTTTGAACAGATTACTGTGTTTGGGGTTCTATTATTAGACCGCAACCCAACTCAGTCCAGACAGCTGCCTGCAAGCTGAGCCACGGAGATCTCAATAAGCAGGGGCTCTGCAGCTAGTGCAGTGCACGCTTATCAGTGAATGGGTCTTGGGAGGGGAGGGTGGGGGTCATCCAATCTGGTCTAACCTGTGAGTCCTGGAGCCCGGGGGAAATCTGGGTCAGGCATCAAGAGGAGATGGAGGATGGAAGCATGGTGATACGACTGCCGGGCCGCTCCCGTGGCCCCGTCGCTTTCGAAGAGATAGGGGAGACCACGGTGCTGCGCTACAAGGAGGTTCACCACTTCTTCTTCCTGCCCTTCAGGGAGCAGCCCATCTTCAGCACGCGTGCCCACGTTTTCCAGATAGACCCCAATACCAAGAAGAACTGGGTACCTACCAGCAAGCACGCCGTCACCGTCTCCTACTTCTATGACAGCGTGAGGAACGTCTACCGGATCATCAGCCTGGATGGTTCTAAGGTACGGAATGCTGCTGGCTATCTAATCTTTATTATTTAATTTATCCTTCTGTCTGTGACAGCTTTAAAAACATTGTCAGTTTAACTTCTAGTAAGCTATCTAATTATACAGAACATTTATGAAGAACATTTATCAGAACAAGACTTGCATTTTTTAAATCCAGCTTCACAATCTGGGAAAAGAAATCTGAGTTAATATGCATCTGTCTGAGTGAATTATCAAGTGCACAGAGCCAGTGTGAGTTCGTTACGACAATGTCATCCACTGGTGTTGAGATCTGGAAGTCATGCTGTTTGTGCAGCTGACTGTGTTGTTGAGGATGCAGGTTTGAATCCCAATTAGGACATATCTAGCAAACGCATATCACACACTTTCACTGCAGAATAGTTATCCCTTTCCCAAGTGTGATTCTGACCTTCTGCAGAAGGTAGAAACCAGCTAATCTGTGCATTTAAACACAGCATTGTTTTTTGTCAAATAAAATCAATCGCAATCCGCATCAAACTTTCAACCTGATGTTGCATTGCTTCTTGGTTGTTATTGTGCTCTTAGTCTTCAGTCTGCGTCTTTTATGCTGTTGAGACAGTCATACATTATAGCAGACAGAAAACTGGCTGTGGCAGAAGAGTTAGGCATGTGACCAAGTCCATGGGTGGGAAAAGGCGTCCTTCACTGGTCTGGCAAGCGTCAGATGAAAAGCAGCAGTCTACGGTTTGACACCAATAAATGCTTCCATGAACTAAGACCACACTGACTTGTATATCCTGCTTTTGTATATATTGAACTGCATTAGATTTTTTCTTGTTATTTGGAGATCAGATTTGACTGCCCATAGCCAAGTATTATTTGTGTATAACACATGGTCATTTTCACTGATGATTTGCATGGGCAGTTCTTCAGGTACACCTTCCCCTAATTTGAGGCATTACATGTGAATGAAGTGTGTCCAAATAATAAGCTAAGGCCACATTTTCACAAACTGATCTCTAATAGTTCTTCCTTAGAAGGTGAAGTTCAATGTCAGCCATCCCAGGAAACCCCAGAAGAACTGCTCTGAACAGTTTTAGATCCGATGGGACCAGAAAAAACATACGTCAATGGCCTGAACAATGTAGTTTATTTTTACTAGATGATAATGAGGGTTTTACACTTGTTGTCCTGTACCATGTCCTGGCCCACTGAGAGCGTATTTTCTATAAAAAGGTCTCTAGGAGTGGCCCTCCTGTCCACAGCTTACTTTGCTATAAAAGGAGGAAGTGGCTATTTTCTGAAGGGGTCATATACACTTCTAACCTCCGGTGAGCTGGCACTTAATCTTCGTGTGCCTGTCTCTGTCTCATGGGTTAAGAGAGGCCAGAGGGTAATTTAAACAGCCCTCCCCTACAGTAAAACGATTCCAAATAGCCCAACTTAATATGATTTAATGGACAAACACAAATAAGTTTCTGTCCTTGCAACAGTCTTAAACTCACTACTGCAAACTAATTTTCCCTTGGTATCTTCGTACTTTTGGGAAGCAGGTGAGACATTACTGCCAGCTCATGTGACTTCTGAGCTGAAACAGCCCTCTGGGTGTCATTGGTCTCAGTGAGCCCCGGAAGTCTTCCGAAAGGATGGTTTTTTGTTGCCTTTCTAAGATATGCATCGTTTCAAACAGAACATTTAATCAATGCAGTGTTTTGGCAAGAAACTTCAATTATCACGTTACATTATATATATAATATTTCACAATAGCCTTTAGTCAAATTCTTGAGCTTTTTTTTCCTGTATGGATCATGTACGCTTCCAGTCTGTAGTGAAGGACTTTATTCCAAGGAGTTTGGCTCTACAAGAAATGTATGGAGTCTAAAACGTACCCTCAATATTCACCCCTAAGTCATGAAGTTTCCCTGCCATCATTGCTTACCTGACTGTATCTAAAGCCTCATTGTGTCCCTCCTAGGCCCTCTGTCTCTTCTCTGATTAACTGAGCTAACATAACTTAGCCAGCTAACATTAATTTTAATCTCCCATTCTAGGAGATTAAATAAATTGTGTTGTCTATTCATTTGCAATCATTAGGTCTCAGAATAGTTAATGCAGATTGATGATGGATTTCACTGCTATTCAGGTGGGGTTGATGACTCCTATACAGACATTGCGAGTAACAACGTGCACTTTAAACTCTTCACTGGTATTTCTTTCGCCCTCATGTACTAGGTTTTCTTTACTTTGCATTGCTGTAATCTCTATCTATAAATATAAATTTCATCGCGAAATAACAGTTGAGAGATGTTTCTGTAGGGGTGGAAAGTTCAGAGAGTAGAAATCCAGACCAACCAGTTCAGTACTCTGTGAATGTGACTCTTTATACTCAACTGGTTGGTTGAAACAAAATCTTGGTCTGCATTTGTACTGTCTAGGCCTGAACTTTCCATCTCTGTGTTTCTGAAGCACGTCATGACAAGTTTGCAGTGACTGAAAAAAGATGAGGAAGCAAAAAGCCAGTTCAAAGAGGCACTCTGCTAAAAGTTAGAGGTTCAAGAAGGCAATTTAGTGTACAACTTTGCCCCACCATTTTCCAGTTTCTATCGGACAATTACTCTAAATCTTTTAGGTCTTGCCTCCAACTAGCAATGCTCAGATCATCTGTATGAGCATTACACTACTGCCTGCTTCCTCTGCTGTCTGTGTCATCTGGCAGTCTCTTCTCGCTATTCTACATGCTGGCATCTGTAGTGAATGATGCAACGTGCTCGCTGGAGAATGCTCTTTGCCAAACCCCACCTGCAGCTCAGTGACAATGCAGAGCACCCAGAGGGAGCATTACAGGGAGTCAGCCTCCTAATGCGAGCCAAATGGGATTCTACCTTCTTTATTGGTACAGATAGCTAATGTAGGACAGAGGATATAGGTTCTCACTGTAGGGTATACCTTGCATTGAAATTCTGCGTTAAAACTTTTGGTAACACTTTACTTAAAGCACTCATGTATAATGCATTATAAATATCTTCATAATGCATTATAATGCATTTATAAAGTATTATAGAGATGGCAATAACTATTTATAAAAATCCATAACACATTATAGCCTTGTTTAGAATGCATTATGAATGCTCTATGAAGCTTTCATCTATAGTACACTATAAGTCTCGTCATAATGCATTATAATGGCTTATATTAACCATTATAATGCATTATGAAGGTATCTGTAGTACATTATGATGACTGCTTGAAGTAAAGTGTTACCAAAGTTTTAGATGATCTTTTAAGGTAAAGTTGAAAGGTTTTATGTTTCATAATAATGTTGCATTACTTACATTATTTTGTTAGGGAAAAAGCTAATATGCAGTATTTTTTATTCTTAATTCATTGAGCATTTGTAAATATAATAAATGTAATACATCTGCATACATTTCCTAAAGAATTGTTCTAACAATGAGTTTTAATATTCAGATGTCAGACATTTTGATTGCAATTTTAGTTAATGGGATCTTAGACAGTTCTTTCATCTCATCTGTGGACATAAAATATATGCTGCCTAACACCGAGTCTAATTTATGGAGAACATTTCGTTTACAACGTCATTGCTGTTCTTTGATGCTTTTGGTAAGTCGAATTTAATAAAATGTTTTTGCTCTTAAGAACATGTATGTGAAAGAGTTCTAAAGATAAATCTTGCATCTCAGCGTTACTGATCTCTAACCCTGGTCACACTGTCCTTTGGCTTTCATTTCATCCAGGCAATAAACTGTCTAATTCAACACAGTATCACCTGATATGATGCACTGTGTTGATTATAACTGGGCGGGGCTTCCTGGCCCAATCTGCCAAGCAACTGCTCTGTGCATTATAATGAAGCACTACAATGTGTCTCTTCTAAAGAAAAAACATATGTATTTCTGACCAGCTTTTTAAATTGTCATTATAAATGGCGGGAGATGTGATGATTAAAGTGTTTCAGTGACATATAAACAAGTGACATATAAATCAACAGTGACATTTAAACAAAAAGTTTGTGGCTGTTCCTATTTCCACAGGCAATAATAAACAGCACCATCAGCCCGAACATGACGTTCACAAAGACGTCACAGAAATTCGGGCAGTGGGCAGACAGCCGCGCCAACACGGTCTACGGATTGGGCTTCTCCTCTGAGAACCATCTGAGGAAGGTGGGTAGCACGTCATACATTCTCTGAGAGTGGGAGTTTCGTGACACGATGACGCCACACCTGCTGGCGTAAGGGTCACATGTCCCCGCTCAGTGATGACAGACCACATTCTATGTGTCGAGTGCAATTAAAGCGTATATGTTTTTTAAGATGAGGTGTGTCCCTTCAGACTCAAACCCATTGCTCTAACAGCCCTGTGTCCATTTATATTCTCCCAGGGATCCTGTGTGGGTTTACTGGCATAACGTAGTGTTAGTGTCAGTTGATGTGACATGCAGACTATGGGTTTATGTTGTGTGTTGACCTGCACGTGGCATGCATCCAGCGAGCAAGTGCTTACACATGCCTGTCTCAGCCGCTCAGTGGTTTTCCCCTATCTCTGGCAGCTAAACATTCGCACACACACACACACACACACACAACCAGACGAGAGCTCCCACCCACACTGCATGACAAGGAGCATTAATTAGATGGTAGTCTCACTGACATAATCGTCATGCTAAGCGTTTCAAAAGCAGCTCGTCTCTTTCTTTCAGTGCTTTGTGGAAAATGAATAGTTCCTGTAAGTCTCCAGGCTATTAACGTTGAAGGGCTGAATATCCAAAAATGCATCTCATGCACAGGAATCAAGGGCTCCTTGTGTGTCTAATAACTAGCAAAAACATGCTCAATATTCTCTCCATTTTCCTGCTCATACAGTATAAGTTAATATCCACATCTTGCCTCCTTTTATCCGTTTTCCTCCCATTCTGCTGTACAGGAGCCCAATATAGCCTTTCACTCATCAATATCAGCCTCGTGCACCACCAGCTAAGGTGATTTTGCTTGCATTTTTATAACTATTGCCCAGTGCTCTGCAGGGACCTACTAAGACCCAGGAAGATTTTCAGGAAGACTTTGTGCCGATTCTCAATCTACGTTACCGTCACACTCCAAAAATATTTATAAACTTTATTTGCCAGCAGTTTTGGTGCGAACGATCAGCCCTCTCTTTCCTCTGCACATAAGAGCTTTGGTATTTGAGGCTGGTGGGGGGAGAGTAAATGATATAAACGGCCATTTAACTTGACTAATAGCTATCACGTGTTGCTTTTGACGGTCTAAAAATGCCCGAGTCAGACGCTGCCTGATGTCAGTGCTGCATTTGCATGGAGCAAAGATCCATTTGCTAGCAGGATGACAATATTAAAATAGCGCCAGAGGGACACCAGTTCAAATACTCTATTAGTATCATGTCAGTTCATTTGGTATTTTGGTGTCCCTTTGCATTTATTTATTGTATGTTAACTATATATATATAGTTATATATATATATACATAATAGATGCCCATTAGCCTGACTACCTAAATGCGGGAAAAACAGGATGAGCCCTGTAGATGTGAAACGATGGCGCCTCCCATTCAGTGGTAGTGAGCAACTACTCAGTAGTTACTTTTTTATTTATACCTACCTAGTATCAGGCACGGCCCACTTTTGCCTACAGAACTGCTTCAAGGGTCGATGAAAATTCCTGAATGAATAAATGACGTTTATCTGACACTTCTATCCAAAGCAACTTACAGCAGAGGTATGGGTTACAATTCCTGTGCTTCCTGGGATATGAAACCGTGACCTTTGTTGTGTGTTCAGAGAAGCCTGTTTACACTCCACCATTTATGGATCAATGTTTGTCACACATGGGTGGCACGGTGGTGCAGTGGTTAGCGCTGCTGCCTTACAGCAAGAAGATGCTGGGTTTGGTTCCAGGTCCTTTCTGTATGGTGTTTGCACCCTCTCCCCTTGTTTGCGTGGGTTTTCGCCTGGGGCTCTGGTTTCCTCCTATGGTCCAGAACTGTGTAGGGCAGATTGATTGGCAAGTCTAAATTAACCCTGTAATTGTGTGTGTGTCTGTGCCCTGCGGTGTGTTGGCGACTACCCAGGGTTGGTTCCTGCCTGTGCCCCTTGTTCCTGGGATAGGCTCCAGTGACCCCAGTTGGGATTAAGTGGTTACAGTGATTGATGTTTGTTGCACTTCTGTCCTTCCCATTAGCTTTAACGAGTCTGCCCATTCTCCTCTTACTTCTATCATTAACAAGGTGTTAATGCAAGGGTAGCTGCCACTGACAGGTGGATTTTTGCTTATGGTACCATTCTCTGTGTACCATATAAATGCTGCAGTGCATGAAAATGCAAGGAAGGTGGCTGTTTTTGAGAACCACCCCGTCTGGCACCATCAATCACGCCGCATTCATGATCCCTTAGATCATGCATCTTAGCTGTGCTAATGCTTAGCCAAACAGTAACTGAACCTCTTTCAGCCACATGATTTGTTTTTGTAGAAGCACACTCTTGCATTAACAAAAAGGTTAATAAATTGTCCACTGCATGTGTTTGTGTGTGTGTGTGTGTGTGTGTGTGTGTCTACATGCGTGCGTGCGTATATGTGTGTGTGTATTATAATTATGTTTATATTACATTGTGGGGATTAAATGTCTCCCACAGTTTGATAAAAACCTGTCATTTTGACATGGGGACCATTTTTCAGGTCCTCACAAAGATTTGTGAATGCAATTAAAAAACTAAAAATGCCAAAAGTCTCGTATTTTGTTTGGTTACTTGTGGTTAAGGTTAGGGCTGGGTGGGGGTTAAGGTTGTCATGTTGGGATTAGAGTTTTTCCCATAGAAATAATGGAGAGTCCCCACAAAGATATAATTACAAACCTGTGTGTGCGTGTGTGTGTGTGTGTACATGTGCGATATATACATAAATATAATTTGTATGTGTGTATCAGGGTGTATATATTATCCACCCGTCTTCTAACAGCTGATTATGGTCAGGGTCATAGTAGGTCTGGGAACTATTCCAGTCCGCATAGGGCACCGGGCAGCATAGGGCACCAATGGCATAGGGCACCGGGCAGCATAGGGCACCAATGGCATAGGGCACCGGGCCGCATAGGGCACCGGGCAGCATAGGGCACCGAGCAGCATAGGGCACCGGGCAGGGGTACACCTTGGACAGAATATCAGTCCATCACAGGGCACATACATGCACACACAATCCTGCACTACAGGGAATTTAGAAACAGTAGTAAAATCCTTAAAACATGTAAGACTTTAAAAAGATGTACTATTTTTATTCTGATCCTGTTTTAATCACCATTTAAGTTTTTTTTTATTCTCAAGTTTGCAGAAAAGTTTGCAGAGTTCAAGGAGGCGGCACGGATAGCGAAGGAGAAGTCCCACGAGAAGGCGGAGCTGGCGAGCACTCCTTCTCAGGTTTGACATCCATTGGGGACTTACGAAGGAAAAGCTGTATTCAGAAAAGGCTTTGCATCGTTCTTGATACCTTTTTTTGTGGTAAAGCTGATGCCAAAAAATTTTAATACGTAACTTAGCTAATGACCTATCTGAGAAAATTCTTAGAATTGAAAAATGTTTTTATAGTTGCTTATTGGGTAGGGGTGATTTCCCAAATTCTTTCTGAAGAACATGTGGAATGTTCATGGGCCGTTAATGAGCTGCCCTTCTGGAACAGTATTTTAAGGGCAACTTTAAGGTTCTTGTTAAAGCCACCCACATGATGCAACACCAGTAGTTAATCAAACAATATATTGTGAAACCAACACATAATTTTGTTATGTTGTGTTTAAGGCATTTATATGATTGTATTTTTTTATATCACAAAGTTTAATCTTACTAGATAAATGATGATGATAGTTGGCAGTGCTGTGGCCCAGCCTTACACCGTTTGAGATTGTGTGTGTGTGCAGTTTGCATGGCCTACCTGTGTCGCGTGGGTCGGTTCCTGGGTCACACTATCATATACTCTGGGCAATTTAAAGATGGCAGTTGAACTGACCGCATGTCTTTGACCTACTGGAGGAACAACACACAGATACAGGGAGAACATTCTAACTCCACACACGTGCCCACATGCACACACCCACACGCACGCACACACACACACATGATTTAGCAGGGATTCAAAGTAGGAGCCCTTCAGTTAAGCAAATGTTGGGTGTTTCCTCTAAGGATATAAACGATAATCAATTTTATACCATAAAATGTCATTTGTAGTATGTGTATCAGATCCCAAATTTGATGTTAAGACAGGGTTCATTCATGACGTGACTGTTTGTAGTCTATGGTAGATCCAAAAATCACATTATGGGTAACGAGTGGGCTAGGTAACACATCAATTAACAGGGAAGACCTGCCACATCACATATAAAGTGCTGTGGAAAACAGTCATGGATCCCTAAAAGGTCGGTGAAAGTGATTAGTGTCACTGGGGGACCCTCCTCAGCTGGTTGTCCGCTTAGCCCCGTCCCATCCCAGTCCCAAGCTGCACCGCTGACCTGACCCCATCTGTCTTTGCTAAGGAGTCGGCAACTGGGGACATGCAGTCTCCCTTCACCCCGGAGAGTGTCAACGGCACCGACGAGGAGAGGGCCACACCAGACATCAGCCACAACGCACTGCCCTTCCCACACGGGTAACTGGTTTATGATGGGTGCTAAGTAACAGAAAGGGATTTCCATTCTGGGTGACTTGTCACTCCAGTGGGTTTGCGAAGGCCTTGCTTCTCCTTTGATATTCCTCAGCTGTGTTACATGCAGCGTCTGGATGTTCACAGTTGCTGGAGATGGTTTATTGAAAATAGAAAGAAAAATCAGCAGGGTGGAAGCAGGCTGGCAGGAAACATGAAGTTCCAAAGTCATCTTTCCTGATTAAAATGACCTCAGCAGAATTTTTACTCTGTGTTTGATGCCGATGTAGGTTTTGTTGTCTTTGTTGATGGTGACACCCATGATGCTGATGATAATTACAAAAAAGCTTGCCTTGGAAGCAAGTTAAATTATTTAGCTGAGCTATTCTCTTTGTATGAGTTTTCAGTGATAATAGAGCGTAGTGTTTCTGCTATTGAGATTATAAGGATGTTAGCACTGATGATGTGGATGTCTCAGGCATGTGATTTGTTGCTTAATTTAAACAGCAGTCCCTGTGATGGATTTTACGTTTCGCTGGGAGGCCCTGCCAGCGCGTTATCTGAACGCATCCGGCTGCAGTTGGATGGGATTGCCTTAATCTTTCCAAATGTGTTCTGAGAGATTAGGCCGCATTAGCTTTCACTCATTGGCAGTGCTAAGCCTCAAACTTCATCAGCTCCCAGAACTTGTAATTAAATAAAATAACACAAATACTCACCGAATACATTTGCATTGAGAGATCAAAGTGATTAGAGCTGATTGAAGGCTTCCGGTTTCCAGGAATCTGAAACATCCATTATGATTAAGACTCGCACCCACTGTAATTGTAATTGGAGGTGTAATACAGTGGTTGTAGGACTTTAAATTCCAGATTAAATCAAAACCCTGTCGCTCGCTTCCTTGATCCTCTCCAGATTTCGCATTTCAGAATCTGGCGCATTTCTGGGTCATACTGTTCCTCCCCATGGGTTAGGAAGCGGGAAATCACAGGTCCGGAAAGGAAGGCAGTAGGAAACAGGTGGAGTAGCTGTGTTGAACATTTGAGGTATGCCATCCCCTGTTGATTCTATGGCTCAATCAAGCCATGAGGAATATTTTAATTGGCCAGTATAAACCAAGATATAAAGTAACTGTAGATCCGTCAAAATTTCAGATAGCAATTTAAACGTTCTGCAATGAAAGGATTTTATAAAGCATACTTGGAGAAACTACATGCGATTTGTTTAACTGCTTTAAGTGACTGTAAATTTTGCTGTTTTATGAAAATCATTAAATTATTTTCTTCTGAGACTGCCTGATTTCATGATGTTTTGCTTTCGTGTATATATATATATATATATGTATATATATATATATATATATACAGTAATGTACAATACTGTGAGCGATTTATTTAAATTTTTGTCTTAATTTTTAGCAATTGTCTCCAATTTGGTCACTCTACATTATTTGAAATGTGTATGGTGGGCTTTAGCAACTGTTGCTTTACAGTAGCTTTGCAGATCAGTGATTTGTATAGTTCTCACGGAAATCACAGATATATGTATCATATTGGTGTTTATCCTCCCAGCATCCTTTTCTGCCTCTGAGCTGCCATTTATTTCTAAGGGGAACATGCGTCCTGCTGGGTGACTTGTGGGCTCTCATTTTAAATAAAGTGCACGATTTTTAGAATAGGTATTGCAAAAACTGAGACATCTCAGGAAAATCTTAGACAATAGGATAGTTTATTACATAATTACATATGAGTATTTAGAAAAAAATTCTGTATTCCAGGTACTTGAAATATTCTGAAGGTCAAATAAATAAAGAGCTTAATGCGGCGTTAAGTTTAGATAAGGCTGTTATGCGCCGAATAATGACTGTGGCCTGGAGTAAATAAATAAAACAAATGAAGGCCTCTTATCATTTTTGCTTTTTTTCTTTCTTTTTTTAAAACTTACTTTATGTTATTGTATTATATATTTGTGCTAACTGTAATGGTCTTTGGATTTACCCATAGCAATGTAACAGAAAATAAGAGTGTTTGTATCGTTATTTATCAGCATTTAAATGGTTTAGATAGACTGAGGTAATTCTCTCCTTGTGTCTTGTCCCTCCCCCCCTCAGCTCAGCCATCAACAAGCATTGGGAGGCTGAGCTGGCAGCTCTGAAGGGCAACAACGCTAAGCTGACAGCCGCACTTCTGGAGTCCACAGCCAACGTCAAGCAGTGGAAGCAGCAGCTCGCAGCCTACCGGGAGGAGGCCGAGAGACTACATAAGCGGGTGAGACGGTCAAAGGTCAGCCACACACAGAGGAGAGCCAATCAGGAGCAGCAGTCAGTGGTCCATATTCAAACTGAGGAAGAGGATGTGGGGCCTTGTGTGCAACCATCTGTCACCGTCAGGCTTCATGCTGCTATTTTAACTCAACCTTGATTTTTAGCTTTCAAGAAAGTAAAACATCATATGTGAAATATTATGACTTACAATGGACTGGCATCCAAAACTCATGGGAGTTTTACTTACATAAAAATGTTCTGAGGGCAGAAGGAAAAATGATTGGTTCAGAGAGATAACCAATCAGATTGTAGAGGAGGTGGGTCCTAGCAACTAGAGGAGGCAGGACCAAGACATCTGATTGTCTCACCTCCTCTCATTTTTTGGACCCACCTGCTCTACAATCATTTTTCCTTCTGCCCTCAGAGCATTTTCATGTAAGAAAATCTCTCATGAGTGTCCCATACAGGGTGTTCCCTGCCTTGTGCCCCACCCTTCCTGGGTTCTGGTCCAGGCTCAGCATGACTTTGTATTAGATGCGAGGTTATGGGTGGATGAATAAAAGGAAATACAAAGCTTTTTGTACTTATTGGTGGATAAGAATTAGTTATGATTTTTATTTGGTTTTACTGACAAGTAACAATAGAAACAACATCCATTTGTTTTCATCATTCAGGTAACGGAGTTGGAGTACACGTGCAGCCAAACGAACGTGATCAAAACTCACAAAACGGAGCTAAACCAGACAATTGAGGAGCTAGAATCCGCACTGAAGACAAAGGAAGAGGTAACATCTGACTTCTGGTGTAATTTCCCCTAGTAGTTCAGTGGTTCTCAAACTAAATAATTTGGAGGGGTCATGAAATGATTTTTGGTGTATGCTAAACTTAATCGTTAGCAAGTTACAGCCTATTTTTTGGAAGGAATGAGCAGCAATTTAGTCTTCCCTACAGTCGTATAACAAATGATGACCACAGAGTGTTTTATTTTTGGTGGAAAGCATGAATCACAAGACTTCCAATTAGTAACGATCTTAACCAAAAGAAAGGTTAAAACATTGATGTCACCACTGGGAGCTCTAATTGGGCAGGAGACATTACTATTGCAACCATCTTTATTTAATGTCCTTCATGCACAGATTAAGAATGTGCTGATATAGCGAAAGGTTTAAATACCCTCAGACTAGAGACAGCAGAAGCTTGAAATGGCTAAAGGCCAATAGTATTTAGCGGTGCTACTCACGTCCAATACATGTAGACTTTCCCAGATAAGCTGTTCTAGAAATTAATTAACAAGTTATTGAGGAAGTTGGGTCAGCGAATAGGCCCATATGATGCTTTACTATTGATATCCCCTGGACAGGAAAAGGAACAGGCAAAAATCAGGAAGGGATCAATAAAAAGAATAATCAAAAAGCCCTGTTTTTAATCTGGGTGGTAAAGCTGCCGTTTACAGTCTGCCTTAGCTCGGCTGCCGCTCTCCCTGGTCCCAGTGCTGCAACAAAAGAGAAACACCTTTATTTATAATGAACTCAGGGAACGAGGGACAGGTGGAACATATTGCTGACGGATGTAATTGGTAACACTTGTCACCTGATTCCCTCCATATCGGGTCTGATGGCAGCTAGCTGCCCTCCCCCCTTTCACACCAATTTTACTACAAAATGAATGAGAGTTGAGCCCTGATCCATGCTGGGAGGTGTGAAGAAATGTTTGTATGAACATTCATGATACGGAGATTCACAAGGCTTCTGATGACTGTTCAGTTCAGCCAATACTTATAAAGCATGACAGGAGTCTGACACTACATGTTTAAAATGCTTTGAAATGTTATGATTTGTGAATAACTAGGCAACAAATTATATCTAGAAAGGACAAACCATATAAGAGAAAAATTAAATAAATAGAAATGAAAGCAAATGAAACAAATCAAATCAATTCATGCTTTTAAATACACTGCTGTTAAAGAATAAAAATGATTTATAGGTAACTTATAAAAGAATAATGTGATATATCAGGGCTATTGAAATCGCAGTCCCCAAGGGCTGAGCATTACTGATTTTCCAGCCTTCCTTTACCTGGGAACCAGGTGTGAAGTCTCTGGCCAGTAAGAATTAATTAAGAAGTAATTATTAAACTAAGTACATGGGAGAACTGAAAA
This sequence comes from Mormyrops attenuatus, assembly GCA_026777985.1. Lineage (NCBI taxonomy): Eukaryota > Metazoa > Chordata > Actinopteri > Osteoglossiformes > Mormyridae > Mormyrops > Mormyrops attenuatus. The sequence continues at coordinate 25,765,699 of JAODKC010000044.1, read as the reverse complement.
CAAGGCCTGGATTCGGAATCGAGGGCCCGATTTGAAGAGCCCTGTGATATAGCATTAATTTCAAACTTACCTGAATTTGAAATGCTGAAGCAGTGATTCTGAAAATTAGAGTAGTGATACATTCATTTCGCCTGGCCCATCTTGCTCTCTGTGAGAGCAAGGTAGGGTGTCACAGTGCAGGGTCAGCCGGGGTCCAGTGCCCCTGGGATGATTGAGGTAAAGGGCCTCGTTCAAGGACCCATCAGTGACATCAGCCTGCCGGTCACATGATTTGAATTGGTGACTGTGGGTACAGCGTCCCACCCCACGGAGCCACACGCCGCCCCGGTGTACAGCATGTGTACCTCTGCTGGATGAGTAGGATGCAGGATGGGGATGACGCTCAGTGTGTGGCTCAGTGGGCTAAGCCTCTGTGCCTGTGATCAGAAAGTTGCTGGTTTGAGTCTGGCCTTGCCACCTCTGTGGGTCCTTGAGCAGGGCCTTTAACCCCCAGCTCCCTGGGTACTGCTACGGGTGGCTGCCCTTCATGGACAGCTTGCTCTCACCTACAGAGAGCAAGCTGGGGCAGGTGTACAGAGAATTTCCCCATGGGGATCAATAAAGTATCTATTATTATTATTATTAATAATAATAGTATGCAGAAGCTTCGTATTCAGCAAGAGTGTGCAGCAGTCCCTGTGAGCTCTGCATGTGAGCGATCTAGCCTGTGAAAGTTAGATGAAATGTTACTGCATTCATCCAAGGCCCTCCAGAGTAATCAGTCTGTGATGTTCTGTCCTGCTGCTGCTGTTCCTGCAGGAGATCGAGGGGCTAAAGGCAGAGGTGGAGAATGCCAGGCAGTTGCAGGCACAGAGGGACTCCCTTGCCCAGAAGCTGCAGGTGAGGGGGCTTACCTCACAGACCACAAGGGCTCGCATGGTTGGGATTTCTAGTGATGGTCCTTTACTTTGAATGAAAAGAGAATGGCTCGGGGATTTTGAAAATCTCTTACATCTATATGACTTTGCAAAAAGAATTTACACGTTGCATTTAACTATGCTCTAAATCAGTGTTTCTCAATCTGGTCCTCGGGGACCCACAGCCGGTCCACATATTTGCTCCCTCCGAGCTTCCTACCAGACAGTCCACATTTTTGCTCCCGGTCCAGGGATCTGGGAGGGAGCAAAAATGTGGACTGTCTGTGGGTTCCAGAGGACCAGATTGGGAAACACTGGTCTAAATAACCAACACCAATGTGGACTGTGTACCTGAACTCAGAAAAAATACTGTGCCTACATTGTTTTTACTATTGAGGGAACTTACCTTCATGTCCACTTTCCAGGAGACGGAGACGCGGAGCAGAGACCTGGCGGGGCAGCTGGCTGACCTGGAGCAGAGACTGGAGAGCAACCAGCTGGGCCAAGAGGGCTTCCTGAGGAACCTGAGGACCCTGCTGGAGCTCCTGGACGGAAAGATCTTTGAGCTGACAGAGCTACGGGACAACCTGGCCAAGCTGGTGGAGGGCAGCTAGAGGAGCTCTCACACCTACAGCCTGACCTGTGCCTCAGGAACACATATCCAGAGCAGAGCAGTGACAGTGGCACCAACGAGATACTTTCCTTGGATGGGGGGGGGCAGGGACGTTGGTGAGGTCAGGTTTCCCATCTGAGGACTGGAATTATTACATGGGTGTTCTGTTCAATATGACATTGTTCTATTATAGCGTACCCAATAATTCAACATGGCTGAGTTATCTACTCATCCAGAGAGTGGAAAATTATGTTCACACTTCTTGGTTTTAATTCTCTGTGGCCATACTTGGTCAAATGTGGGCGTTTATGGATGCAGTATACTATCCCTAATAATAGTAGTAATGATCATTGTCTTATTAAATGAAATCTAGTTGTATATTTTATATAAATAAAGTATAGATTGTGGAGCCAGTTTTTCTCCCAGCTGTGCAGACGGCATTGCCTTTAAAATGCATTGATTGCAGTATTCCTTTATTGAGTTGATGTTTGCCATTTCTTGTTATATAATCAAACTTCTGTTCAGACTTCCTTATAGTTTGTGTTTCCACACAGAATGCATGGGTGGGGCAATGGTAGTGTCTCCTTGGGGTGGTGCCTGTCCAGGATCTCCCCATGTACCCCATCTTTCATGTTGGAGGTGAATTCAGGGCCTTGCAGATTGTCCTGTTGGGAGGCGGATGGCGAGATTCCACACGGATCCGCAAAGGGTGCGATGTGGTGTGGGACAGGTGAGGGAGTGGGGCGGACACCTGTGACCAGTGAGCTTCTGAGCTCCATGTGTGGGTGCACTAACTGGAAAGTGTGGTGTGTCATAGATCCAGCCTGGTTATCTGCTGCATACATTAATCTTGCTGTACAGACACATACACATAATATTATACATGTGATGTGTACGTAATTTAAAACTTTTAATATATCCTTATTTTTCTGTTGAATTGTGTTTATTATTACTGCCATAATTCCCTGGTTTGTTAAATTTGTTTAAAGTGCTAAGGCATTATTTATGCCGTACAAACTGCAAATTATGCCAGAATCTGTGTTTATGATTACTTCCATAATTATTACTATTGAGGGGTGTTCTCTATTTTTGTTTGTCATATTTTCTAACACATGGATGTTGGGTATAATAGTTGTGTATATACGGGCCTGAGACACTTAATGTTTTATACAAGACAACATTAAAAGAGCCGCAGAAATCAAACTTCCATAGTGATTTTATACAAAACAGTCAGTAAGAAATGAAAAACCAAACATGATTCATCAGTTATTTTCCATGTGTTGGATTTATGGTGATTGCCTTTTTGGTCATGAAAACAAGGTCTGGAATTGGTTCACACTGTAGTTTATGGCACCAGGTGCTGTTGCAAATTTAGCATACCTATTTGAATTGCCTCTGAATTACCTGCCATTAGAAAGCCTCTTGTTCTATGATGTGTCTTATCATAACACACATTTTGAATTGCTGATGCTGTCACACAGAGAGTTTCTGAACATCGCCGGATTTTACCTGGATCATAAATCACCTTTGGCTTCTATCTGGTTGCCCCTCTTCTAGAGCAATGGTTCCTAAACCTCGCCATGCATTCTTTTGATTTAGCCATTCAACTGTAACAAAACTATAATGAGCTGAAACATTTAAAGTGGCTGAAGTGGATGTTTGGAAACCATTGTTTTACAGAACCAAAGTCTTCATGCCATTTTCATGACCAAACATGCAGAATCTTGCTGCTCTTTGATGTTCATAACCACTCATTACAGATTATTGAGGCTGTGAAAATAATGCACATCATAGAGCACATCGAAATACAGCACTACTGGATCATACATAGGGATGAATATTGCAACGGGAAAAAATAAGGACAAGGCAATTTCAAGGTTACATATTGATGAGTTTTATTTGCAATGGGGAGTAAAATCAAATTTGAAACAGAAAGCAAAACTCAGAAGCACATTTCTACCATAGGAATACAGGATGAAATAATAATAATAATAATAATAATAATAATAATAATAATAATAATAATAATAATAATTGTTAAAGCAATTATTTTACATTGAAGGTGTATTGCTGGAAACACCTTTTCCCTGCTTATTTTCAATAAATACTTAATCTTGTCCTTTTACTAACTTGTGCAAATGCATGAGAGTTTTGTTGCTACGTTTTTTCCAAATGCATTAAATACATACAGCATATATATTCTTTTGCAGTTTTAATATATTGCAGACCCAGTGACTGGTTAAGTCCATTCATGGAACAGATATTTGAGGAAATAAAGAGGATTTTCTGGAGATGACAAGCATTCGGTGTTCAAGAGACAATGTGATTTATGGAAGATTTACTGAACAACAGAAATGTTTAGTATTTACAAACATGAGGAAATCAGGGAAAACACCAAAGCCAAAATCTAACACAGTAAATACGTGCATATAAGACACATACTGATAGATCAACTGATAGTAGATTGAGAGCAAGGGTGCAGTGTGGGTTTAAGCTATGTCAGCACTGGGAATATTCAAATGCCTTTTTAATACTATTAACAGAAGGATGTTGCACTTCTGAGGAAAAGACTCTGGACATTGAGTCATTGCTCTCTGCACCATTGGCCTGTAACACAAAGCAGGATTTCATGCTTAGCTGGATAACTTGTTGGATTTGGGGTAGTCTAGACTAAATGTAAGTGAACAAAGGCAAAGGCCATTTAAGCTGGGGTACCTTAAATCTGACAAGTTATCCAGCTAAGCAACAAATCTGGCTTTGTGATACAGAGGCCAAGTAGAACGCAAAGAAGGTACTGCAGTAATTTTTATACCACTGATTTTATCCTCATAGATAAAGTTTCATGTTCAATGCTGTTATATTCATAAATTATGTACAAACATGTATATAAAACATGTGCTTATGTAAAGGTGATATCTGCTGAAATGAAAGCTCTCATAAAGAAAGCAACAAAAAATTGCTGAGCATGGAGGAGGTATATTTCTGATTACAGCATCAATTAATTCGGCAAAGGCAATATAATCACCAGACATCATTCATTTAATTTCAATATGGTGAAGAAGACAACTGAATCATTATCATTTAATCTCTAATGGTGAAAAGATCCATCCATTCTATGTACCCACTCATCCTATTCATGGGCACGGAGGTCCAGAGCCTATCCTGAAAAGGCAGGGAATAACCCAGGGCAGGGCACCACATTTACACCATTTGGCAACTCCAATTCACCTTAGACTGTAAGGGGGGAAACCCCACAACAACACAGTGAGGATGTACAAACTCCACACACATGGAACCAGGACAAAAACTCAAACCCCAGTCCCAGAGGTGCGAGGCAACAGTGCTAACCACTGTGCCACCATACCATCCATGTGGAAAGATGTCAAATTTTATTTTGAATTAAAATTATCATTACATTATTCATTAGTTCAATTAACAAACAATGACAATTTTTTTAAATTGCACAAAACTCTTACAGGTGCTTTGGTGATAATAAAATGTCCCCTTATATTATTTTAATTAAACTTTGACATATTTAAGGGCTTAAGAGAAAGAGAAACACAAAAAATATACATAATATACACTATAAGATAGACTTCAGCTAACTCATTGCATTTAGGATTCAACTGTGCGAGTCATTCACAGAGCCACACAGCCACACGCAGGTAGCTGATGTTGTTGTCTGTTACTCGATTATGGCCGCAGAAAAGAAAAAAAGACCACAGGCAGACACTTTTATATTTGAATTGTACTGTACATTAGCTTAAACCCACTATCCAGGTAAAATCCACAGGGCAACCATTTCTGTAGACTTTGCGGATTGTCACAAGTAAGGGGGAGTGACGAAGAACTTATATTTTTTAAATATACATGTATATAACCTGCAAAATAGTTATTATAAACAAGATATAAACCTCAACCTGAAGCAAAAAATCAAATTAACATAACATTGTTACAATAAAAGAAAAAAAAAACAATCTGGATTAGGAACATTTTATGTCAATCCGTCCAAGGATGGAGGCAATGCATGTGAAGGATTATTCTGTGTGTCCGAATGAGGGTGGAGCAGGAAATGGAGACGGCTCTCAGATGGGGGCCCTGCTGTCTCGCTGGCGGGATCGTCTATGGTGCAGACATACAAAGAGAGGCAATTATGAAGACTTTTCACTTGTCATAGCAACTGATCCCAAATCAGCTGGTAAAACCCTGTGGGCTGCAAAATTTTGCATACATCTCTGAAAAATGTTATTAGTTTCTAAAGGTTTGTTTGGCGAATGCCCGTCAGTATCTTCCCTGCTCTAGCCTACAGCTTCCCATGGACCTCACAGTGTCCGCTTCAATTAGGCCTCTCAGGCACAGCAGAGCTGCTGGACAAAGGTGAGGACAATAGGCACCTCAGCCTGGGTCAGGCTAGCAAGAAGAGAAACTAAACTAACAAACAGACAGAATAAAGCAGATCTGAAAAAAGGCTCCGGCTGTTTAAGACTTTTATCCATACTCTGAATGCCATCCCGTAAAAAAAAAAACATTACAAACACTCCCTGGGTTACGATGAGTTTACATTCCGATAAACCTATCATAAGGTGAAAATGCATTTTAATACAGTACACCTAACGTCATAGCCTACCTTAAACATGCATAGAACACTTACATTAGCCTACAGTTGGGCAAAATCATTAACAGGAAGCCTATTTTATAATGAAGTGTTGAATATCTCATGTAATTTATTGAATAATGTACCGAAAGTGAAAAACAGAATGGAATTGGAATACCCATCGTAAAGTCAAAATATCATATCAGACCGCTGTAACACAGACCGTTGTAACCCAGGGAGGGACTGTATGTGAAACACCTTGAGCTACACTAAATGGGACACGCGTCTCATTGGAATCCTGAAGCTGTAACTCGTCTCACTGGAATCCTGAAGCTGTAATCCCCTTCTCCTCCTATGGGATATTATTAGCAGGCATGGTGTTAATTAATGCTGCTGTGGCAGTGAGATGTGACTCCATGCATCTGCCAAAGCGGGGTGAACCTACAGGAGCTGTGTAACAGCCATGTAAAGGACAGTGTGGATTGGACAGCGCAGCTCTGGCTACTGCTGAGCTCTGATAAGACAGAAATAATGTTGGAAGGCCTTGACTTAATGACTCTCAGGCTTCACCAGACATCCGGACGGCTCCTGCGTCACTCAGGCTGGGTCTCATGATCAGCTAGAACTTCTAAATTGAGTCTTACATTATAAATATATTGAAAATTCCCTTTTCTCTGAGTGATATGCCAAGGTCAGAAAAATTCCATCTATGAATAATGCAGAAAAGCACTTGTTACCTGTATCCGGCTGCACAAACGCTTCTGTAAAATTCCTTACACTGGTACGGAGAGCATCTAACGTTGCTCTAACGCTAAATAAAATGTCTTAAGATCAGTCTTCTGTATGTCTCCATGCACTGCTCACCTGCTAGATTTACAGTATAATATAAAATTCTGATTCTCACCTTTAAAGCCAGATATACTCAATGCCAGTTAGTCATGAAAAAATGAAACTAGTTTTGCATAATATTTTTCTTCTCATATACAGGACTGGTGTGCACAATGGTTCAGAGGATAGCAGTGTGGTCTCACACTTCCAAGGTTGTGTCCCACTGCTGTTTGTGTGCCCTATAATGACTGACTCCCCTTCTACCGTGGTCAGTCGCCTTGTGCCCTATGCTGCCTGAGAGACTCTAAGCTGACCGTGACCCTGTAATGGATATTGCTATGTAAGCATGCCATCAGATCTAAAACAACATTTACCCAAGACAGGCCATTGATGAGGTCTAGGTCCCATGTATGTGTTAGGGATCGTAGGTGAAGTCTATCTCATGGTAGGAGACGCTAGGGGTTGTGGGTAAAGTTTAACTTGTGGGAATAAATGCCATGGGTTGTGACTAACGTATCTGGTAGGAGTAGACACTCTGGGTCGTGAATGGTTAAGCTTCACTGATGAAAGTAGGCACTAGGTGTCATGGATAAAGTCGGACCCCTGGGGGTGGAGGATGCAGACCTAACTGTCCCAGTCAGTACAGGGGAGCCCCTCGTCCTCAGATTCGGACTCGGGTGAAGCCTCCTTGATGCGGCACATGGCCTCCTGGATGCTTCGCACCAGTGGGTCAGCCTCGTCCGGCCGCGGCACCCTTCTGAGCCTCACACCTTTGCGGATCTGAGCCAGAATGCTGCTGGTGTCGTCATCCTCGTTGGGTTCGGGCCGCGGGGGCCGCAGCTCCACCCGGCGCAGGCGGAAGCTGCCGCGCTTCAGCGAGGCCAGGACCTCATCCATCGGGGTGCTAGCTGTCAAGAGACAGGCACCACGTTTGGATCCGTTTCATAGTGCCTCAGATACAATAATCTATGAATGGTGACAAGTATTACATCATGTGTGTAATGTAAATGCAGGATCACATGAACTAGGCATGAGTGCAGGGCCGAACGGTCAACAAGCAGATGTAAATAGAGGCCAGGATGATAATATCAACATAATATGAAAATACTACTCAACGATGTAGTATATGAGAAATAAACTCATAATGAATGTTAACACATTTTTGCCCAATATGGCTTTTTCTTCAGAAAGAGCATTTCACCTGACTCTGTTAAGGTAGCAAAACGTTCTAGACTTCAAGGTTCTGAATAAATCTGAAATCCATCTCATTGACTGAAACATGTCTTCAAGGAATCCCTAAATGTGAAAGTGTTGAAGGTGCCTCGCCGACAGCAGCGTGCCGGGGCCCACCTCGCCTCCCCAGGGACCCATCCGCGATCGGCGTCTTCCTCAGCCGCTTTCGGGCGTCGATCAGCTGACTGCTATCGAAGAAGCAGCAAGAAGACGTGGAGGAGTAAGCAGCAGCCGGAGGCCTGGGGACTCCCGGCTCGTTCCCAGGATTGCCATCCTGCTGGATGAGGCTGGTGGGGTCCCCCTTACCCTCGCCGGGTGCATCCCCTGCCAAAGGGGGTGGAGGAGGAGGAGGGGCTGAGGGAGGGAGCGGGGAGTGAGAGATGGGCGGGCCACCATTTGAGGTCGAGGGAGGGGCCGCGGTTTGATTCTGGAGCACAGCCCCGCCTTGCAGAGGCGCCGTGGGGCATTCGGGTGGCGCAGGCAGCGCAGAGCGCAGGGCCACGCCTTCCTGCTCCGTTTGCACGCTGACTTCCAGGGTCTGCTGGGGCTGCTCGAGGCTCACGGGCCGGCTCAGGCCACTGACCCTTCTCTTCGGGGAGCAGGCCAGCCGCAGCCGCCTCGACTTCAGAGTAACTTGACCTGGGTAGCGCTACAGAGGAGAATAAATCAACTAACTAACAGCAAAACAGTAGGAAACACTTACATAAACTATAATTTGAAATACATTTTTATTTTTCCTCTCGTTTGTTTTAGGTACTCTGTGAATACAAAAATATAACACTTTGGGGCACTTTTCATAAATACTGCTGCCTATTTACCTTCAACATCTTTATCAAACTTTATCGTAGCCCCTCCTGGTGGCTGAGAAGCTTATTACACCTCTGCTTGCTTGAGCACTATGCTGTATACAGCTTTGGGCCCAATTACTGTAGTAAGCTGGAAGTTGGACGGCAGCACACCAGAACTATGGGAGGCTATCTCAGCACAGCGATGCAGATGGTCACCGGCATGAGCACTGCTCTGGTACCTGCTTGAATCTGCGGAGTCCTTCCAGCGTTTTCTGCCTCTCCTGGCTGACCCTGGTACTCTGGCTCTCCTCATCCATCCGCTGCTGGTACATGTGCTGCAAGATCCCCAGAGGAGCTCAAAAACTTGTCCGGCATGTCGGGTCTTTCCACAGACCGTGACGCTTCCGGGCAAACTGTGACTTGGCCCTCGATACATCACAACTTCACACACAATGTTTACCGGTGACCTACATCTGTCATAGTGCACAACGCACCCACCTCTGAAAGATCTCTCGGAACTGCTTCAGAATCAGTGACTACACTAAAATTGTGGAAACACCTTCAATTTTTAGAGATCACTAAACATTATTACAGTTCCTCCAGTTACGTATATAATCGTATTTAATATCTGTGAACATTCTTTGTTTATGAACATTACTGCCAATATCGTGTACTAATTTTTAAAGCGTAATGCCAAAAATGCTAGGTATTTCCACAATTTTGGCCACTAGTGTAAGTATATGGAACAAATAACGAAAATTTTATTCATAAGTCGTCACTGAATAGAGGGAAAACACAAGGTGAAAATAGTGTAACAGATTGCAATTTTTGTAAGATTTACCATTCATGTATTATATATTTGTTCATAATGCTGTTTATATAATTATATAATGTGGCAGTTTCACTCGCTGCACCAAACCCCAAACACACATCGGAACACCTTAGGGGCACTTTATTCCAAACTTCTGTGTCCGCTCCTCAGAGCAGACAGCTGTCCCGTCGCAAAGCAAATCGCACGACGCGAATGATGGTGACAGACCGTCGCAGCCCTGCGCAGAAAGATCAAAGAGTGGCAAGGCTACGGAATAATCGGGCTTTTCACGCCACGTGCTTATCGGGGCGGGACAGCCGCTCGCAATCCCGGGCGGCACCGAGGATTCCCGTCAGGGCCCCCCCTCTAGCCGGCAGCGAGCCACCTCAAAGTCTTTGTGCTGGTTGAAGAGTTTTGCGACACCCCTGTAGATATGAACAGCGTCTTCATCATGTCAATGAGCAGAAACATGGATGTGAAGAAGGTTGCATCACCCATCCATCCATTTAGCATGGTCAGAGACATAGGGGTGTGGCTGCTTTATAGGTTTTTTTTCCTTCCCTAGAGGTGAAAACACGCTAGATGTGACGATACCTGCTGCAAGGCCTGATTGGACATGTGGTCCTCTTGGCTGCCCTGCCGCTGCTGCATCTTCTGCTTGTGATTAGCGATGCAGATCTCCTAGTGATGGGAAAATCAGGACAGAATAATAAACAGGCACCACATTAGCCACCTAAATCCCCCATATCAACTTAGCATTGCCCATAATTAGCCCAACAATCAACATATAGCAGGTCTCAGAAGATCCAAAGTAACTAAAACATTTAATTCGGCTTGCAAAAGACATAGAAAGACTAGAAGAAATTTATGCAAAAAACGGACAAAACAACATCAGACATAACTGACAGGTAATGTGTATAAAGAACACCTAACAGAGGACGTCTCATTTGTCAAAAAAATCTGTCTCACCCTCTTGTTCTTTAGGTAGGCCTTCTTGGCAGTAATGCGCCCCCTTCTGGCTTCCATCTGCCTTACACGCTGCTGCAGCTTGAGCAGCTCCTCTCGTTGGGGCAGCGAGTCGTCAGTGCCCTGCATGGCCTCCGTGCTCTCGAAGGTGTCATAGTAGACCACCTCATCCTGTAGATCTGCCCCGAGGAGACATTACTGGCCTGGCTTATTATCATCCCCATTAGTAAAGGCACCCTACAAGCATGTTCTGTGACAAGCCAGGTGCCAGGCGGGGCCACGGGGGGAATCATGAGCTTGACCCACACCAAGCCTGGGCAAAGGCTAACATATACAGTACCTGTCAAAATGTTAAGCACTTCTTGAGGTTATGTACGTACTGCAGTATTTTGTCAACAAGGAATGAGATGGAGTGCCGTGACAGATGAGCTGGCCCCCGCAATTCCCTGACCTACACTCCCCAGAGCTTATTTTCATATAAAGGTAAGAGCAAGGTAGCCCATTTGTTCCCAGAACTTGTGGAGACTCAGTCAGGACTGTTGGAGAATGATTCCAGGTGGTTACATCTGGAAGCTGGTTGAAAGAATACCAAGAGTCTGCAGTGCAGTCATCAAAGCAAAGGGGGGCTACTGGGAAGAGACTAAAACTTGAGAAAATTTGGAAATGTTGAACACTTCTCTTGCTTGTTGCAATACTTGATATGTATTACTTCACTGTCTCAAGGCCATTGACTACAAGGTGAATTACATAGCTAAAAGGGAGACAGATGCAATAAAAACAGCTACGTCCAGACAAAGTGACTGGTACTGTAACTAAATTACTGTAAATAAGAGCGAAGGAAGCTAATGTTTTTAAGATGTTTTTGTACTCTTACACCCAAATAACCACACCCTCTGCCTATTCTATGGTCTAACCCTTCGGGGACCAGGCCGTTCTGAGGTATGGCATGGAGTTGCTGAAGATAGCTGAGCTGCAGAACTAGAGACAGGAATGTGTGGGACCCCTCTCACCAGAGAGCAGGTGGGACCCACCAGTTATTTGCCTCTGGAGGCTCTCACGCTGTGTGGTCAAGAGCAGCTCCTCACACTTCAGCACCTCAAACTGGATCTCGTAAAGGTGCAGCTGCAGCTCGTAATACTGTGCCTCCAGCTGGTCCAGGCGATGCACGGCATCCTCGCCACCCTGCAGAGCCTGCATCTAAATCATTAACCACAAATAAGGTGGGGATACAGGCTAAAATGGCCTGACGATAAGTGCAAGGCAGAAATATGACCACTAGAGGGCAGTAAAAGGACAGTCTTCCCAAAAGCACATACAGTTCAGAAGATTTTATCTTGAGACATTTTTCTCTACTTTAAGCACTAATTTGAAAGAGCTACAGCTAGAGAGGTTTGCAAATGTTTGAGAAGAAATCAGCACCCCAGCAGAACAAAGACATCGGCCCTTCTGATGAGCAGGTGCTTGAGAGATACCTCCTCTCTCAGAGTCTGCTTCTTCTGCTCCAAGCATATCTCCCTGGCCCTCATCAGCTGCAGCGTCTCCTTGGAGACGGCACACTGCAGCCTCTCCATGCGCTCCACGGCTGCCGCCCACGCCGCCTTGCCGAACTTCCTCTGATCGGCACGCATGCGCTCGAATACCGCTGCAGAGTGGGGGGTGGGGGGTGGGGGGGTACATGTTGCTGCACTCAGATGAGTCGCTTTCTGCTACATAAACGCTGTAATCTTATGGGTCCTAGTCGAAGATGGACGGGAACGGTAGTCTTTGTCTGGACACAACACGCAGCAAGGACCCATGGCCAGGACAACTGTGACACCATGCTGACAAAATAAACAAGCATTTTCCAAGAGGCACATGCCAAGATTCAGCCAGCACATGAAAATCTAGGCGAGAATGATGAAAAATGCCATTTAACACTGGATGCTAGAGCCCCCTGCTGGACCTACGACAGAATAATTTCAGTTTCAGTAACTTTACAAGGCAGTATATAAATTTACATACTGCTGTGTCTAATCACCACATGGTGTTAATGACTATAAATAATAATAATCTGCTAAATATTGGGCATATTGGGGGCTAAAGACTTTGTCCTTAATGTGGCTGAAGGCCCAGGAGGGGCCGCGATGTAGCGCCTTTGGACACAATATTTAAAACCAGGATTGCTATGAATTGCTCCATATATGAGGATTTATAAAGGGGGGCAAAAACCAAGCCATTGTGGATGAAGCCCCATAAAAATGACTAAGTGCAAACACACAGGTGGCTGCTCTGATCTCTCACGCTTCATTGTAATAGCAGCTAAGGCAGTTCACTGCAAGGCCCCTGCACAGCCATACTGAGCAGGCCAAAATGACGCCTGCACATACCCTGCAGGGGGGAGAGCACAGGCAACACAGCCCCAATGGTGTTTCAAACTTAATGGCCCAATTGTGCCCATTTTTCAGGGGAAGAGCATTACTCCCTGATGTCCTTGGGGAAATTTCCCATTAAACCCTTCGTGGTGAGCCCCCCCTTCCATTCCGTGTGACCTGTGGGCTAACTGATTTCAACCACAAGTTAAACTGCAGTACCGCGGTATTTATGCATGATACCGCCACCAGCCAAATGTGAAGCGGAAATAAAATGATTAAAACTGGGAGGAACTGGAAGGGGGCTTTTAAAATGCTGTTAAGCTCCTGTAGCAAAGTGCCACTCCTACCCATTAATGGTGACCATAATTTTGATGGGAGCAGCTTTGAGGGTTGTAAATCCCCCCACAGAGACAGCGAACCCAGAGCACGTGGAGATACAGTACTAAGTACAGGTCAGCCAGCTATAGGTGAGGCAGACTGCAGTTACCTTTCTGTGCCTTGGCGGTGATCTCAAAGTACTTGACGGTGAAGTCCTGAATGGACAGGACGGCCTCATGGGCCTTGCTCTGCCAGTCTAGGTCCTCCTTCTTCAGGCTCTCAATCCTGCGGGGGCCCAGATAGTCATTCTCTATGGAGATCTGAGGGACGGACATCAGACACAGGGTAGAGTCACCTAGAGGACCGCACAAACATTCTTTTCTGTATAATGTTCCATAATCAACTGAATAACTGAATCGGACAGAAATACTAACCAGACTGATATACTCTTCCTCGGATTATAAGCAGTAAACTACCAACAGCTTTATCAATCTACTAGGGACTATTTAGCACAATTCAGCCTGTAAATGACTGAAATTGAAGCCAGGAGAAATGATCTACTGCTTTCAAATATTTCAAAATATGTTACAGGAATCTGCGGGTGAGCTGTTGTGTGAGCTGGTTAGTGGTGCATCAGTGTTACCCAAATGCTCACAGGTATGAAGCAGCTGCAGAAGACCCAGCCTTTTGAATATAAGTGCATTACGATCTGAAGGGACTTTGGGTCTTGGTGTTTGATCAAACTGCATAGGAATGTACTCTTTACAGCTCTGAGGATCAGACTGTGGGCTATGCAGAAACGGGTATGTAACCAACATTCAGATCTTCCCCTTGTTCTCCCAGTACACCTGATCCAGAAAGCCAGTTTCCAAGCAACGCTTCTGTATTTCTTATGGAGAGTGTATAAAGCTCAAGAATGGTACTACATCCAAAAAAAATAGGCCAGAGAAAGGGAACCACACTCAAGTTATCATCATGATGTAAAGCACAGGTGTCAGACTCCAGTCCTGGGAGGCCAGAGCCCTGCACATTTTTGGGTTTCCCCTCGTTTAACGCACCTGATTCAACTTCTTGTGCTAATTACCACATAGCTGTTGAGCTGAATCATTTGTGGTGGAACAGGGAATGAACTAAGCTACACAGGGCTCCGGCCCTCCAGGACTGCAGTTTGACACCCCTGATGTAAAGGGTCCTCCAGGCAGAATGTCATGTGACACAATGATGGGAAAAGAAAGAGGGACTTTCTTTTGGGATGGGATTGGGGAAGGGTCCCACAATCCTGAACAGGATACGTAATTAGAAGATCAATGGATCGATGGACGGACGGATGGATGGATGGACTGATGGAGTGATGGAGTGTAGAAAAATGCAACAAAAGCAGTGTGGCCTGGTTAGGCAGCGAGGTCTGGGCATGGTCATTATTCAGGGAAACAAACACACTCTTATATGTGGGATAAGGGAAGAAGGTCAGGGGAATATTGCAAACTCTTAAAGTTACTTGGTTCAACCTCACGGGATAGACTAACAGACAAGCCGATTACATATCCTCTGCCGTCCCCTTACACAAAATAGGTTGGTACTGGAAATCCGTCAAAAGGTCCTTATTCCACTATTGACTCAAAACGGGACCTAATTTGAGGATTTGTTTATCATTGCAATCTGAAGTATGACAACCTTTTCAGTCCGACTCCATACCAGGACTGATCCACAGCAGGAGGCACACGACAGGTACTGTGCGTCTTGGCAAAATCCTAAGCTATACGTTTGTTCACCTCTGCATGTGCATCTGTGTTTATTTCTGTCTCTACATAAACTTGCTCTATGATTGACATATTTCTCTATCTCCGTGTAAACCCGCTCGTTATGTGCATTTTTGTGTACTTCTGTCTCCTCATAAATCTGCTCAATATGTCTGTTTGTCAGTATTTCTCTCTCCATAAAAATCCACTCTATATGTCAGTGTTCATTTCTGTGGATCTCCATGCAGAATCACTCTGTGTCTGTCTGTGTTTATATCTGTCAGCATGCAAACAAGCTCTATATGTCTGTTTCTCTGTATTTATGTATCTCCATTCAAACCTGCTCTATATGTCTGTTTCTCTGCATTTCTATGTCTCCATGCAAACACACTCTGTATACTTGTGGGCATATTTCTGTATCCCCATGCAAACTCGCTCTATATGTCTGTACCTCTGTATTTCTGTATCCCATGCATACCCACTCTATGTATGTTTGTATCTCTGTATTTCTGTATCCCATGTACACCCACTCTATATATGTTTGTATCTCTGTATTTCTGTATCCCATGCACACCCACTCTATATATGTTTGTATCTCTGTATTTCTGTATCCCATGCACACCCACTCTATATATGTTAGTATCTCTGTATTTCTATGTGCTCATGAAAACTCACTCTACATGTCTGTATCTCTGTATTTCTGCGTCTCCATGCAAACTCACTTTATATTGTGCATTCACCGCTATTTCCCTCACCTTGATCTGCTGTCTCCGCAGCATTGCCAGCTCACGCATGTCTCTGAAGGGCTGTAGTAGGAACTGGTACAGCAGTGTGGTCGCTTCTACTAGAGCAAAGTAGGCCTCATCCTCAGCCTGGTAGATCTCCAGCAGCTCCACCATGCTCTCTGTGCTCCTGTGTCTGTCCAGGTGCTGGGGGGGAGAAAGGTAGAGAGAAACATGCTAAAATACCATCAAGGTGACAGCAGGTGGTGATGGAAAGGGATGAGAAAGAGGGCTCTAACCTTCAAAGGTTATTGCCTGCTACAGTAACATAATAATAAAGAAATTAAAGTGAGAGCAATGGTCATTTAAAGCTACAAACAGAATGAAAAAATCATTTATCAAGCAAGATTAAAAATATCCCAAAAGAAACACCTTACTGTCCCTGTTTTTGACCCTAATTTTATCTTTAATTAGTGGATATATTTAGAATTTTCCAGTTAAAATAAAAATGTGCATGTTTCTTTAAACACTAGCCTGGACCGCTGTTGAAATTCAAAACCAGTAAAATCGACCCGAATCACATTTGAAAAAAAAAAGCTGATAAGGCAATGAGAACCGTTCCCTCCCCCATTAGGAAGTGCGCGTAGTTACGTTTGCAGGCAGACTGGATTAGATGCTCACGTGACACCCAACACTCAAGCAGAGACATAGCGACGGTTCCTGCTGCTGAGATAACCACTCAGCACTGCAAACCGAGAGTCATCGGTATGTGAACCACTCAAGTTTCTGAACGGATCACATAGCGTCCTTAGAGAGAAGCAGTGACAGTCAGCCTGGGACAGAATGAGCCCACATACCAAAAAGTGCAAAAGTAATTTTCTGTAATGGACCTGCAGGGGCGGTTCTGAGGTGTGGGGTTGAAGTGCCCCCTCTGTGGCCCCCCTAAATACATATGCTACTTGGGTTTGAAATAAATGTATTGTTATTATTACTATTATTATTTCCATTTATATATGTGGGCTAACATTTTGTGCACTAGGAACAGGCGAAACGCAAACGTAAACACATTTTCTTGACGGACTCTTAACGCTGGTGCGCCGGGTGGCGGGCTGGTGAAAAGCAAAGTTACCAACAGAAAAAAATAATCAAGCTTATGGAAGCATGACAGTCTGAACAAGAAATCAGAGTGAGTTACATATTTGTAAAAACTGTTAAATGAGACTGCAAGGCACTGCAAAATTAAATTATCGGTTTTCAAACTTGTCTTTTGCTTTTTAATGCTGGCAATCTAGCGTAAGTAATACATGGAGGACATTAAGGTGAAATGCATCTGGGGGGGGGGGGGGGGGGGGGGGGGGGGGGGGGGGGGGGGGGGGGGGGGGGGGGGGGG
>JAODKC010000044.1:25732863-25747796 GCA_026777985.1 Mormyrops attenuatus | reverse complement strand
CCCCCCCCCCCCCCCCCCCCCCCCCCCCCCCCCCCCCCCCCCCCCCCCCCCCCCCCCCCCCCCCCCCCGCCGGGGAGCAGAGGGCATGTGGATCCTTTCCAAAAAAGAAAATGACTTCAAGAAAGCCTCTTAATACAAAAACAGGCTGTATCAGGCACTGCATAACAGCTGACACCTACATCTAGGCAGCCATTTTCATATTCATACAGCTGACTGTGGACGGAAAACTCGGAGGCGACGTCCAGCCCCATACTGACGGTTTCAGACCGGGGTAGATCCGGTGGCACAAGCAAAACCTGCAGCGGCACCAAGTACGGCATCCGCTTTAAAGTCTACAGGTCTGGAAAGCGAGAGGGCAGATGTCACGATGATAGCTTAAAGCGGCTGGCGTCACAGGACACCCCTACTGTATGTCAGCGGGCAGCACTACTAGGCCGATTTCACAAAGGAATGGCGACTCAACTCCCAACCTGCTGCAGGGCACAGTTTGGCATACGCCCGTAACACGTAGTAGTAACTGTGACACATTCAGGTGTAGTAATTACACAGGATCTTGGGATGTCAGGCCCTGTGCCACGTTCTGACAGGACCACACTCAAAAGCTCTGTGCAACAAGGACCCTGATGAAGAGGTCAATCGCTTGCGAATGTATACCGAAAAACAACACAAGATGAACCTAATGAGAATCATTACACATCTAATACATTTTCTTTTAATCATTTTTTTCCATATTTACGAAGCAGAGAGCTTCCTTGAGTTTATTGAGGTGCTCTTTTGCAAGATAAAACATCAGTTTTAACGCCCTGTTTCAAACCAATGCACCCCATCAGCAGGTACTCCGAAGCTGTTGAACTGAAATTATTGCTTTTGCTCTGTCGTTGATGACTGGGCCATCTTCACACCACAGCATACTGCCAAAAAAAACCCTTGATAAATGACATGGCCCAGATTCCAGCAGAGGACCGACCTATCATGGCAGCTTTCTTCATGCCCGCCCACGACTGTGATCATATTTACCATCCAGCACCAAAGAGGAGCTCAGATATTGTCGGTCGGTTCACATGGGAGAGGATCCACTTGGAAAACGGAAAGGCAAAGATAATACAGTGCTTCTTTTCTGCCAGGGGACACAGAAATAAACCACTCGAAATCCTACCAAAGGGATGTTAAGCTCCTCTGCATATGTGACAAAGACAGTAACCTTATATTGAAAATGTTCAGGAAGCTTCATTCCTGTCAGCACCAGAATGATGTGATTTATACGTCGTGAACCTTAACCCAACCAGTAAAGGAAACTGGAAACCAAATGCTCTTCTTACACGCTTTGATACAAAAGGGGACTGGGAAAGACTATCTCTCGGACAGGGTTTCTGGTGCATAACCAGGTCTCCATGGACCCCCAGGGCTTATGAAAACAACATCCACAATATACATTGAGTGAAATGCATACTGGGTGAATACAGAATGTAACATACACGACCCCAAGGTCTGACACTGGAACCAGAAGCGGCTCCGTTCCAAATTCACACTGAAAAACAGCTCCCAGTTTATGCTCTTTCTTTACTACTGTACAACCTTATTTCACATCATCTCCTTGTAATTCCTATAATAAATAAAAGAGCTGTTGGTGACGAAGGCTTCAGTTAAAGAGCTCCAATCAAAATGAGGTTCACCTGATGTTAGCGGCTTAACAGACGCTGCTGGTGCCGCTGTACAATCTGCCCTATGTTTGCTTTTCATATTGTGCTTTACGTACTCCCTGCTTGTCTCTTACCTCACCCACGCTTCTGGTCCCATGAGGAACATCGACAACGTGTGAGGTGCAAGTCACAACACACAGCAGATGCACCACAGGCTGACCTACTCTCCTACCAGAGGGCGGAACAAACACAATCTTGTATAAAGTCAGTATGGATGAGCTGAGGGGGGTGGGTGCTTGGCCCCCATTTTTTCCATTACATTTAACATCAACGGCTGTTAACTCCATCCATAATCCTCTCCTTGTTTGCGAAAGCTCTTAGAGGCAACTATGCTGAGAAAGGTGCAATTTCAAATGACTTTATTTCCATCCATCCATCCAACTTCCAAAACCACTCATCCAGGAATCAGGGTGCAGATAGAAGCTACATATCAAAATGTATGTATAGAACAATTTTAAATAACATGAACTAATTAAGACAAGTTGAATATAAGTTTTGGTGATGTAATAAAGACTCAGAATAGGTAAAAACTTGCATGGTAAAAAAATTGGATGGTACAAGAGCTTTTCAATGATTACAAATAGTTTAAATAAATTATTTATTTTTAAAGAATTGAGTATTATTCAACAGAAGCATGTAAATCTATATGAGGACTCCAGAGACAACAACATAGAGATATATTGCAGTAGATAAGCAGCTTTTGTGAAAAAGGAGACACGTTTGGAAGCCTGGCAGTGAAAAGCCACAGACAGATGGGGTTTTTAAAGCTGTGTAAGCACTTCCATCCAGACAAAAGTAAATTACTCTTTGGAGGTCGGCTACCATATTTGTTGATAAAAGTCATTGACATTTAAAGTAAAGGTCACGGTGCAGAGCATGCAGGGAACACAACAAAAACAGCGAGACAATCGATAAAGGGAATATTCGACTATGTTTATGCTCTCAGAAGTTACTTTAAGATTTCAGGGATAAGTTCTATAAATAATCATCCAACTATCATCAAATATTGATGTCAACCCTGCACAGCGTCCACCTCAATTCAGAGGCACAGAGCGCTCAGACTCCCACATTCCTGTTACAGAGCTTTCACATACTGCAGTACTGATTTCAGCGAGCATCTCCCCTACAGACGACCCTTAATAACAGGTGTGATTACAGAATAAACGTCTAGGTGATGACAGCATGTTCCAGTATAATTTCTCACAGCGCAAATGAGCGACACGCGTCTTGTTGAGCAGCCCAGGGCTGGAGTCACTGCAGTCACAACCTGGCCATGCCTGCCATATTTTCACAGTGTAAAACTGGGTCATGAAGAGGACAGCATTTGGAAGATGGGGGCTTGGCCGTGTAGATCTGCCTGAAGATGGGTAACACCGCAAAGGACTGGAGCATCTAGCGAAGCATCTCAGCGCAGTGGCTGCTGCTAAGGGACGCAGCGCACATACATTATTCACGGAATAAGTGGCAAGTACCCTCTCCGCATGACAAAACAAGGGTCGTTTTTTTTTTTTTTTTTAAAGTTGATGCCATTTTTGGTAACCAGAAGGAAATGATACACTAGTCACCTGAAGAGACTGTTTTACAGCCATTTATGGCAGGATCGTTTTACCGCCACTGTTTTGACAGGCTGTATGCAAGGCTTTACTCATACAGTAAGCACACCGATGAGGCACGACAGCCTCCCCAGCAGTCACCGTACCTTACACAGAGTTTTAATCCGGCTGTCTCTGCTGTCACTAATATTAATGTAGTTTTGACCCCCCCCCCCCCCCCCTCCCCAAAGGTACAACTGTCACCTCAACATGAAACTGCAAAATTGTTTTATCTTACAAACCAAACAATATTTCCTAAAACATTACACACTGCATAATGTCCTGTTCTAGTATTTAATAATGTTAGTTATATAACTTGATTTATGTCTGTTAGATGGTATTCTATCAAATGAGACGTCTCATAAAAAAAATCGTAAACACCATATTCGGGTTATCGTAATGGAAATAATTTATATATTATTATATCTATGTATTATATATTATTACCCAAATAATAAATAATATTATTAATAAATGATAACAAGTTCTCATATCATTATAATTATAATCATTCTTCAGACTATATGTGGAGTGTGGCTCTTTGCATATTTATTAGTTTGATTGTTTATATTTTGATTTATTTATGTATAAGTGCAATGCAGTTTTGCATGCCCGCCCCGCTCCGCCCGCTCCTACCTCCTGCAGGGCAGCCTTGGCCCGCTGCACCGCCTCCTCGTAGCCTTCCTGCCGCAGCTCGCTCAGACTCTCGTAGTACGCCTCCGGATCATCCACCTCGGCGAACAGCACCTGCGAGAGGATCTTCCAGCCGCATGTGTCCAGTGCGTGTCCGAGATACAGCTGCAGCTGGCAGCACAGGGCGTCCGTCTCAGCCTGGGTGACTTCGGGGAGCCCGAACAGCACGGTCCACATCCCCGTCGGCTCCTCCGGTAAAGCGGGCAGGCACGGCTCCAGCTCCGAATTGACGGAGCACAGCTGCAGGTGGACTGCCCTCAAGTCCTGGAAAGAAAACAATCCGGCCCAGCTGTGGTCTTCTCTGGCGCTGCTTTCATAGTCGTCCTCCATGTTACAGGGACCGTCTTTGATGGACGGCGGATTCAAACTCACGTCCCTCCGCCATGATCCCGTAATTTTGCAGCTACTTTTAATGGGGCTTGACATCGCCGCCGATTTACCCTTCGTTAGGGTCTCGCTTTCGATCGCGGTATATTCCGCCTTTTCCCTAACCGGACTTGTACAACACGCGTGTATGTTTTCCAGGATGGACCCGACCACCCCAGCCTCGGAGTCCCTTACGATGCTCCTCCTTTGGACGGTCCTGTTGTGACAGGTGACGGCGAGCTTCCCCTCCACCTTATTCCAAGCCACAATAAAAACAAATTTATGTTTTTCCTTTTCTTCAAAAACATTCGGCCGGACGGCCACCCATCCCGACTCCAAAGTGTCTTCCATCGTGAATGACATTTTACGGCGATCCGGTTAACCTCTTAATTTCCCCCATCAAATACTTTCCGATGGCGTTCCGCTGTCAAATTCACCTGCTAAATATATTCAGCACATTGTTAAGGGCCCCGGGGAAAGGCGCACCGAATATGCTGAGGTTGTTTCGGTCCTTGCCAGCCGGAGGACTGCATCGGATGCACTACAGTGTAGTTTCTGGAAGGAAAGATCAATCTCGACATTAAACACACTGCATGCGCTCCTTTTACTCTAGATGCGACGCAGCACAGCATAAGGTCGCCTGTCAACGCTGCTTCACGGACAATTTGCACGGCTCTCTTTGTTTACAATGGGACCTAGACAAAACTCCGTTGTCATATTCAATATTTTTCATTCCCCGCCGCTGTTCCCTCTGCCCCCCCAAACTGCATCTCCATCGCATGACTCGATGAGCAACTTCCAGCTCCCCGGAAACAGAGAAAGGCCTTGCAGTCAGCCTAAGATTAGCTGGTAACCGTGTCGGCTCATCTTCCCGATTGCGGCCAGCATCCGTTTTCTCCGAGGTGCGCCGCGATCCGCATCCCTCTCCATAGCAAGGTTTCCAGCTGACTGGCTACAATGACGCTTTGGGCGTCCGGTGGAGGGGGGGTTGCAGGGGGGGTTGCGTGGTACGACACTAACGGAGTGACGCACTCGGCACTGCCGCACCGAAGTCGGGCCGGGAAACGACCGAAGTCGCCCAGGTCCCCCACCGCCCCGTGACGTAGCCGCTGTAGATTATTCTCCGTGCATCCTCCCCGTTACACGGGTCATAACTTATAAGAGTGTTGGGGAATTTCAAACGGGAAAGTCGTGGCAGGTGCTTGTAAGTGGATGGGGAAACTTGGCTTGTGCCGGGTCAGCACTGCAAAACTCCCAAAGCCTGTTCTGTTGGTCGTGGCAGCATCCCGACGTATTTTTTCTATTGTGATTTTTAAACACCGTCACACCTTGTGCTTTATTTATTAATTATTACGCTACCAAAGGAAGTAAATGAATATATAAAAAACATTACCACAGGGGCATGCAAACGCCTAGTGTATTCTTTGTATTTTTGCCAGTGACTTGCACTTTTGCATTTTTCGTGTGTTGGTGTTAAGATACGCTAAATGAAAGATTAAAAACGAAATGCAAAAATAAACCAAGACTAAACGCTGTATATTATTGTTGAGTTGGAGGGAGGAACTGAGAGAAATGACCAAAATGGCTGAACCTCAAATGAAGTGTGTAAGTGGTTACGGTAGTTAGTGTAGCACTAATAGGGCAGATCGAGGACAACTGCAAACTGCACCCCCATACAAACGGAACTTTAATTTGAAACCTTTCGCCCCAAAGACCTACTCTTTTCTGGTGGTCTGTCTTGTAGTGCATATAGTATAATTTACTTGTACAATTTGTAAAGGATGTTCCCTAAGTAAGTGAAACAGTCTTTAAATTCCTAATACTAGCTTTTGTGTTTATAATGCTGTGCCTTATGTCATGATCATTTGTTTATTGCAAACTTGAAAATGTATAAACAATTCAGGAAACAAATTGTGATTTAATTCCAGTTATGTTTAATACTAATTTATAGTGCCTCTTGTGGTAAACAAAAAACAGCAAAGCTAAATCACTAAGTAGTGCTGCTCCAAGGATCATGACCTTGGCTTGGCTGAGGGGGTTTGCATGCTTACTGAGCCGCGTCGTATGGAGCTGGAGGGCCTGGTAGGGTCTCCCGTTATACGCTAGTCTTTGGGGAGGGGCCTGACAAACTACTATGCAACAAAGAACCTCAATGAAAGGTACCAAATACAGCAAGTGTAGATTCCCAGAGTAGAGTTACTGAGACGCACACCTGGAGCCTGGCCTGTTCAGGGAGCACATGGAGTCCAGGCGACCCACGTAACAGAGCTGGGCTCAGACCGAAATACTTATGTGGATCTTCTGCATTCACCATCCAGAAGATTAAAGGTAGGGATCTGGTGCAGTGCCCTTTGGGTGGCTGGAGTGAGTGGGAAGGATGCAGATGGACTAGACTCTGACAGTGGGCACTGCCTTTGGGAACATTGTACATTCCCTCTCTGGTGAACAAGGTAGAAAGGTATTGGATAGATATAGATAGCTTTAACGATATGCACAGTGTGGGCTCTGGAACAAGACTGTGCACCTGGAGTCAGGGGTGGGCAGTATGGCCAAAATGTCAGAACGCGACATTTTTGGTTAGAATCCTTATCCGCGACATAGATCATGATTTCTTTTTTTTTCCAACCAACCAAACTAGAATGTATGCAGTAATGTTAATTAACCATTTAACCACGTAACCAGCAATTCTACCCTTTCAAGAAACACTGTTTGTAGCATTATAATAATAAACTTTATTAAAGTATGTAAAATGCTGTACATATAAAAGAAACTGACTTATTATAGTAAAAACGTTTTTGTTTTTCATTTTTTAATACTGAAGTTTCAAATGTTTTGAGTCCAAATGAACATTTTATCACTTCAGTTAGTAACTGTGCTCTTCTCATATCAGTTTACAAAAAATACAAACAGATAATAATAGATAAATTTAGGTTGTGTTTCCACCGGATATATGGTTTTGTTGCCAAGTTTGCAAATTACAGTACACTGGTTTACGTTGGATTTTACAAATCCAAATCGTTTTCACGCATCTGATTTAGAACCTTTTTTGAATCCAGTTCTTCATCAGCACACTGTCTATTCGTCATTGTAGCTCACCCGTCTGTGGTCTATGTGTTGTTTACCATTTACCAAGTGCAATATTTTTATCCGTCAGATGATATATAAAGTTTAACCAAATTAATTAGGATTTAGAAAAGATCAGTTAGGTTTTTTTTCAAGAACTAATCACTAAGTCGAGATCAACCAAGACAGATAACTGACAAACAATTGAGATCATCAGTCTGTTTTTGTTGGAGTACTGTTGCAGCCTCCGAACATGCAGGTATCATGTGCACTTGCCGGTTTGTTCTATTGTTATAATAATAGCGTTAAGTAGTGCACTTGTAACTGGGCATTCATTGGAAAAATTATCATCATATTGCCCACCACTAGGTTTGCCCTAAACAGTAGTTTAGAATACCCTGCCTTCTTAGAGAAAGTGCATGAGGAGCTTAAAGGGTACCACCTAGGGGCTCTGTGATCCTACTGGGGGACCTTAGTGGTGAATTGTTCTGGAACATCTCTGCAAGCCATAGATTCAAACACAGGGATGTTCATTAGTGTACATGTTACAAGAGCACCATAGGCTAAAGATCAGAGGTCGATTTTATAGTCATGTCATCTGACTTGAAGTATGTTTTGGACATTCGGGTGAAGCGAGGGGCAGAGAGATTAGCTGACGCCTACTCGGTAGTGAGTGGGATTTGGAACACTGGGGAGAAGGCAGGGTTTGCTGGAACATCTGGCTGCAGCTCGCAAGAATTTAGCACTCACCCTTGGAAAAACTTTTCTCTCGTGCAGAGATCAGGGTCGTTGAGTCTGAATGAACCATGATCACGCCTCAATCATTGCAGTGGCTGCAAAAGGCCTTATCCAGGTGGCAGTCAGTGCCTAGGACCTGCTGCCAGACACCTGTGGTGAGGGAAGCTGTCAAGCTGGAGAGGAAGGCCTTCAGGGGGTCTCCTGAGACAAGCCAGATAGGCTGCATGAAAGCTCATGCATGAGGGGAGTTGGAAAGGCAATGGAGGGAGATTATCAGGTGGTCCCAAAGATGTTTTGGCAAACCATTTGATGCCTCAAGAGGGGTAGGGGAGACTTTGCTCAGGTTATGTTCAGCCAGGGGGGGAAGTGCTGAACAATTCTGGAGATTTTGTCAAGCAGTGAAAGGAACAGTTTGAGGAACTCAAATTTCAGGAGGCAGTGTTAGAAATGTATGGATCTGAGTTTATGACTGCAGCTATGGTTCTATGCTGGTCAGAGACCTCCATGGTGGAAAGGCTGCAGGGGTAGATAATCTGCCTAGAAACGCTGAAAGCAATGGATGTTGCTGGAGTAACATGGTTGATTTTCCTCTTCAGTGTTGCATGAAAGGTGGGCAAAGTACCTGGTAAACTGGGGTGGTGGTTTTTATTTTAAAGAAGGTGGAGCGTAGGGCATGTGTTCCAGCTATGGTGTGATCACGCTTCTCAGCTTACCTCAGCATATTCCAGCCTGGTTCGTATTAGACTGGACCAACTATTGTCTGTTACACAGATGAGTGAGGATTCGAGGAGTATGTGCTGACACAATCCACAAGTGCTTTGTTGACTTGGAGAAGGCATATGGCCGCGTGCCCGGGCATATACTATGGGAGCCATCACAGGGATATGGGATACCGGGGATCCTATAATCTATTTTTGGCTCCCTGTATGAATGCAGTATGAGTTCTGGCCATGTCCTTAGCACAATACTGCATTAGTTCAGAGTGAGTGTTGGCCTCCAACAAAGGTTTGTCTTTTTGCCAGTCTTTTTCCTGATTTTCACAGACAAGATATCAAGGCACAGCCGTGGCTGGAATGGAGTGTAGTAAAAAGAATGAGAAGAAATGTCCATTCAACCAGGACCTCCAGCACACATTTCAACAATTTGATGCTGACCATGAGGTTGCAGGGATGAGAATCATGGTTTTCAATCTGAGGAGATAGTTCTCTCTGAAGAAATGACAGGATTACTTGTTTCAAGTAAGGGGAGAGAGTCTGCTCTTGGTGAGGCTCTTGTGTGTGAATGATGGAAAGAGGGAATGTGAGATTGACAGTTCTGCAGGCTATGAAACCAGTGGCATAAGACAGTTCATTGAAATCATCCAAGCACCTTTAAGCCATTTTTGCAGAACGGGCCCAAGAGCCTATTCCAATAGCATATGGTACAAGGCAGTGGAACACCTAAGGCTGGATATCAGTCATGTTCATGCACAATGGGCTATTTTGAGACACCAGTTCTCTTAACTGCATGTCTTTGGACTCTGTGAGGAAACCCAAACAATACAGAGAGAACGGACATGTCTACACACACACACAGACTGAGGAGAGTTTCCAAGCCCCAGCTCTGGAGGGTTGAGACAACAGCACTACCTACTGAGCCATATGACACCTTTTTTCTGTAATACATCCACTGGAAACGCTGGGAGAAAGACAATGAAATCTAGCTTCCATAACCGCTTATCCAGTACAGGGTCTCTGTGAACCTGGAGCCTATTCTAGGAAGCTAATCAGTCACAGCTCACTACACATTTTGTGTAATTTAGACACACATGTAAACCCAGCAGCATGTTTTAAGACTGCTGGAGGAAACCCACGCACATGGAGCAACAAGCGGGATGTAAACCCGCAACCTTGGAGGCATGACCCTTAAGTGCTTCCCACTGAGCCTTGTATTACAAATGGTGAAACTGTAGAAGCTTGGTAGATCTACATGGCCAAACAGATGTTGAAGAAACTTAATCAATTACTACTTTTATTCTAAGGCTATTGAGATTTTGGATTCCTGATGGCATTGGCCCTTACCCATCAAATCCTCATTTTTGGGGGAAATGTTTTTACTGACACTACCAGTGTTTTCCAGCAGGGGGTACTGAATCACTGCATAAGCTTGACGTCCTTTCAGCCTTCTCAGCAACTTTTACAGTTTTTCTGGATCGCTTTCATGCAAATCTCACATCAGGAGCATCATTCTCACCACTCTTCAGTTCTCAAAACAGTTAAGGCATTTCTCATAACACAGACTTTTTCACGTGTGTCAAAACATCCAAAGTCAGTCAGTCACTCCAACATTGTGACCAATGAATAAAAACCGTTCACCACTGTTTTAAAACACCAAAAGTTTTTAGACATTTAATAAAACATTACTGACTGAGAAGAGTACTGCAAAAAATGTAGACCTAATATACAGGAAAAATGTTCAGACACAAAAATGAAATGTCAAGGATTTATTTGAAACTTTACACAATATTACAGCTGAAACTGACAAAAGCAAAATGATATACATGAAAGTATATGCATCAGAAAACAGACAAAGAAAAAATACACAAACTTATAACACAGAACCAACTACTGTATAGTACAGTAAAGTTACACTACATATATGTATATATACATCTATAAATCTAAAATTACTATAAAGTGCAAAATATGAGATGTCTTCAGGGCCATCCTGTCTCATCTCTATTAGGCCACACCATTGTGTCTACATCACACCCGATATTGTCCCTTCTGAGATACAGAGGGTAACACAGAGCTCACAGATTCTATTTTCAGTAAACTGCATAAATATGATGTTGCATATCATACAGAAACACAGTAAGTATGGGATCAGATACCTGCTCTCATTCTTGAAAGTACATATTATGGATGCCACCGTAGACTGTGTGGCATGAGGCTGCACCCACCAGCTTCAGCCAAACATAGGCCATGGTTGATAACATGGTCCACAATTGTTGCCCTTATTTCATTAGATAACCTATGGAACCTACTCAATGCTCTCCCTCTACCCCTGCCCAGGAGCCCCTTGTCCTCTGTGTGCTCCTCTCCCCCTTGCCATACCATGCATTCAGACACCACATCCTCTCACGAAGCCTGCTTCCTGTACCTACAGGACACCTTCTTCCTCTTCTATTGTCTGCACTATTCACTAGGTGAAACATGAGCGTCATATATGTGTAATTACAGCATTGCCATGCAATGCACTGTGACTGCACCATGGCACATCAATGCCCTGCAATGCACCGTGACTGCACCATGGCACAGCAATGCCCTGCAATGCATCGTGACTGCACCGTGACTGCGCTGTGGCACAGCAATGCCCTGCAATGCACCATGACTGCGCTGTGGCACAGCAATGCCCTGCAATGCACCACGGCACAGCAATGCCATGACTGCACCATGGCACAGCAATGCCTTGCAATGCATCGTGACCGCACCGTGACTGCGCTGTGGCACAGCAATGCCCTGCAGTGCACCATGACTGCACCGTGGCACAGCAATGCCCTGCAGTGCACCATGACTGCACCGTGGCACAGCAATGCCATGCAATGCACCTAGTCAGATGCATCAACACAATGACAAAACATCTTTAGTAGTCATGTATGTGTAGAGACAATAGCAGTGTGTACAAACACAATGAGAAATGCTAATATGGGTGGGGAAATGCGTTACTGCTTTGAGAATTGCATTAAGAGTAAGGAGAATGACGTTTCTGATGTGAGAAATGTATCAAAGCGATCGGGAAAAACTGTAATGAATTCTTGGATGCTTATCAAAGTTCCATATTTCAATAGTTTATATTTGCATAATTGATGCAATTATCAATTGGTTGATTGACTGTTATTGTAAAAATAGTATTATGTGTAATATCTATACACATATTCCTAATATTTCTCATAACATCCATACTGAATAGGTGGTAGGAAGATGGATGGATAGGCTGAAAAAGATATGTTTAAAATCCGGTCTGAGTATTTAAGCCTTTTGGCACCAAACATGAGCAAGAAAAAAAATTCTCAAGAGAATATTGTCCAAAGCTAATGATACTTAAATGCATCAATTCTGTTGTTAACTGTGTTTTAAACCACAAAAGGGTTGTAAACAAAATAAACACTATAATCCAAAGCTCGTCCCAAGAAGTCTACTCTGCAATTGGGAATGGGGGTACCCTTTAATAAACGCCATGGCAACTGCATCGGCATACCAGAGAGGGCACTGGGCTGGAAGGCCATACCTAAGGCATGCCAAGACCAGGCCCAGGGCTGATACTAGATTTTCCCATGTAGAACCCTGTAAGTGTATTGCATGAATGCAGCTATTTGAAAGACAGTATCCTTTAAAGGGATTTTGTAATGCTATAATGATAAGCAGCATATCTGTGGTTTGCATTGCTCTGGGTGTGACATTTCCCAGTTCTGTCCAAATTCCAAATCTAGCCCCAGGGCTGAGGGATGTCCTTTTGTATATCTCAGAGTAAAAGATGTCCCGTGTCATTAACTTTTATATGGCCTCTTAATAAGATCACATATTTGGTAACCCTGATTCCTGCTGTGTCATTTGGCTTTATGTTAATGTCAGATGTGTTTTGGTTTAATTATAGGAATTATTTTAGGATTTGAACATAAAAACAACAGAAAAAGATATTAGCAAAAAAGTTTATTTTAACCATTTATTTTATGATGAAGAAATGTCTTGTTTAAACCCATGAATGACTCTGTAATTGGTTTTCTTGTGTAAACAGTATTAGGGTTACTTTTCCTATATTAACAATATTCAGCTTGATTGACAGCCTGTTGATTATGTACAAAGGTGATTTGCCATAAGATTTTAAGTGAATATTGTGATCTCAAACACAGTGTATACATACACTTGTATCATTTTGAACTGTGCCTTTATTCCCCTCGCTTTGTTCTTCAAAGGCTTATCAGTGCTTCTAGGAAATACAGAGGGCTTTGTAAAAGAGCCACTGAACCTCCAAAGATCAAAAGAAGAACCAGCAAAAGATTTTAAAAAGTCTGCTTAAAAAGAAAGAAGGACAAACACAGGGGAATGGAGAAAGCCATCTTTGGGCAGCAGGGGGGGGGGGGGGGACATGCAAAGACAGATGTGAGATTATGACAGTTTTAAAACACACAACACGTGATTGTGAAATAGGTTTGGCTGAATGAATTTAGCCATGACAAGAAAAAAAACATCTTTCAAAACTGAAGTGCTGGCGTGGTGAAGTGATCTCTTTGTTTATATGTTATGATTCATATAAACAGCTTAAGTGCTTTGCATGGGTTTCCAGAGAAAAAAAAGGTTCCTGATTCATCTTCCTATGTTTTTATGATGTTTAATTATGATATCCAACCATCTGACATTTGAACCCTCATATGCACTAGTGGTTAAAAATAATAAGAAAAAAAAATACTTATCTACTGGTCCCTGTGCCTAAGCAACATGCCAGAAACGCGTATCATGCACTGACGTCATGGCCGTCTTTTTCCTTTGTGGATTCCCCTAATGCCATTGTATTATCATAATATTGATCTTTTCAGACACAATTGCCTTAATATGCATGTAGATTCACAGAGGAAGGTAAGAATGCAAAATGGTGTCCATAACAGATCAGTGACACTTTAAGGGTTAAAGAGAGCGAATGGTGTTAAGGTGTTAGCACGATAAAGTCTTACCAGCATTGTGACTGCAAGTGTCAAGTCCGAATGAGCTGTATTTGTTTCTAACTGCTCCATTAATACCCATGTAGTTAACACAACAAATTTGCATATTAGGAGTATGTTATTGTAAATACTCTCCTGCTGGCCAAAGATAAGCGAGGATGGGGAAACAGGAAAACCAGCAGAGTTTTACTGTGGTTAATGACAGGGGTCGTGTCGAGGAAAGTGCATTTGTGTTTGCATCCTGTCCGCAGTGTGACAAAACTTTTCTGTTTATCATCTATTTGAGTTTTATCTAAGTTGGCACTATTTTCTGCAGCAAAATAATGCATTTAGCTGCATAAACAATTAAGTAATTCAAGGCTGAGGGCTTTGTTCAAAGATACAACAGAAGTTATGTTCTTTGAGCAATGCTCCTCACATTCACCACACCTATTTTCCCTGGCTTTTCTTATTAAAGAATGCTTTGGTGATGACTGTTTCAGACCCCAATGGTTACATATACCACATGTCTTTTGTTCTGTCATAGCTCATCTGTTCATCAAAGCTACCCGATTAAGACTCAGTTTGATATGGAATTTTTGTGGTAGTGTTTACCCCTTAATCAAATTGTTTGAAAGGGTCAATAATTTAGAGTTTTTTTCTAATAATGACATTGCAGGATTATCATCTATTATTATTGTAAATTGCTGACAACATTCTGAGAACTTGCTTTCCAAAAGGAGGTGTAGTAAATACAATAGACAGAGGCTGATTGGCTTAAAAGTCTCACTCATGCGTTGAATGAATGAGAATGAATTTGTCCATTTCATTAATAAGATGTTGGATCTGTTCATCCTTGACCATAAACTCCTTGACATACAGAGCTTACGATCCAGTGCATCTTACTTTGTTTTCCTTACTTCTAGACCTTTATAGGGCTTCTTTCCTTGAGTTCTCTCCAGGAATAATAAGATAAAGATAATCATCACTTTTATTAATCCCCGTGGGGAAATTGTGCCTCCCTCACCTTGCTCTTCGCAGAGTAAGTTGTCCGCGAAGGGCTGCCACCTGTGGCGGCGCCCAGGGAGCTGGGGGTTAAGGGCC
>JAODKC010000044.1:25712553-25732763 GCA_026777985.1 Mormyrops attenuatus | reverse complement strand
GGGAGCTGGGGGTTAAGGGCCTTGCTCAAGGACCTGCAGACGTGCTGAGGCTGGGTTTGAACTGGCGACCTTGTGATCCCAAACACACAGGCTTAGCCCCCTGAGCCACACGCTGCCCCCTAATTCTGAATTCCTAATGACTGGATTTTTCTTGGACAATTTGTAGTTACACGATTATATTTTTCTTTTCATCATCTTCCCCGAGACACCCTAATTATTACTGAATGTGTAATTTTAGGATTGGGCTCAGTCGCCGGCCTACTTTTATTTGTCATAAGATTGCTGGCCATCGTCTCTGCCAGTGACTCCACACACTGGCCTCCCATTTGTTTGGCTGGGGTCACAATGAAGTCATCCTCTGTAGTTCTTCATCTCCACTGCACCGCCCTTGTTTACACACAAGCACAAGAGAAGCTAAAAGTTCAGCCCCACATGAATCAGCTTATCTGATGAACTGAGTGAGGTAAGCACGCCAGATGGGGGCTAACTGTCTGATGGCCGTCATAAACAGTTCGCAGAGAGAGTGAATAACAGTCGGCCCCCTCGTTTCTGGAAGTCCCGTTTCATGTCCAGTATGACTACACAGGCATCATGGAACAAAAGTGTTACTCTGATGGAAAAGTTTGGCCCTACTAGTAGCTCAAAAAGTGATGAGCTGAGGGATGCCACCATGGGGGTGGGTTACCTCACACCTCTCGGACTGGGGTTCAAGTCTCTGCCACAGCTCCGTATGCAGTTTGCATGTTCTCGCTGTGTCGTCGTGGAGTAAAAAAAAATTAAGCTATTATCGTGTCAATGAGACTACAGCAGGTCATAAAGACTTTTATTCAGCAGCACTGATTCATTTTTTGCTTTATCTGGGCGTTTTTAAACAGTTTTTAATTCAGCTTTGTTAGTTGTGTTATAGTGAGCCTGGAGCCAATCCCAAGTAGCTAAGAGCCTAAGGGCAACCTAGAGGCATCAGCTTACACTTCAGCCATAAATTTGGGTGGAAACCCACATGACCATAAAGCAAGGGCTGGAAGCCATACCCCTAGAGGATTGAGGCTACAACACTATTCACTGGGGAAGGGGGAAAAACATGGAAATAGGCTGGGAATATGATCTGACCAGGACTGGATAGATACAAGTAAAAATTAAGAGTTAAAAAAACACAAATAAACTCATGGTATCTTAATGAATGTCTGAAACAGTATCAGTCATCTGTGTCTTTCCCAGGTAGCCTACCAGCCGCCCACTCATAAAATGCTGTTTTCTGAAAATGCTGTGAGCAAGTATACTCATTAATGACAAAAAAAACAGGATTCAAGAACAGCGTTTGCTATTCTATAGGGAGGCTGTCGTCCAAGGTTAGCACATCTAGCACCAGATCATCATTCGAAAAAAACATAGATAACCAACAGTCCTGATGTGATTGATTTTTAAGACATTTTCCCTGCAATGTACATCCAAAACTCACAAATCATTGGTATTAAATAAATAAATCTATAATAAATCTATAATCTATGTTCAAATAGATATTTCATGTAAAATGCAGAAATAATAATCTTGACACATCATTTATGCATTCAGACTTTTAATTTATGTGTTACATTATATGCAAACACTGAAATTACAGTTCATTGAAAAAGGTTTAATGAATAAAAACACCGAATCCCCCGTTATGGAATTATCTGAATGGACACACGAGTACTTGAATTAAATAGTATCTAAAGGCCTAAATTCTTCAGCTGTCCTTGGATTTCCTCCAAGGATACCACTTCCTTTTTTGCAAGACAGATTGTCCTTTTGTTTACATTCCAAGAGATGATTTAGTTTTCCTGGTTATTTAGAGCTGTTTTCAGGTTTAGGCCAATACACACTCAGTGGGACACTGAGGTCAGTGTCAGAACTCCCCCCAGTCAGACACACCCTCCTCCAACATTTCCCCCAACTGCAGAATGACGGGCACTATAATCCTGGAAGTATTTCTGCGGGGGGGGTCCCATTCCCTTCAGTGCTCATGGGAGTGCTGCCCGTTTGTGGCTTTCACTAGTTTTAATTACCCAGCACTCAGCCTGGCCTGTCAGCACTCACACTGCACTCACTCCTACAGGGTGGTGGTCCAACTGGTGTCTACTACACAAATTCAATTATTTCAACATTTACGGAGTACAGGAAAATAAGATCTGCGAGGTAGGCGGCACTTCAAACTGATACCAACAGGTAGAAGCAGTACTCTGTGAGCAACCATCATGCGGTTAAGTATTTCAAAAGCTATCATGCAGTTTACAGAAACTATTAACTTCACCCCCTCTTGTTAAATAAATTTTAAATCCACTACATGACGTTTTCAAGCTTTAATTGTACACGGTCATGTTGTGCTGAACAGAATTAATTTAAGCCAAATTCAAAATACCAGCAAGCCCTTGCATTGTTAAGGCTCTTTTGAGTTTGCTTCCATGGTGTTTTGCAGGCATTCCAACAGAAGCACTGTGAAAGGATCAACCATGAATGGAAAAGGGATTAAATTCGTAGGAAGCTTTTCATAACTGAATTAACTTTGTGGTTTATGGCATCCAGAATTGGGAAAGATATCGCCATAAAAGAGGCATCGGGTAGGCGCCTTTCAGCGTATTCTGAAAGGTACAAACACTGTCAGCGGCGGATTATAAGCAGCCTTTTATCTGTTTTTTTTTACATGCAGCAATGATATCTATCACTATGTAGGATAGAAAAATATATGCTACATGATTATAAGACATTTCCTCTGCTGATATGCATAGAAAAACATGTGGACATGTGGATACAGGTTTACTTCTAGGAACAGTGTCACCAGTGTATAAAGTCTATTATTACCCCAACTCCCAGTGTAGCTATTTAGATTTTCTCCGTTTTTTAAGTATAGAGGCATGCACTGCACTGCACTGCTTTCCTTGGCCGACCAACTGCCATGCAGGCTTTTTGTACCAGAACGAAATCTAAAAATTCCTCTTAAAAGGTCTTTTACCACAGAAATTTGTAATGGCTGTTCACACCTTATGCAGGAAGTTTCTTGTTAAAGCTGAAACACCCCAAATCTCTTTACAATATAGAATCACATTGAATTTGTGATTTTCCTGGACCCTTCTATTTGAATCAGGACACAGGTCTAAAGTGATTAGCACAATCCTATGTTTCTGATGTATAACAAGTAATAATAAATAATAAATTATAATAATACATTTTATTTAAAGGCGCCTTTCAAGGTACTCAAGGACACCTTACAAACACAATATACATTGTTGCAGTACGTCAGTACAAAAAAATAGCATCTAACAAAACTAAAAAAAATGTAATAAAATAAAATAGAATAAAGAAAAAAATAATCATTTAAAAGTTGCCACAGCGCGGCATCATAATGAGTATGCAAGTTTAAAAAGATGTGTTTTAAGATGCAGAAATCCTGTCGATATTACAGATTTAAGAGGTAATGAATTCCATAGACCGGCAGTAAAATGACTTAAAGCTCTAAATCCCATAGGGGACTGGCGAGCACAGGGCACAACCAAACACAACCAAGTAGACCCTCCACTGCTCCTAGCAATGCTGTGGGACAGAAACACTCTGTCTTGGGACTAAGTTAGGCCACCCATGGTTTGTTTCTGCCACAACCCAGAAGAGAAGTCAGTGAGGCTTGCCTTTCCTCCTCCACTGCCTGCTGCAACTGGTCCTTTTAAATGTGACCTCACCTTTGCTTAGACTCCACAACATGCAGGGGCTTTTAGGGGGATGGAACAAACATCCCATTCCCCACCCAAGCGTAAGAAGCAGCTGCATGAGATTTACAGTTTGTTAGAGCTCTTTTGTTTTTTGGATTTTTGTCACCATGTGGCACTGTACATTGCACATCTGTATCTTGTGTGAGCTGCTGACAATACTGTGTGTTAGTAAAATGATAATACAAGCATGTACCAAAGCATGAGAGCCATGTAATTTGGAGTCACGAGAGATGTTCAGTACTATACATTTGAATAAAGAAGGAAGTATGTCTGGCATCGAACCCTTATATTGATGTTCAGTGCTTATCTGACTTTGAAGCAAGATTTAAGCTGACATTTAATGCATGTTTGAGACTTTCACTTCGGGACTTAA
The DNA here is from genome assembly GCA_026777985.1 of Mormyrops attenuatus. NCBI lineage: Eukaryota > Metazoa > Chordata > Actinopteri > Osteoglossiformes > Mormyridae > Mormyrops > Mormyrops attenuatus. The sequence goes on along the minus strand of JAODKC010000044.1, from coordinate 25,728,650 downwards.
AGAAGGAGAATTCACTCATCTACCTCACTGTATGAGCAGGCTGAATACTTAACATGGTTCCATAAATTTGAAAAGCAGAAAGTAGGATTTTTTTCTCTAAAAAGCTGCAATACATTAGCCTCCTGTGTCTGACTGGGTGCTGCTTAAAATCTCACACACGTCTAGGCAGACAGAGATGCCAAAGGCAGACCAAGCCTTCCTCCCAGACCAGTGATTAAATGCTCTGCTAAGAAGCTGGATCCAGATGTGGGAAACATCAGCGACGAAATCCTCTGTTATTTCTGAGCATGAATAGATATTCCACAGGGAAGTGGTAAGAAAGCAGGGCCTCGTGTTTCCCCATTCATGGACTAAAGCAAAGGGGGGAAAACCAAAACTGAGGCTGTTCACAACAAACTCAGATGTAACTTATTTTACATTGTGTTGTGTACATTTATGGAAATACACAATACTGTATGGAAAGTCTTAGGCCAAACTTTTTAATGCTACTGAATAGTTAGTGTATATTCGCTCAGAAAAACACAACAATTTAACATTAGAATATTTAAATTGAAAATAAAACCAAAAAAATGAAAATTTCTTTTATTCCACAAAAAGTTTCTGGCATCATGGCTAAAAGGATGCTGTTTTGGTTCCCAGGTTCTCCTCAGGGGCACCCCAGCCATTCCATGAATTCATCGACTCACTTAATCAATTAAGTTAATTAGATAAAGAATTTAATGAGGAACTGATTAGCCATGCTAATGGTCAAGTCAACAAATACATGATAAATGGTTATTTCAAATACTGGGGTGATTTTAGGCGAGGTTTGAATGGCTAAGACAACATACTTTTACAGGTATAATATAATTTTTTTACCAAGACCATTTTAGACATAATTTTCTTCGACAGCCTAAGACTTTGCCCAATACTGTACAGGAGCAAAATAATAATTGAAAAAAAATCTGAAAAAGACAGTTTTATCCTTGGTTTTCTCCAAATTTATGCAGTCCAGTCCTGATTTATATTTCATTCAGCTGCTTGCAATAACATGCCAGCTTATGAGGAATTTGGCATATGCTCTTATATTTCACATGCGTGTAACAACTTCGCTAAGTATTCACAAGCTGTGGCTTTCACGAGTTACAATATGCAGCTCACAAGCACCAGACATATCAGCAAACATGACTTTTTTTCATCCAGCTATCAATCTGACCAAAAATAAGCAATTCATACCCAATTCATTGAATTCAATCACCATTCTTTAGCAGGTCAATGATAAACACTTCTCAGATTCAAACCAGGACAAGACCAACATCAGGCTGATTAGTAATCTAGCTTAGAACCCTGACTTTACTAACAACAATTTATCTTACCTAGCACCTTTCACAACCTTCAAGATTTATAAACCTTGAATGTGGGACTGTAGAGATGAGGTAAGGAGCATGCAGTGATTACAGTGCATTGCCACACCCATCACATGACAAACCACCTCAGGGATGAAAACCAGAGTGCAGCCATGTGGCAGGTGATTCCTCAGCACCACACTAGTCTGAATGGACCAGTGTGATTATTTTCCAGTGGCTAGAGTGCCAATCCTGTCACCAACCCCAAAGTTTTTCCCTGTAAATTGGAGGACCTGCATGTAGGGCTGGATGTAGATTAACATCATACCCAGGATGAAGCAGTTGCAGGTTAAGGCCCTTGCTCAAGAGCCACCACTCTGACCCCATGGGACTGTCATCTTTAAAAAATGATTGGCTTTTTGTAACTGTGCTGACTTACAAATGCTGCATTTCAAGTCAAGTCAAATGGATTTTATTGTCATACCATCTGCATACTGGAATGCAGCCACCCAAAATAAGGTATCACAATACTTAAAGAGCAAAAACACAGGACAGTGAGAAACAAAACGGCTGGACAAAAAAGAATTATACACAAAGTGTATTGGTATGTAAGCAATAATAAATTAAAATCACTTTAACGCAACGCAGGCCCAGTCAAAGAAAATTGAATGAGCTGTAAAATGGATCATGAATGTATGGATCCTATAACCAGTAACAGCCAAGTAAACAGTGTAGCATTGTTAAGGCATTATTTGCACTTAATTTGCTGCAGTATTATTGATCTGAAACCAAAAAAAGCAACAAGGTTTATGTGTTTGTGTCATTTCCCACTTTGATAGGTACGGGATAAAATATACCATCAGCAAATGACTGCAGACATACCCAAACTCTGAAGAACCTTTTCTAGACCCCTTGTTGCAACAAGGACTAAGGAATAGGTAGATAATTACTCTATATTCTATACGCTCTCTCTCTCTCTCTCTCATTACTGAAAGTAATGTGTTGACCGTAATAATCTGCTTTAATCTGCTTTATGATCTGCTTGTATTAATGAATTGACATTTTTTTTCCAAAGAAGGTGGATTCAACAGTCTACATTATTGGACTTCACAGAATACAGCATCGAACATGCTTCTTGTTTTACGCCATAAATGAACTGGAAAAACAGTGTCTGTTTCAAAAAGAATTTCTTCAGAAACGCTGGTCTTTCCTACAGTCAGCCATAGAAGGTTCTTTCATGGTGTGTTTATTTTTATATTGAATACAGCACAGACTTCTGCCTTACTCATGTATTCTGCTGTTTGCTATCTTGTTCTGCTATGTTACAATCTCTGTCTCTCTGGAGAAAAAGGCCATTGTGTTTCTCTGTTGTTCATGGAAGCCTTTAGAGCAGTTCCTGCTACTACTGCCTATTTTGGATGGGCTTTTTGGTCTCATAATTTCTCCTTGTCACTTTTCCATACTGGCTGGAAAACCTCATTGACTTTGGCTCTAATACTTAGCCAAAGCTCAAAATACATCCCAAATACATTCCAATTTATCTGCTTAGGCTCATAGATTTAAAATAAAGACAGTGTTTTTTGGTAAAATGTTTTTGAAAATTCTAGCGGTCTATTACATATAATGTTACATGATATACAAAAGCCATGGTATGAGTGGATGACCAGTCTCAGACAGAAGACCTTTGACAATGATGAGTCACACTGATTTACTAAACTAAACTATCTTAACTGATTGAAATGAAGAGCTTGAAGAAGAATCTGTCAAATAGATCTGTCTGTGAATCTGCTGGTGTATAAAATGCTTTAGTTCACCTTGCTAGTAAGAAGCCCCTGTTCACACTGTACGATGTGGTGCTTTTTCATACACAATACAAGTGTAATTCTAATAAGGGTTTCACTAAAATGCTTGCTTCAGATTTGCATTACAGTTGCTGGAATGTGGGAAAATGTGGATTCCATAAATCACTGAGAATTATTTATATTACTTGGAACACAATTTTTAAGTACTTAAAATTCCAAGCTTACTTAACCAACTAAAACAATATTTAAACACACTTGCAGCAGTCTTGTCATTCTTCTCTTCCAGCTGATTTCAGTATTTGGTTTTAATTGGTTTCCCATAATTCTCTGGTGGCTTGTTGTGGCCTACAATACAGGTATGCACTTAATTGCCAGACTTTGGGATTGTTAGCTGTCCTTGCCTTTAGGTCAGAAGTGCTCTGTACCTCTATATTAAAAAGACCAATGTGCAGTTATGTTATAAATGTTCATGGTTAAATATGTTCCATGCATCTAGAAGATGTTTTAATCAGGTGAAGTGTCAAGATCAGTCCCTGCCTGCTCAGCAGGTCACCCCTTTCCTAGTGTTTGAATGCTTTTTGATCATGACCCTCATCTGTGTCTTGTTCCCAGACCTAGTGCTTGGTTGGTTGTAACTGGCCCACACCTGTCTCTCGTCTTACCCTCGTTATCCATGTATATGTGTGTCTGTAGCTGTTGTTTGTTCCATTGTTTGTCCCGTGTCTGTAGTTCCTGTGTTGCTCCCTGCCTTAGTTTTATCATTTGCCTACTTTGTTTTTGACCCCTCATGGTTATTTGTTTCTTGTGATCTTTTTGACTTTAATAAAGTCACATATCGGGAATGGATCGTCCATTCTTCATCGTGCCCATCTGTAACATCAGGTCAGGTTGGTCGAGCATGCACTGGTACATGGAACCGCTTGGGTCCCCAGCAACGAGGATCTTGAATTCAGATCACCCTCACAGAAACATCCCACATGCCCACAGTACTGTAACTGAGGCTCCCTCACAATGCAGGTAATGTGTCCCATTTGGGACTCCTTCAGCAACCACTCATTCGACACAAAGTCAAACCAGACAAAGTACCAAGGAGTCCAGTCTTCGTTTCAGGTCACTGGATAGCATCCATGTCTTACAGCCATATAGCAAGACGAGGAGCACCAGGACTAAAGATTTGGACATTCGTCCTCTTAAAAAGATATCGGGTGCGCCACACACCCCTTTCCAGGGATCTCATTACCCCCATGCTCTAATAATCTGTCTACTGACTTCATAGAAAAAGTCACCAGAGACGTGAATGTCACTGCCAAGATAAGTGAACCTCTTGACAAGGTTGATACTTTCTCCACAGATAGCCAGACTGCTGCCGGCTGTGTCCAAGAGATCATTAAAGGCCTGGATCTGAGTTTTGATCCAGGACACTCACAAACCCAGACAATCAGGCTCCTCGCTCAGTTCCCCCATGACCCTGCCCGACACCCAGCCCACGCAGCCCAGAAGCACACCTCTGACGAACCCCAGAATCCACAAGGAAGAATGCAGAGGTTCAGCCTCCACTTTGAGCAGCAACCACATTATTGGTGAACAGGCTGGCCCTATGTCCAGCAACATGGGGAATTCCCACAAAACCTCTGGATGTCCCATCGGGAAGTTCAATCAACTGAGTCGAACACTTTATGAAAATTGTCAAAGGCTGCAAAGAAACCCTCCCCATATTCATGTTTGTCCTTGATGAGAAGAGGACTGGTAGGCAACCAAGTGATCACAGATCCTGTTGAGGGTGACCCAAGCTAGGGCCTTACCTGGCATTGAGAGCAGTATTATTCCCTGCAGTTGCTGCTATCCAGTCGATCACCATTCTCATTCTAGATAGGGACTACAAGTCCCATTTTCCAGTTGGTTGGGATGATGCCTGTCTCCCAAATGGAAACACAGTTTGCTTGCATTCCATTCCCTCATGCCTGCAGTCCATTTTTTCTGACATCCCTCTAGCTGTGCCATCTACAGAAAGCAACTCCATCACATTCTTAGCCTGTCACATGCAGTTTGACTAGAATCACATATTCTACCCCAGAAAGCCCCATCCGAGTGAAATGCAAAACGCAACATGTCTACTGTCTGCTTTGTGGTGCTTGTGCGAATAGAAGTCTTTATGCCATGCCATGCTTAGAATGCAAGAAGATCCAACTCAGCATCGACTGGCACAGATTCTTCATCTTCACAGCAAACCATCCGTGATGCAAAGCGATGTCAGTCTGCCCAAAATACTAGGGATGGGGTGGACACTGACAGAACGTCCATGTGATTTTCCCAAGAGGCTTTGCATTCTGCAGGATGCATAGACCAGTTCATTGGCTTCTCTCCACAAAATGTATTATTCTAATTAAAATGTGATTGGGCCAAAATGTAGGGGACATTTCCTCTTGAACCACGTTATTAACTCATCTTAAGAAAAGCATTATTGAGAGGAACAGGGACTCAAGAGGGGAATGATTTATATGTTGCTCAACCTCCATCACCCTGCATACTTGGTGACCTTACAGCAATGAATTTTCCATCCCAAAGCACAATAGCTTTACTAGTTGTACTAACAGTTGCCAAAAAAACAAACTCTTTAAAATGGAAAACATGCAATAAAACAAGCATTACACAATGTTAAAACCTTCTTGGGGAATACATATCAATGGAAAATTAACAGCCCTAATTGGAAACCATATTTCAACCTTTGAAGAAATTTGGGAACAATTCATCAAAAATTTCAGTCACACAACTCATTAAAATACAGGCTTTCTGGACAGTGTCTCTCAAGCACATGAATGCAGACACTGACAAAATAACACACATACACATGAGAAAACATCAATCCACATTTGTGATCAATGGTCAAACACCGTCAGAATTGCTAGTATTACAGTTGTAATATGAATTCTCAAACAGGTATTGCCTGGCAGTACTACTTTTACACAGACCATATGTCTTTTATTTCATTCGGAAAACTTGAATAACCTGTAATGAAAACCTAATTTCATGTATTGACGATTCTGAATGCATCTGCTGTGATATATATGAAAACATTAGACTTTAACAATGAACTAGATACGACACGCTGTGCCATTTGAGTCCTGTCCACGACTACCACAGCATGAGCACCGTATTGTAGTGACTAGATCAACTCTAAGTTTATTCTCAGTTTCCATAACTCTGACATTTAAGCAATTTGGATCATAATTTAAAACAATGCAAAATGTAAATGACCCCACTTATTCATCAGAAAGTATCCCACTTATTCATCATATTTAGATATTGTAATTGTAATAATTGTCTTAATGGGGGTTCAACCTAGTTGCTATAGGGTTATGGGTTTACCAACCATTTGAAAAAATATCTGTGGGAAACTGTTAAATTGCAATCACATGATCCATAATTAATGTTGATTAATGTTTTAATATTTCACGTTTAATCGTGCAATAACCACACAGTACAAATATAGGTAGCTTTATGAGTCCTTTAACTTACATTTACATTTACGGCATTTTGCAGACGCTCTTTTCCAGAGCGACTTACATCAGTGCTTTGTAGTCCATGACTACTAATGCATACGCCATGTTGTGCTTGGAAAGAAGGTCTGGCAATACTGCATTTACATTGATATGGCACCTAGGCCACCTTGTTCATACTACAGCTACTAATATTATTACTACTAATAATAATGAAATTATAATAAAATTGATGATAATACATATGTAGTGTGTTCACAGAAAGTCTTGGGATAATTGCTTAATTCTGTATAAATGCTTTAAATGTATTTATTGACAAGCAATATTTAATACATATCCTTAATATTTTAGCACATATGTTCTGCACAGACATTTTTAAGTGTCATCATTTTTTGACTACCTCATTCAGTTCTGTTCTTGCCATTTCCCTATTGCACACATACGTTTCGGGTTTTATTTTAGCATCCAAAGATACTGTGGCCACGGGCGGACCGAGGCATCGCAGGAGCAGAGACAGACATGAAGACTTACTTGCCGGGGAAAACACGCTCTTGAAATAATTACCACAGACACCCAACAAACACCGAACGAAACGCGCAGATGGGAAACACAAGGTTGTCAGACGCCGAACTGCAAGATGCACACACGGTGGGAGATTTACACAAGTTAAATATACGCAAGGATCCGACCGGGTATACAGAAGACACGGGCAAACACACACGCAACAATAGGGAAATGTAACCATTAACATTAACAACACAACGAGGGCTATTTACAATTGCACGCGGGGCATGCTGGGACATGCGCCCAGCCGGTGTTACAATACTAAAACTATTAAACGGTATATAATGCAATTTGGGTTAAGCTGCGTAGTAATGTGTTTATAAGCATGAAAGTAAGAATCATGTTACTTAGCTCTAGGAATGTCACATTGTAGGTGAGCAACACTACTAGGGAATAACATGTTTTACTGGCAGAACATCTGACTGGAATGCTATTCTGATCAATTTTAGGTAAATACTTCTTTGATTTTCAATACATCTCTGACCTCTTACCTTGCTTGATCGAAGCATGAGGTGGTGTCAAGTTAAAGGCAATATCCAATTACTAAGCTGTCATTCTAACCCTACAACCCCAAAGCTATACTCAGCTTTACATGAAATATGCACTTCAGTCCAGTGATGTGGTTGTCAGACAATGTAGTGCCTTACAACAATTTCCCAAAATTTTCCATTCAAACACATTCAGATTAAAATACTCATGCCACACTCCATCCGGCAAGTATTGTTCTACATCTGTGCCCCAAAGGTCCATTATATTTTCTGCATATACTTGGATGGGGTCTTGGCTGCCTTGGAGGAATATTTACAAATGATTAATGTGGGAGATTTAATACACATCTCAACAGGCAAAGTCATTTGGCAACCATAGTGAGTTTTGAAACATGTCAGCTTAGATGGTGACTTTATTTTTTTTTTCAATTAGTGTGGTATGCCAGTGATCTGGTTAGCCTCAGCTTCAGAACATGGCAGCGAATCTCTCCTCTGCATTCTATGTGGTGTGTATGTTTCCTATAAGGGAGTGTGAATGTTTGTGTGTGTGCGCCCAAAACAGTTTGGCTTCCTCTCCAAGGCGTACACCTTGCTGGAGCCCTATGTCCAAATCAGGGAACAAATGATTGGTAGACTACTCTGAGATAAATGTCTGCTGTGGATTTTCTAATGAAGCAGAAAAAATGATGATGTGCAAGTCCAAAAAACCTCCTTGCAGATCTGGTACTCCTGGGAGGGTCAATGAGGGTCAGATCTGCCTGCAAAGGGCAACAGAGAACAAGATGGGATATGCAGAAGGAAATGAATTCTAGAGCACCTGTACTTGCACAAAAGGCTAATAAAACATAATTTCATTCATTCATCAAAAAGTAATTTATCAGAAAGTCAACACTCACTGTATTACATGTTAGGGAGTGAGTGTTGGGGTGGTGCAGTGCTTAGCGCTGTTGTTTCACATCTTGGGGACCTGGGTTCAAGTCTCTGCCAGTTTTCCATGTGTGTGGAGTTTTCATGCTTTCCCTGTGTCATCATAGAGTTTCCTCCAGGTACTCTGGTTTCCCCCCACAGTCCCAAAATGCTAAAGTTAACTGGAGTTGCCAAATTGCCAATAGTTGTGCATGTGTGAATCAATGGTGTGTGAGTGTGCCCTGCAATGCGGTGGTGACCCATCCTGGGTTGTTCTCTGCCTTCTGCCTGCAGTCTCCAGGATAGGCTCCAGACCCCCTGTGGCCCTGGATAGGACAAGCAGTTTCAGAAAACAGATGGATGAACACAGAGTGAGCACTTTCCACAATAAGGGTAAGATTTTCAATACTGATGTATTTGACTTTCCTGTACATCTTTGGTTTTATTTTGTTGTGGGTGTGGTGTTCCTGGCACAAACATCCTATACACTTATAGACTGAAAAGGTATTGAATATCTATGATGTTACCATACGTGGAAAAGGTCACGTGACAGGAGGAGAATACACAAAATCCACACGCAGAACAGAAGAGGGAAACGAGAAGGACAAAGCTTAACTCACTTTACCAAAAGGAAAAGTTTAATTCAAATTGTATCAAATTGTTTAAAAATACCCAATCCTTAATGTTGCCAGCTGAATTAGATTATATGACGATTGCCTTCTTAAAGAAGCTGAATTAACAACATCAATAAAAAGTATTAAGTTAACACAGAGAGCTATACGCAACATAAAAAACTACAGAAGATTTTCGGACGAGTTTTGAGGTCTTTATGTGAGGCTTGAGGAACTAGCCGTTCTGGCGGTTTTGAAAATTCTTAACTTAATATCAATCGCACCTTAGTTTATAGCTTTATATACAAATTTAAGACCTTTCCTGCTTCGGAGTCCTGACAAATGTGATTAGTGGTACATGGATTTATATATGAAATTAAAATTAAGAATATTGCTCCAGTTCACAAGTGTGCCCCCGTGCGTGAAGTAGCGGGAGAAAATGGGGGCCGGCTTGCCCAAGCAGTCACTCCTTCTCTTTTTGACAGGCAGTCCGGACTGGGGGGGGGGGATGGGATGCGGCTGAAAGAGTTGTGACTGAAAAGGGCGACGTCAGATGGGCAGGAACTGAATATTAGATTTGGTAGAGAAAGCCCCCCTGTCTCAATGTAAGAGGCAAGAAAAAAAGCGAGGGGGGAGGGAGAAACCTTAAAAAGAAGAAGAAAGGAAGACCACCGACATCCAACCAGCAAGCTGTCGGCGAGTAGCTAGAGGAAGGAAATAGCCGTGAAGAGGGTGTGCGAGGGGCCGTTTGAAGACTGACTTTGGGGGCATTTTTGCAGCTTATGGAGCACGCTGGTAAGTATGATCAACAGAAACAAAGCTGCACTTTCACCTGATGCGACTGATGTGCGCTTGATACATGCATCGTCACTTCGGGTATATCTGAAACTCGCCTAGAAAAAGTTACAGGGCACATCTGAATGAAAGGCGCCCCCCCACGAGCAGTGTTACATTTAGACACAATAGAGTGCGGCGCGGTTACTCCGGTAATTGACAGTTTACCTGTATTCATGGCGGAAATTTTAAATAAAAGATCGCAAATGCAGCACGCGTAGAGTGACAGCTTGGGTGTGGGAATAGGATGTATTTAATTAACGAACACGTCCGTGATAACGAAAAAGAAGAAAACGCCCCCATAACCCACACCAAATATTTAATCGTTTATGTTAATTCACCGACTTCGTATGTGGGGAAAAACCGGCGGAGATTACGAAAAAAGCATTAGCCGCCGAAACGCTGCATATATTAGCAGAGTAATTGCAGTTCAAACGTGGATTTGCATAAATGCATCATCCTAATGTTTGGTGGCACTCCTTCGATTTCTCCACATTTGTGGTAAGCAATGAAAAAGCAGTTAAATATAATGAGAAAATATTGGTAACTGTATTATTTAGCCTTGGATATTTATATATGCATACTTGTGGTAATGGAGCTAAATTATGGTAGATTGAATCAAATTATTACTTTGCTGTGGAGCGAACACTACCATGAAGACGGCAAAAATGCCGACGGCATTACCTGAGGTGAATTTTCAAACTTTCTTAGAGGGGTGGTATCTGTATGTTTGTAACTCCGCGTAGACAAAAATAATACTGGAAATTCTGTATTTGGCATAATATTTTATTGTGCTGTTTTAAATTTTTCAAAGTTGGGAGCAGACCTAGACACCGGAAATCCACTCAAAGCACAAAAGCAAAATATTAAAAAAGGCATGATTTTTGGTATCATTTATTTGTTTAACAATGCAGCATGAAATTGGGAGTGGACTGGTCCTGTTTCTGGAGTGGAAATTTCCAGATAATCAAGCAGGCTCTCATCCTCAATTATTGTGATAATGAGGTCGCGGTCTGGTGTACGGGGTCACCGCTATCTTTGTTACTTAAATGGCAGTCTCCTTCCTAACTCGTGTTTCTCTGTTGTCCCTCAGTTTCTCTTTTGTGTCCTATTCCTATTGGCTCTTGACAGCATCTAAGAGGGCCTGAAATGTAGCACCTCAAAACCCTGTGACTTTGAAGTGCCATGTGGGAAATTGCTAATGTTCTAATAGAATTTAACATGAGGACGTAAAAGCAGTTATCAACCTGCCATTTAACGATACACTGTATGGTTTCTCAGGATTGCACTAAGACCACCGTTTTATAAATAGTTTTCAACAGGACAGAAGTTTCACCGCGACCCTATACTTGCAGTTTTGGAAGATGGAGATGGTCAGAAGTATCTATGTTTTTTTTAAAGCGCTTGTTTTTTCAGTGCTTAATCACTGCATTTTTTAATGTAGTAAAATAATCTTTGACCTGACATTAATTAATTTATTTAGCAAAGTGATGTATTTATCCAGTGGGACATACAGTTGAGATAGGAGGGTCAGTCAGTCCCTGGAGTATTTGGAGGTTAAGAGCCCTGCTTAAGGGCCCATCAGTGACATCACTTTGCTGACTGCGGGATGTGAACTGGTGACCTTCCAGTCACAGTCCCAACCACAGCTGCACACTGCCTCAAGATGACATTTTCTAACAGGAAATAAAACCCAGGCCTGCCTCACAAGCCTTTGAAATATATATACATATTATATATTCCATATGTCAAAATTCATGAGGCATTTTTGGGATAATTTGCCCATAGGTATTATAAACTATTATTAATCTTTCATTCATTTTCCATATGCACAGAGAAGAAATTGGTCAAATGGCAGGGAATAACCCAGGACAGGGCAGCAACCCATTGCAGGGCAATATTATTAATCTGAAATAAATCTCTTTAAACACATAAATCCTATACACTAATGTAATGTCTATTAGTTACCAAACAAGTGAACACAAGTCTTCATGGTGTATTAGATACAAGATATAATTTATAGCCGAGATATTATGTATAATCCTGTTAAAGTCCTTCCCATAAATACAACGCCTTTATATTTCAAAGTATGAAATTACAGTAGTTTCTAAATGTTGTGATGAACTGCTGTTATTGGGATCACTAGGTCCCTTCCCCTTTTCCTCTGTGACTCACCTGCTAGTGGCTTGGAAACAGACCCTGTTCCCACAGAGAAACTGAGCTTCTTTATGGCCTTTGTCTCTGCCCCCCATTTTCCTTCCATATCTAGTTTTACATCTTCATATTGTATCCACTTTTGTTCCACCACAGGCCCTTTGGATTGGTTTGTGAAGTAGATCTGAACATCTGTTTCCCCAGAGGGGTGGCTGTCTTGTGGTAGTGGTTCAGATACAACCCTTATCTGACTGTTCCTTTAGGGAACCTTCCACCTATAGCCCAGTATGGGGAAGATTTTCCATTCTTTAAGAATTATGTTTCCCTGTGTAGTCTGGTCTGTGCCTATTTCAGTTTGTGGAAATCTTATCCTGTTCAGCGACTGTGCTGCTCTACTGCTTTTGGTTGTTGTGTATCAGTTGTTAGCTTTCTCCAGTTATGTTAATTTCTTCATTCATTTATTGTTGCCTAGCTTATATGTTGTAATGCTGGCTGCAATGATTACGAACTTGCTGAGTGCTGTTTCGATTCTTTCACAATGAAGTCTTATTTCATAGACTGTTTTATTCATTTGGTGCAGAGAATGGATTCAATTCCAACCCTACACAGCATGACATATCCTGCCTTTCTGTATCTGTGGAACAGGAATTTGACAATAAGCCATTGGAACTAGGCTCCAATTTTTATTCAATTCTGGAGCCCTTTCAAAAAATAGGATAAAAATGAGAATGCTACACTGTTCTGAAATGGTTAAAATTCTTCAACACAAAGACCATTATCCCAGAAGGGTAGAATCATTTAGGTGTTCACTCTCCTTTGGGGTGCAGTGAACGTAATTCTTATTAAAAATCATTCCAGTTGTTTTGCACAAAATCGCTCTTCTGTGAGGTAGGGGTGGTGATCTTGGAGAAATTTACCTGTGTCACCCCTACTGCCTTTATGGAGTTGTTATTTCTCAGGAAGGTCCTATTACAGCCTAATTATGAACATCTGGTTGCAGTGTTTAAAGAAACAGGCCTTGTTAATGGAAAGGCTCTTTTGAACTCTTTAACCAGGCTCTCCTGCTATGTCATTCCTCAGGGCATTCCATGTGTAAAGGGCAACATAGCGAACTATGTCAAGTGCAGCGAGTTTAAGGAACTTAGCAGTAAATTAATCATATATTGTAATGCTACATGCTTTGGCTAAAGAACTAATCCTTTAGATACCATATCATGCAGGTACTTTGTATGCTTGTAAGGAATTAACATTTTAGTTCCACTTTCTTCTACGTGGAGCTGTTGCAGAACTGATGTAAGGTTTCCTGATGTTTCAGCCCTGCTTTACCCTCTCTTTCTGTTTCTTGTCTCACCAAGTGCCCTCGGAACTGGTAGCTTGTGGATTCAGGAGCATCCAGTGGCCTTTGGTCTCCACAAACCTAATCCACACAAACACACACAGTTCATATATTCCAATAATTGTGGAGATTCTCCATTCATTTCTATTAGCATAACCCTGAAGTCGGCAAACACAACTAGCTGTGATCATCTGAGAAAGAGCTGATGAGAAATTTTGAATGTTCAGTGTTTCGTTTACATCAGACTAATAAGTGGGACTGGCCTGACATTTTGCAGACCACCTTGCATGTAGGATCCTGCTTGGAGGATGTACACTGGAGTGGTTATGAATTTGGAGCGTTGTGAGGGAAAACCTCATTCTCTGTTGCCCGCTGTTTACAACGTGGCACCGTCATGGCAGCCGAACTCAGTTCAGACTGGCCTAGCATTTGTGAGTCAGCCTCCCACCTCTTCAGGGCTGTGTTATGTGTGATTAACGGTTACTATGGCTTTTACCAAATTCCAAAGGCGTGCTTATTTTCCTTGGTTTATTAATTTGTCCATAATGATACATTTGTTTATTTACTGTGAGTCACACCTTGCTGTTTGCCTATTCCCTTTGGGAACACTTTCCTTGGTGAAGGTCAGGGTGTGTCTCAAGTCTGATTTCGTACCAGTTGTAATTATACCTCACTGAGAGTTCTTTTTTTCTTTTTTCTTTTGAGCTCACGTCTGAAACATTTTTAGTCATGATGTCAAACATGTCAGACCTAAGCTCTGTAATTTCATCGCTCAACAAACGCATAAGTTTGTAGCGCCAATGTTGCCAACATTTTTGCGGCTTCACCTTCAAACCACAAACCTATACAGAAACTTGTCAGTAATCTTAAACTTATCATTAGTTACAAAACACACCGATAACTGGTGATACTTCGAATGGTGATTCAAGGAAAATGGCACATTTACACAGGTGCAGCTGTCCACATCGGTGCTAGCCGATGTGGCGCCCCTGGTGATCATCACTGCCGACGTCCCCTGTCTGGGACAAAGTGAAATACACTCGCAAGTTGGCTCACCCTCAGAAGTCGGCACTCTATTGCCTATAGGATTGCCCGGTCCTGCATGGAGTCCACTAGGCATAAGAACTGCTAGGCTGAGCTTCTAACGAATGCCGAGTTACAAGTGAAAGTATTAGCGCAAGAGCTATAGAACATCGTTCAATACGAGCAAAAACCTAATAAGACAACTTTTCAAATCAAGGAAAGTGTAACACATTCATTATTCGATATATTCATAGGCTTGAGAAAAATTCTGCTGTCTAAAGTAAAGAAGCTTTTAAATAAAGATGTTGATACAAGGACATGTTAAATACTTAAATCTAGGGACAGAAACAGGTATCCATGAACATTTTCTCTTTTGATTTGTCAAGTTTTATTTGCAAATACAGTCTTTTCAATGAAGTCCAAACATTGTGCTGTTAGATATGTTTTTTTTAATGTTGTGCATGAAATTTTTCCCTGTTTCACAAACTTCAGATAAGTATTTATGTAAAACACTGTATTTGTATTTATTTATTCAGACACTTTTGTCCAAAGGAAAAGTGCTGCATAAATTTATAGTTTGACAATTATGAATTTTGTTTTCTTCGATTGCAATGGATGTTAAATCTAAATCTGGGACAGTAAACCCAATGAGATTTATATAGTAGAGACACATCCTAATGGAGCCCTTTCACTCGCAGAATTCATAATGAATTTAAAACTTAACTCATTGTATTTGTCTTTTTTTGCATTCATCTTGTAATCTCTGTTATTGAAATGTTTATAATTAAGTTACTTGCTTAATATTTGTAGATTGAAAATGGGAAATCCGGTGATCCTGACCCAAATAAGTAGTTGAAAGATAGATGGATAGCTAAAAGGGAAATATTTAGTTGAAATCTGGGATAGAGCTATGTGTACAAATTACAAATACAAAGCAAAAAAAACATACACAACTGACATAATACTATGAATAAATCAGTTCTGTAATGAGAAACCTGAAACAATACCCAAAGGAAATTGGGTATTGAGAAAGTTTTCTGTGGTTGAGATGATGCTATAGAGATTTACTGGTTTGCTGTACTCTCTTGATTCCCGAAGCCGTCTCAGCTTGCTTACTCGCAATACTCCCACCGAAACTGCTAAACTTTTTCGCACTTGTCAAAAATTCCAGGCCAGTAGGTTTCAAGCTTCCCATCACAGATGCAAGAACTTTCACTTTTACTATGCAACACATTTTGAGGAGCTCTTCAGCCTTACAAAATGATATAAAATTCAGACTGTTCACATGTTGTATGTTAGTCCAGTTCCAAAGCTTGATGCCAAGTCAGGATCAGTGATGAACAGGAGTTATTATTGGCTAAGCTGGCGTGGTAAGAACATAAGAAATTAACAAACGAGAGGAGGCCATTCGGCCCATCAAGCTTGTTTGGGGAGAACTCAACTAATAGCCCAGAGTTGTTAAAATCTTATCTAGTTCTGCTTTAAAGGAACCCAGGGTTTTAGCTTGCGCTACACTAACAGGAAGACTATTCCATACTCTAACTACACGCTGTGTAA
>JAODKC010000044.1:25694816-25712402 GCA_026777985.1 Mormyrops attenuatus | reverse complement strand
CACAAAAGAAAAAGTGTGCAATCACCCTGTTTAATCCTGCACGCAAGAAGCACGTATAAAATTAATCAATGTAGATGCCCTACGCTGGTCAATGGCGTTCTCCTATACACACAAGCACACTATGACACCATGTTTGCTGTGGCAATATGGAGTCAGCTCTGAGATGGAGAGTAGGATTAGAATGCTGTGTTAGAAACTCTGCAGAAAATGATGTAGATGATGGATTTTTAGCTAATAGCTTGTCAACTGAGCAGCTTAAGAAAATATTTTGAGTGTAATAAAGGCATCAAGAGCACAGTGTTGTGCATTTCATGAGGTATAAGAATGTTTAGAAATGTTATGACTTGGTTTTGAAATATTTGTCGTCTTGTACTTTATGACGTTTATCAATACAGACAGCCCTAGGGGCTCACCGATGTCAATTTTATTTAAGCATTCGGACTGATTGCTGAACAACATGTTCTCTACAAGTTCTGACTTGGAGCAATGAGCATGTATGTCTTAGTCACCTTCGATTTGCCTAAGGTATGTTACTGCTCGTTCATTTTCAGTCTGAGTAAATTGCATGATATCCGTTACATTGCCCTTATATAGGCCGGGTGATTAGACATCTGGGTTTCATCTAAAGGAAATCTCTTTTATTCAGTTTTGTATTGGTCCCTTTCATTCTTAGCAAAACAGTGTGTCTAAAATGAAAGGAACTGATCTCTAGTGCTGGCATGCTGTCTACCTGTGATTGTGATTGGGCTAATGCTCTGCAGATGTCGGATGTAGTTTCACATTTTATGACATGTATGAGTTATCCCCATAGACTTTAACTTAAATTAACTTTTTACATTCTTCACAGATGAGATATTTTATTAATCTAAAATGTACCTGTTATCGTCTAAATATATAACACTGCACAGTATGTGAAAATCAGTAAACAACAAGCTTGAATGACTTATATAACAACTGACATGAACTCCATGAGCTCTGCAAAGCTCTTATTTCACATTATTATATATAATATTTCATTATAATGTACTGTCTGGAATAGGCTCCATGCTTCAATGTGACCCAGAGCAGGATAAAGCAGGTAGAGGATGGATGGATGGATGATGGATGGATGGATGGATGATGATAGATGGATGATGGATGGATGAATGGATATTTTAAAACAGCAGCCTCTGGGTTTTAACAGATATTTCAGGTTCACATGCTTTCTGTGTCTTTGGCAATGGCCTGTATAATTTTTGGTCCACTCCATCCTTTCCATCGTTTGTTTATTTCAGATCATGCACCAAGATGAATTGCTGTCTCCTCACTATCAGGATAAGACCCGTTTAATGCAAGTATCCAAGGTCCAGCTCATGGGATTCAACAAATGTTCACCATAACAATAAATGTTTTTCATTTTTCAGTTCATAAACAAGACCATTTGTTTATCAGTGACCTCATTTTTCAGACAGTACAGTTCGCACAGATTCTTACAAGCGCATCTTTCTGGGTTAGCTGTCCTAGACCCTGAACTATAAGGAGTGCTTTACTAGTCAGATCCTTTGGCCCATATTATGGGCAGATGATTATCATTTATTTTTATGTAATTTTCTTAAAGAGAAAGTGTTTGCGGTTTTTTGGATCATGAAAGAAATTGTTTCAAATTGTTTTTTTGTGTTCTACACCAAAAATGATGCAAAAATATTTTTGTATGCTGTTTAAATTTCACAGAATTTAAGGAACATACATAATAGCAATCTAGGAAAAAAAATAAAGGTACACATTCTTAGTCACTGCCCTGTTTTGAATATTATTTTGTTCAGTCAACATGTCTTTACAATTGATACAAAGACAAGTGAAATCTGAGACCTTGCAGGCATTAAAGTAATGTACATCTCTGTAACTTTGCCAAAGTGCTGCTTGGCAAACAAACAAAAGGAGATGTGACACTCAATATGATCAGTTAATATTTAACGCACGGTAGTTATTGATTAAAATAGCAATACAAACAGTAAGATATAATTATCCAACTGCCTGTCAGCTGCTTATTAGCTAGCACAGTGTTTCCCAATCTGGTCCTTGGGGACCCACAGTCGGTTCACATTTTTGCTCCCTCCCATCTGCCTGCCAGACAGTCCACATTTTTGCTCCCTCCCAGCTCCTGATAAGCAAAAACGTGGACTGTCTGTGGGCAAATGTTGTATATAAATAAAATGCATACACTTCAAATGTATTGTTGGCTTCCTCTCGGCCTTGAGCCTTGAAAAGTGTAAAAGAGAAGACTGCTTGTGGAAGACTATTCTGGTACTAAGTGGCTTTGATGCCATAGCCAGGAATTAATTTTAGGACTGGCTTATGAAAAAAATAGGTTGGAAAGAGGCAGGTCCAAAAACACATCAGGCATAGATGGGAACATTTACTCAATGTTTAAAGGCCCAGAATAACCCCTCGATCATTTAAAACATTAAAACGATAATCTTGGCTTAAATGCAGATTGTAAATATCACAGTGGTTCTTTTTCAGGGCAAATTCATGGCTACTTTGTAAGGGTTAGGATGAGATTGCAGAAACCTAGTGGTACCTGCAAGCACTTCCAACTAGGTTTCTAACATTGAGGACGACAATCCTGTTTTGGTCACTTTGTAGATGGATTGTGGACAGCCTTCTCAAAATGAGCTCTGTGACCAGCAGATGCTTAAGGGTTTTACCACCTCGGTCTGTGCCACCATTATGAGATGACTGTACAGGACAAAATAGCTCCTCCGCTTCTGTGAGGACGGCATCTGAGGTTGTGTCTCCGTCAGAGATTGTTTGTGTTTCTACAGCTGTCACACTAGGAGACAGTCTGTGTTACAGTTAACCAAAGCATAGCTCAGTCGAGCTGCCCGGCTATGAAATTTGCCTCCTCATGCAGAAGAATGATGTGCATGATTGTGCTGCCCGCGTCTTTGTTCAGCCTCCGAATGACTAAACAGCCCTCGGTGGAATGTGTATCTCGTACTCCAACGTCCTGCTGAACATTCATATCTGGGAGTCTGACATTCCCAGTCGACAAACACAGGGCTTCACTTCCCTCAATAGACAAAATATAGATGCAGCATGTGACTGTACCTCACCCTGTATAAATGAAAAGCCTACATTTGAATGGATCACGCAAAATAACTTTCTACCATTATTTCACGGATATAAGCTTCAGCCTTTTATAGAAGTATTTTAGTTCCTAAGTCCAATATAATGCTTTGTTCTTCAATATAACAGCTGACATTCCCCATCACAAATATCAAGTTGGGGTTTTACCAACTTTGCTTAGTAACTTTCTGTTACTCCCTACGTCTCGCTCCCCCCTCCCCCCTTTGGAAATCAGTTACCCAAAATTCCCATAGGGGTACACTACTGCTATATAAGTATAGAAAGTACAGTAGGTGACAGGATGCCAGTCCACTGAGGGGCATCTGGATAGGGCACACACTAAGGACAAAATACATTCTTTTGAACTGAATGTTTTTGACCTGGAAATTCACATGGACTTCGACACAATCAGAGAAAAAGCTGCAACCTTTTGAGGTCAGACTACCCACTAGGACCACCATGCTACCTGCAGCAAGAACTGATGAAGAAAAAACCATCCGGGTTTTCTATATTAAATGGGAAAATGGATCGGTCTATCTCTGTGTTTCCTGTAACGTGGGGGGGAATCTATAGCTGTAACTAAGAGTATAAAGCAAGTTTGCTGTGTGTGGTAAGGTTTTGGCTAGCAGAGTCAATGGTCTGGCATTCTGGGATTTACGGCTTGGCAGATATGAGAGTGCAAAATGGTAATTATGAATGTTTTGAATTTGTTTGCCTCTCTGTCACATCCCAAGGGTGGATCTGCTCGCCTTTCCAAACATTCAAGATAATTCTTCATGGCCATTACAGCATACATACAGTTTTTTCAGAGCTATTTTGTTTTCAAAGTTATTCTTTTCACTTTAATCATTGAATGTAAACGCAAACCTGTTTTATGTTGTCCTGAGAGTGCAGCATCCAATTTGTTAAGGCCTTGGAAATCTGATGAATAGCATATAGGCTTATAAGGCTATTTTAACTGGAATGGACAGTCAACTGGGTCGTCTGCAAGTCCTCCGCTGGTAAGATTGACAGCGACAGTGATTACACAGTATAACCCTTTCAGATGTAGTGGTGCCCTTACCAATGCGGTCAGGTGTAGTGGTGCTCTTTCCAAGGCGGTCAGGTGCAGTGGTGCACTTTCCAAGGCGGTCAGTTGTAGTGGTGCCCTTTCCAAGGCGGTCAGGTGCAGTGGTGCCCTTTCCAAGGCGGTCAGATGCAGTGGTGCCCTTTCCAAGGCGGTCAGTTGTAGTGGTGCCCTTTCCAAGGCGGTCAGGTGCACTGGTGCCCTTTCCAAGGCGGTCAGGTGCACTGGTGCCCTTTCCAAGGCGGTCAGGTGTAGTGGTGCCCTTTCCAAGGCGGTCAGGTGTAGTGGTGCCTTTTCCAAGGTGTCAGGAGTTATCATCTTTCTTGAACCCTAGTGTCCTGTAGCCCTTTTTTCTTTTTGGTTGGCTTGTATAATGCAATCTTAAATGAATGTTTGAAGTAACTCTTTCTGTTTTATTTTCTCCTGACAGTTTTGCAACACTAGAGGGAAGAAAACCTATTTAAAAACCTCATCCAAGAGTAATTACAGTGCTGTGGTGGCTGGGTGGCTGATGTCATCTGTATGAGACAAATTGGGGCTTGCCAGATGCACAGATGGATGTGCTGGGGAGAGCCTTGGTGCAGTGCTGGGAGGCAGCTTGTCATTATGATTCCATAGACTGGCAGTCATGGCCTGCAGGTGTTATTAAACTGATGTGAAGATCGCTGATGGAATTTCTGCCAGTGTGCTGTTATCTAGAGGACGTGGCCTGTAAACATCCTTGCCCATGTCAGTGGGTATCTGCAGAATTGAGGCCTGTGAGCCTGTCCAGGAGATATATATTTTAAGGTTTCCTTAAAAAGTCTCAAGGCTAAAACTTGGGACAATTATATGTGTGGGACTACTGGCAGCGCAGTGATTAAGGGTGTGAACTTGTGACATGTGGGTCCCTGGTTGGGATCATCAGAGTTGCCAACTCTCATGCATCTGGTGTGACACTCACGCTTTCAGACTCAAATCCATATTATTCCATTATAAACCTAAAATTAGCTACACCAAAAGCGTTGTGATAGTTTGCAAACCCTACTGGCTATTTACAAGGTAATAAAACTGTTACATACATACGAAATGCATGTGCAGACTTGTCTCGAATTGAAAATCTCATGCCAGCCAGCTGACCGAAGTTGTCAGCCCTGGGTCATACAGAATTATCTTAGCGAAGAGTCATCGCTGCAGTGCTGCAGTAATGTTAGCCTTTCTAATAAATGACTGAAAGCTGCAAGTTACTTATCAGGCAGCTTAAGTATCAGATAAAGAACCAATTCTAAATGGACCGTACGAAAGCCTGGGTGCTACAGATGCAAGCATAGGTGTTTAATAGTTGTCTTGGGAAGGATGTAAATGAATATCCCCTTCAATGAATACCCCCTACTCCTCTTAAATGTCTTTTAACTTTGTACTTAGCACAGCACTGGCTGTCGATGTAGTGCTTCTCCGACTCCATAGAGAGCCAGGAGTGCTTGCATCTTGTAAGGTACTTGGTGGACACTGGCCATCACTGGTACAGGGCTGGCTCTACCTTTTCAGGGGCCCTAGGCAAAGCTTTTCTTGGGAGGCCCCCTGATCATTTATTTCACTTCCTGTGCAATGCAGGTAATTCAGGGCCTCTAAGCAACTTCCTTTTTTGCCCATAGCTAGAAGCGACCCTGCTGGTACTGGTTGTAGATGTTGCATTGTGAGTCTGGCTAAATCTCTTTTGTTAGTACTGCTATTGGCAGCACTTTTAAGAAATGTTTTTTCTCAATAATGTCAGTATATCTTTCCTACGGAGTGTTTTTTTTTTATGTTTACAAGGCTGAACTTGAAAAGAAAGTATCCATGTTAAAAACCAGAAGATCATCATAACAATGAATTGCATGTTTAGAAAGCTGCACTAATTAGATATCTTCCTGATTACGCCTCTCTGCTAATGACGTGTGTGAGTGCGTTTATATATTCCAGTTTAGAAAACTACTTTGACGTCAAATGTTTTGGAAACTTAGCATTGGTGGAACACACATCTGTAATTGTGTGCTGCCTTTGTACAGGCCTCTGATTCTAAATTATGTGTTTCTAATTACATTGCATTATTTGTATGATAAAGGAACTAGTTGCCATGGTGATTTGGAATTTTGCTTGACAACGCCAAGCATCTGACTACCATTAACGGTCCACTCCACCTGATTTCACAGACTCAGTCTAGAAATAAACCCTATTCCTTACAGTTGGGTGAGTGAAGCACAATGTGAGTGCTGACATTTATGTAGAAAGAGTAAGACTGAGCCAGAGCAGTGACCTCATCCTGGAATTAAGTCCATATGGGCCATATTCACACTGACCTACATACTACAGTTTGGACCCTCATCTAATTGAGCATTTTGCTATTCCATTATCACAAATGACTAAACACTGAGAGCACCTTAAACAATTGCGACAAAACCAATTCTGAAAAGGCAACATAGCAATTATGATTGTTGCATAGCTGAGTGTTTTATTTCAAAGCTATTCCCATTTATACCAATGAATAGCTTTGATCAGGAATAATACCCTACAAAACACCCTGCTGCTTGGGGCACCTTCTACCTGCTAATCGGAGGTGGATAGTTCAGGTCCAGAAAATAAAAGCCCAGACCAAGATAATGGACTGAAGTTTCATATCCAAGATATAACTGGAGCCCCATTGTCTGTGCCATGTTACACATTAGCTGCACATCCTTTTTTGTAAAATGAACACATGGACTAGTTTAGCTTTTGCTACTCTAATATGATATTCCTGCACGTCAGTGGTCTTGGGGTTGGGGGAAGGGTGGCAACCACCCTCCTTGGTGCCCCCATGGTTGAAAAGAATGTTGCTAAAGTGCCCTCTGGAGTGGCTGAAATGCAGATATTGGCTGGCCTTCTCTTGGCTATCTAGGGTGCTCCCTTCATGTCAGATAGTATGATGATATGCCCTATAGAGCAAGAAAATGATGAAGTGTCTTAATGAGTGCCCTACTGGTAGAGAATATGTGATGCAGTGCCCTATAAGGTACCTTTGCAGTCCCTATCGGTACCCTTCCAGTGTAAAAGTGTGCCAATACGAAGTGCCTTCTATGCCACCTCTACATGATTGAGTGTCCCAAAGGGTGTAGTGCTGTAAAGGTGATCCTAAGTGGTGAGAAAACACAAGGAAGTGCCCAAAGAGGCGCCCTTCCAGCCGATTAAATGTGATACAGTGCTATGTAGGGTATCCGTCTATGTGTGACAATGTGGGGAATAATCCTAACGGATGCCCCTCCAGTGGAGAAAATGTGATGTAGTGCCATATAAGGTGCTATTACAATTGGGTAGACCTGATGAATCCTATGGCACATTTTAAAGGTTTATAGTGCCCTCTGTGTATTTAATCACAGAAGTGTAGGTATACTTTTAGTCTGGCTTCCCCGCTGAAATGAATAATCTTTGAGGAGTACTTCACTATACGCCATGCAGTAGGCGCCCTTTTTATTTTTTTGCCCCTGCCCTTCAAACAACCCGGGAATGCCGCCGTTCCCGCAGTTCTGTTTGTGTATCAACACAAAGGTGATGGCTAATTCAAGGATCCTTAAGATGGGGATTAGATGCTGTTTCCTCAGTTTGTTTTGCTATTTCATGATTTGGGAGGACTATAAGTAGCTGCAGGGGGCGGAGGGGCAGCTGCCCCTGGTCCCATCACGGCAGGGGGCCCATTATTAAATTTACTAATGGGGAACCACTGTAAGACCCCTCCTCCGCCCCTGAGTAGCCAGTCTGTCATGTCGGGACATTAAATGTGAAATACACTTGTATGTGTAGCTGTCTTCTCACAGTGGCATATGCATGGCCAGTAAAGGGGGTTAACCCTAAATCACAGAGCAGAAGCGGATGAGGACGGGGCTAATGTTAAAGGTTCACTTGCTTTGAAGGACTACTGGCAAGACTCAAAATATTCATGTGATTTTATCTTCAGGAAACTGATCTTGTCTCTGGACTCAGATTTCTTGGGGGAGGGTCTCCGTAATCCTCGACCATGCTGGTTAAACCACATTTACTTAATGTTTTAACAATACAGAAATAAAATGATCAGTTTACCTTGAATTATGTGTCAAGATAGAAATTCTTGATGTATGTGTAGTTTTTGCAGTTAACAAGTATCTGCCGTGGGGTGATTAACATTATATCTCAGCACAAACTGTAATTTCTCTGCATAGAGATTTCAGTTGTTTTGCACTGCTACATAATTTAAGGCTCTCGGTTTGATTATAAATCATGCTTTGTTTTTTTTTTTGTTGTTCTTAATAAATGTCAAGCAAAGCTACATATATTCAAGTACAGACAAGATTTTAATCAATGGAATTCGTTTTAAGCAGACCTTTGCTTACCATATTAAACCCAAAGTAGCTCTCTGCTAAGAGCTATTCACAGCAAGTGTGCACAAGCAAGCATTCTAAACAAAATCACTTGTTATGAATTCACATGTGCTTACTCTTAGTGTCGCAATTCTGCAGATGAAAGTTTACCTTGGAAAAATGACTCACTCTGTGTGTGTAAGTGTGTGTGTGTGTGTGTGTGGGCATGTATATATTATATTATGGGGACCAATGTGGTAAAAACTTGTAAGTTTGACCTTGTGGGACCATTTTTTGGTCCTCAAATAGGGAAACTCAATTTTTAAAAATCTGTGACTGTACTCAAAAGAACTAAAAATGTCAAAAGTCTTGAATTTTGTTTTGTTACTTAGGTTCGGGCTGTAGAGGTTAAAGATGGCATTGTTGGGATTAGGGTTTTTCCCATTGAAATGAATGGACGGTCCCCACAAATGAATTCAAATATGTGAGTGTGTGTGTATTGTATGAGGATGTATGGGGATTCTGCCTTGACATGAATGAGAAATTCATGTCAAGACAGAATCCCCATTTCTTCTGGGTTTATGCTACTATCAACCTGTTTGACCCAGGAGGCAAATAATAAGTGTTACAGGGCTGCTGTGGACCAGATGTGGGATTCAGATATAACTTCTCAAGGAAAATGACTTTACTTCCATAGTTGAATGAGAAAGATTCAAGAATGGAAACCAGTACCAAATGTGCAGATGAGTGAAAGGAAGATTGACTGAGAATAGACATACAGTAAATGACAAATCAAAATCCCTTGAATGAGACAATTATATGCTTTTTTTAATAGGATATATTCCAGCCAAGAAATCTATTCTCTGCATTTAAGTGTTCCCTTCAACCCAGTGGTTTATACAATCTCTTCCTGTAACTAGTTAACTATAGGCCTCCCGTCTGACTTACAAGACTTGCTTGCCGCTGCCCACGCTTGTCTAAGCTCATTAGAGAGGCCTTTTCAGGCAACTCATAGCAATTGTCCTGGAGGCTAGACACGGATGGCACAAGTGCTTCGCAAATGGCAACCTGGACACTAGTTGACCATCAGCGGAACTGAAAAGTGTTCAGAGACTCTCAATGCAAGTTTCAAAGGACTTAAATAGGACTAAGGTCAAATAGCTACCGCAGAGGCTTTTGCGGCAAGAGGAATTGTGGACCGGCTGAACTCCCAGAATCCCACGAGGCTGCCCCTCTGTGGCTCTCCGGCTGGAGTGGGACTCTCTTTCAGCCACATCATTGCCAACATGTGCTTCCTGTTGGGGAGGCTCAGTGGTGCTCCCTTACTGCCCAGAACCCTTCTGTTTTTCTGCCCAGCTTAGCTAAGGAATACGGGCGACATTAAGAATGCCGCTTCTTATTTGCAAAAGCGGTTTGAACGTTACATGCAATCTTGTATTGCTTTACTGCTTTATTTTCTGGGCGGTGGTGGCTTAATGGTTTGGGAAGCGCACTTTTAATCGAAATGTTGCGGGTTCGAATACCTGACCGGCAAGGCACCACTGAGGTACCCTGAGCAAGGTCCCACCCCTGAGCACTGCTCCCCGGGCACTGAATTAGCTGCCCCCTGCCATGTCACGATGTCACATGTGGGTTAAATGCAGAGGACGCATTTCGTCGACGTGCACCGCCTGCTGTGGTGTGTCAACACTGATCACTAAAAATTCTAAAATTTATTTTCCACATTTAGTTCTTATACAGACCTCTCATCAGTTATTAGTCACACCTATACCTATTTCTATGCCATCTGTGATTATTTAAACCGTAGCCGCAGTACATATGGTAGAGATGTGCAACATTGTAATAGGCTGAATCTCAAAACCATCTTCACCTTTATGCATTCACTTCATACTCAGTTTTGCACATTGTCATAAGTCATTAAAGTCAATGTTAAAGGGTGGAAAAAAGACACATCCCTGCTGGACAACCAATGATAGCACAAGTTTTTATTATGTCGGTAAAACTATATGACAACTGAAAACTAGAATTTCTTACCACACATGTACAATTAGGAATAGAAATGAGCCGGCACCAGTAGTCGGAACTGGAAATGACAGTAATTCCTTGTGATTTATGGGTCTGGAGCTAATCAACCTGTACCCAGAGGTCCGGTTTGATAGAACCACCTTCTTAGAAGGAAGGCTTGGTATGTTTTCACCATAAATACAGTAGCGCTGAATGGGATGAATGAGGACTTTTCCCTTACCCGATTTTTGTGATGCGCCACACGGTATGCATGTCATCGATTACTTTTGCCGTACTTTGTATGTTATGATGGTAATCTAGCATGACGCTGCTCATCTAGGGCGTGGTCTGGTGATGCGCTGGTGACGCCCATGACACTTGTTGTGTAATCATTGGCTGTCCAGCAGGGATGTATCTTTTTAAATTGGAAGTGCACATTGTTAAAACACACTTAGGAAGGCATTACGCCAGAATGCATTTGTGCTTAGACTTTGAATAAAACACAACTAATAACTTTTAATACTGTTCAGAAACGTTTACCCGTTACACTACACTGCGTGTATTTCTTGCAATACATCTGCCCTTTCCTGGTCTGATGGAATAACACTGCCGTATATATGCAAATGTAAGCTGTGTCTGAATTCAGGGGCTGCATTCTTCAAAGGACATGGTTTGTGGGCTGAGTCCGCAGGTTCATGCAATGAATCATGGAACCGCCTTAGCACAGTAGTGAACCAAAGGATGGGAGATTTATGTCCAAAATGGAACCTTTCAACTATTTCACCATGAGTATACGAGCCAGGCTGAAACATCTATTTTCTGGATAAGCAGATCAACTGAATTAAGATAATCTTTGAAACAGTGGTTCTACTGACTTGGGTCATCTTATGAGAGTCTTGACAGTTATGAGAGTTGATTGTTATATGGTATTTTTGAATATAATCTCCTCTTGGGTAACTTAATTCTACTCAGTGAAAAAAATGAATCTTGATGCCTTTTAAATGACTATATAAGAAAGCATCTGAATGTGTCTGTTTTAGATTGAATCGGAAAGGCATAACACGGAGAACATTGGGACTTTGAGTTATATCCTCACCCTTCTTTGTGGAGTTCATTCACTTGTGGTTCACTAGAATCTTCTTACTGGGTCAACTACTGTTCCAGGCAAAACCAGGCAGTTTCCACTACTGCCAGCTCTTTGTCACTAGAAAGGAGGGAGGTTTTTGGCCGTGGAGAAATGAAAATTGGAACCAGAAGAGGTCAAACAATGCTGCCTTTGTATTTGTACGCATTTCATTGAACTTGACTCTTTTTATTTGCCTTGAATTATATGATTTGTCTGGTTCTTTTGTTTAACTGCATAGGTTTTTTTTTGCTTTTATACTTTAAGAAGCGTCCAGCCTAAAACTACCAATAATGTGACTAGTTTTATAGCTATATCAGGTGTCAGCTTTAATATTAAAATAACTGTTTTTATTCCCTATTAAGAAGGAGCAGTAATTTAAGGAGATGATTACTGTGCCAAAACATGCGCTAAGCAAAACTACCAAGTATCTGGATTCCGTCTAGAATATCCATCGACTTAGGTAATAGTGAACCCATCCATCCATCCATCCATCCATCCATCCATCCATCACCGCTTATCACCCATTTTATAACATTTAATTTCTGATTAATCAATACAGTAATTCCTGATTAATCAATACAGTAATAAAAGTGTACTACAGGGTTATTTGTACTCCCTCAAGTAAAGTTTTACCAATAATAACAATCTTTTTATTCATGAATATAAGGGTTACTCTGACATACAATAAAGGTCTTCAAAGCTCAAAAAATACATGCCATAAATGCCAGTTCCATCCTTGGCAACCATCAACAACGTTGTTTTGCCATCTGTTTAGCACAAATGATGAAAGGTGGAATCCCTATCCATTTACTTTCCTGTTATTGCTCAGCCTTTTGTGTCTGAGCCCCTCTGTGACCTTGCGGACCCCCTTCATTCACGAAAAAGCTTCATTGTCTAAAGCTCTTCCTGTGCCCCTGCAGCCGTAGGATGTTTTCGGCCTGAGATTGAGCCGGTTGTTAGAGCGCTGACCCAGACCGGGGAGTTCTGTGCGGGTTGCCCTGCGGGCGGTCCTGTCAGCTTGGCAGTCGGCTGACAGTATAAGCAGTTCAACGGCCCCTCAGCACACAGGGGATTAGACTGGCTTGCTGCTCCAACCACACAATCTGACATCCAGTCCCCTTTTCTCTCTCCCTGCTGGCTGGCAGGCAAAGCCGTAACTACTTTTCAGGGGTATGACTCTGCATACTCACTGATGTTCTGCTGTTTGTCATCATCTCCAAGGCAACCTCATCTTTGCCCACATCTGTCTCTGCTTTGTGCTTGCAGTTGTACCCTAAAAAGGAAAACTTGGTGTGAAATAAATGGATTATCCAGTTCCAGTCTATTTTTTTCAGGAACACAAACAAGATGGTGTCAACAAGAGCATTTGGACCATTCTGTTCCCATGCCCAAGTCAGTTACATGACTATGTGCTCTTTTGTTTGATAACACCACATGGTTATAGGGAAAAACCAACACTCGGGAATCTGTTAAGTCCATTAAGTCTTCAATAATCTCTTAAGTGGCACATTGTAACAGTTTGGGAAAATCTGTGGGCTTTTTTCTGGCACAGCTTTTCTGAGTAAAAAGATGTTGGTGGCTCAGTGGGTACCGCAGTCATTTCACAGCTGTGAATTGGGGTGATTGAATCCTGTTCACACCTCTGTGCAGTTAATTTTCATGTCCTCACTTTTTTTTGTGTTTATTTCCTCGCACACTAATTCAGAAACATGTGATCCAGGAGAACTGGTGTCTCTTAATTTTCTTTGGGGAGTAAGTATGTGTCACTTAATGACGCATTCACATGGTGTCTTCTGCCTAGTGTCCTGGGTTTCCTGAGATAGAAATGAAGGGGTTCCAATGTCACAGAGGGGATCAGACACAAAAGGCTGAGCAATACCAGGAAACTGAATGGATGGGATTCCACCCTTCATCATTTGTGCTAAACAGGTGCCAACACAATGCTATTGATGGATGCCAAAGATGTCACTAGATGTTGATGGTACTCATCAAAGTACCGCTTATATTGATGAATAAGCTCTATGGAAGATGGATGGGTTAAGGAGATTTGTTTTAAAAGTGCACACCTGCTTTATAGATGTTCTTTTCAAAGAAAATATTAAGGTGGATGTTGTTGGCACCCAGATCTCGGTAGTCAACAATGCTGTTTGCACTCAGGGTGGATAGCCAATGTGGCTGGTTGAACCCAAGAGTATATTATTATTATTGTTATTATTATTATTACCCACTTTGGCGCCTACAGCCATTGAAAGGATGTGCAAGCATGCATGCAGCACAGTGTTAAAAATAGGATTCTAAAAAAATGTACTTTGTGACCTTATATTAAGTAGCCTAACCTTTAGTCAAAGAAACACACAACTGCATTATCAGTGACTCGTCAATGCAAGTCCTTCAAGGTGAATGCCAAGAGAACTGTGTCAGCAGCATGCGATGACAATGAGGGTCTGAGAAACCCAACATAGCCATTGACAAGTCACTAAAACGGTAATATGGTGATGTCACAATAGTGTGGGTGCATCTGTGGGTGCAGGGATGTTTGTGAGGAACAAGGTAGCTGGGAGACCCCAAAGGTGTTCTCTTTTACGAACAAAACAAGGGAGCCCCCCGTGTTGTAGGACCACCTGCTAAAATCATTTCAAATAGGAAGCCCTTGAAACAATAAACATAACCACTATCAATGGCACTTAAAATAGGCTTTATATATTAATCGCCTCCCATGAGACCAGTACTGTTTCAGTGCTGACTTCCTCTGCGTGGGTCAGTAACACATGCAATGTAAGAATTCTGTGTTAATCCATTATTCAGTTACCAAGGCAACAGTCTTATGCCGAGTGATTTACTTTAGCTTTTATCACATGTGCTACTGTCCAGAAGTACGAGCGAAGGGGTAGGGGCCAAGGAGTCCACATAAAGACAATGAAAAATGTACTATAAGTGTTTACAAATTAACTCACAAAGGAACAATACGAACCATGAGATGGGAGCTGGAAAAAGGGTTCGAGCAATGCCAAAGGAGAGAAACGACCTAAGCGAAACAAGCTAAAAACAAAAATAAGACTAACTCTAAAGGAGCCATAGTAAAAAACACTGTCCTACTGCCCTAACCAATAACCAGACATACACTGGGTGGCGATCGCTCCTGATCTAGTGTATATAACATAGCTTCTACGTGAAGCCAGCATCCGTAGGGTAACTTACTTGTCCAGTTTAGCAGACCAAAAACTCAAAACACACAAAGGAATGTATCCCTAAAAACAGCAGCGCTCTCCATCACCCAGCAGAATGTTTTTTTATAGAAGGTTGATTGCAGAGTTGCAGAATTCTTGATTGGCCAGGGAGGGTAACTGGCCAATGCAAAGCGACAGCTTCCCACCCCAACTGGGCACTTCCACCTATAATAAAAAAGAATCCTTCCCACAGGGACGTAACAGCATGTCCGGCTGCATGGTGAAGCCTTTCATCTATACATCGATACGAAAGCAATCCTGTAAATGAGATTTCCTGACCACTTCTGCATATACTGTATTGTCAGATGGGAACATATAAAACGTATTTTTAAATGGTTTACAAGCACTTGCACATTTATAGCTTTTCCTGTCCATTTTTGTAATTGTGTCTTGCATTCAGCGTGTGACAAACCTGTTTAAATATGTAAAGTCATTTTTGAACATGTCATGTTTTATCAGCAACCAAATCAGTCTCAACTTCCTGCCTAGTTTCTGTTCTGGGTTGTCATGGTGATTATGTTATACTTAAATATGTAGTCTATATTATGTCTGGCAGCCAACATTTGACAGCATTCAATTCAAAAAGAAAGCACACAGTTTTAAGAAACGTAAATATTGCAGTATGGTTGTAGAAATTCCATGCCTTGATCAAAGGTATTTTACTAATTTGATGTTAATCACTATGGTGTACTACATTTTAACTGCAGTATTCAAAAACAAGAGACCATATCCTCACTATGTGGACTTCAAAGCTGTAGATTAGACAGCTTTGTGGAAATCCAGAAATCCAGTGATTGTATCATTTTGTTTTAAAAATAAGCCTCTGCTTCAGTCACATGGTTTGAGTAACATCACTGATTCCTATGAAATTCATAAAGTTAATGGCAGCTCTAAGGACTTTACCTGGACAGGAGTGACTTTTAGTCATCTAGCACATGCACTTGGAAAAAGACGTCCAAAATTTCTTACGTCACTTGAATTTAGTATGTAGTCCATTCTGCTTATCAAATGCAGGTTGGCTGAGAGCCTGCAGCCTATCCCAGGGGAGAGAGAGCACATCCTGGACTGAATACCTGTTTATCACATGGCAAACACGTAGATACAAGAGCAATTTAGAGGCACTGATCTTTAGGGATAAAAACCACACAAACATAGGGAGGATGGGCGAGCACCTTAAATGCAGGAATCAAACCCTTATTCCTGTAGATAGGAGGCCACAGTATTGCAAACTATGCCACTATGCCACTAGACCATGTGAATTACAATCTAAATGTCAGTAAAGGCTGCCAGTTTGAATCATGCTTCAGCTCTGTGTCCCCACAAGGGGAAGCTCATTTTTTTCAATCAAAAGACTGAAAAAGACTTGTATTTTGTTTGGTTACTTCTGCTTAACGTTAGGGCTGGGCAGGGGTTAAGATTGTTGGAATTTGGGTTATGCCCATAGAAATGTATGGAGAGTCCCCACAAAGATGTAGATACCCGATCTGTGTGTGTGTGTGTGTGTGTGTGTGTGTATATATATATGTTCTCACTGCTCATTCTTGACTGAGTTTCCTCCATGTACCATTGTTTCCTGTTCAACATGCTTTTAAAATGAAAGGGTATATTAACAGCACTCAAAGTTACCTGAATGAGTAAATGCACAAATAAGTTATTTCCTGTGAAAGTCGCTGACAGATTTGACTGCTGTTGTAAGCGTAGATTGATTGCTGGAAGTCCCCACTGTACAGGCTGCGAGGGGGCAGTCGGTAAAAGGAACTCTTGTCTGAAGGCTGTTAATTCAGTGGCTGCCAGAAAACACAAGTGTCAAACATTGTGGTCACAATTCATGAGCCCTTCCTGTGGGAAGAAGTGGACTGGGATAGCCACCCTACAAACTGGGATCATTTAACGCTGGCGTCTGGAGTTCTAAAGTTCTAAAAGTAGAGTTGCCTTAATGTTTTCCTACATTATGTTTTATTCAAATATGAAACATTTTTAAATTAGTTTCTGATCTTTGTGATAAGCTTATCTCAGGTTAAATATGCTTTTGTTGTTATAGGAAATGCACATGTTTTTTTTCTATGATGAAGGTGTTTTAAAGAATATTCAAAAAACTCTTAGGAAATAAATTCTAATTAATCTTGATTATAAAAAAAAAACGTGGAAAAGAAAAAAAAAGTATTGGTATGGTTCATAAATCTCACGTGACCAGATAATCCATGTCAGGGAGGGCACTCTGAGCTAGGATGGGGTTCGTAAACTGTCATTTCAGTTAAAAAGGACCTGGATTTCACTTTAGCACTGACTTCTTGCTGCATGCTGATTGGTGAGTCTCCAATAAACAGGCATGTGTCACTAATGTTAATGTGAAACAGCTGGATGAGTCAAGGAAACAAACTCAAAGTTCAAAGAACTGAACTATTTAGCCGAGCATAGGGGTCTTTCAGTTTTCAAGTAGCTTGTAAAACCTGAAGTTGCCCAAACTGTCCTCCCTGACATGGATTATCTGCTCACCCTAAATAAGTCAGACGTTCCGTGTGCTTCCCTACATTATGACTTTTAGAATTATGTCTTGTCACCTGTTCTTATTACTGGGTTACTTGTTTCTTTGCCTAGCAAATATTATAAGGATCAAATAAACAAACAGTTGTAGGATTTAATAAATGTAGAAGATACATACAGTAAACTGGTTAAATTTGCAGACGACACCAAGGTGGGTGGTGTAGCTGATACTGATCTAGCAGCAGA
>JAODKC010000044.1:25678791-25694716 GCA_026777985.1 Mormyrops attenuatus | reverse complement strand
TGCTAGTGTAGCGCAAGCTAAAACCCTGGGTTCCTTTAAATCTGAGCTAGATAAGATTTTAACAACTCTGGGCTATTTGTTAAGTTCTCCCCAAACAAGCTTGATGGGCTGAATGGCCTCCTCTCGTTGGTAAATTTCTTATGTTCTTATGAAGAACTACTGTTGTACTTTTCAATGCGGTGCTTAACCTAATTTGCCAGAGTTAATATAGGATCATATGCATGGGTAAAAATAATATCCCTTTTTTGTTGTGTTGCATAAAAAAGATTTTTATGCTAAATATATGAAAATGTTTTTAAAGTTTCCAAAAAGCGTGGTTGTGAGTGTGCATGTGTGTGTATGTGGAATTCATGTGTATTCACCTCTCAGGCAAGGCAGGAACAACAGGATACCTTTCGAGGCAGATGTGAAGGTGTCTTTGGATGCAGATACCAGAATGAGGCTTAAGTTTTATGGCAGGGGTGTCAAACTCCAGTCCTCAGGGGCCGGAGCCCTGTGTAGCTTAGTTCTTTCCCTGTTCCACCACAAATGATTCAGCTGAAGAGTCAAGTGGTAATTAGCAAAAGGAGTTAAATCATGTGTGTTAAATGAGGGGAAACCCAAAAATGTGCAGGGCTCCGGCCCTCCAGGACTGGAGGCTGACACCCCTGTTTTATGGGGCCTGCTATAGTAGCTAAGGGTATAATGTGGAGGGTTAAGCTTCAGTTTGCACATCTTGCTTTAGAAAATAGTTGAGCTTGTTTTTAAAACCCTTCAAGCTGAACATTAGCTGCAGTTAGAAAAAGGGTGGGGGGTCGACAACCTTAAATGACTTCAACAACCCACAACAAAAATGTCTCAACATGTCAAATAATTCAGGAAAATAATACTCCCAGCATGCACTGCTTAGCTTGGCAGGACTATATAACCTGAAATACTGTTTGCTTTAGTATTCTGTTTGTAGGTTGCATAAGCCTGTGTTCTAAAGCCTCCTATTGATGTGTTATAGACATCAGCTTTGATAGCCAAACCAGGGATGCATGCAGTCAGACGTACTGTAATGTACAGGCCACTTTGAACGTTTCTGTTTTTACGGATCAACATGTTAATGTGTGCTTTTTTTGATAAACTATTCATATTTATTGCAAATATAATAAAATTAGGAAATTACTAGTTTTATGAAGGCTATGTTGAATTTGGCTGTTGTTACTAATTCACCATTCTCATCCAAAAGGATTCCATCAATGATGGTCCTATACCCTGACTTGAACATTTTGGAATTAAGGTTATTAAATAAGTTAATAAATGAACTAAATCATTTTATACGAGTCCCTTTCACTGTTTAATATATACGGAGAGGTCAGTACTCTCAGCTTTCAAAACGCTATACCACCTTCATTTTCTGCTCCTCTGGTCTTGGTACACTCCTTTGCTTACTAAACGGCATGTTTTTTCTTTCCAAGTTGTTTGCGTGATATTGAGATGTCAGATTCGGAGCATTTAAACCTCAACCTTGGTCATTTCTTGCGAGTCTTGCTCCGCTGAGGTGGTGCAGAAGGTATTTTTGCAGACGCGAGTTAGGCTGAAGCCAGCACGTTCCTGCTTTCTGCCGGACAGAGAGACCCATGCCTGTGCTAGTCGACTCCCCAAGGCCGTTAACGGCATTTTGAAGCACAGACCTCCTCCCTCACTCCTCTGTTCACCCTGTTCCCTGACTTTAGCTGCATGTGTGTAAATGGGTCCTGCCCTGTCCTTCCTGCCATGTGGCACTTTGTGATGCTGAGGCGGCGGTGGTGGGCGGGATGCGATTAGCAGCTGCCGTCGGGGGTGTCTTTAGCTGCACATGTGTTGCTGTAATGCTGAAAGAATGGAGCCCATGCTGGGCTGCTGCAGCTGGGGTCTGCTTTGCCTTGGGGCTGGGCAGGGGGGACACAGGTGTGCCTGTTGACTTAACCTCCACTGGGGCATTGGCTTGAGCCTACATGTGTTGTCAGGGGAAGGCAACTGAAATTTAAGAACCTCTCTTTGTTTTGGTGTCCTTACATACTACCTCTCATTTTTCAGAGCTGTTTCCCATATCTACATTATTATATAAATCTTTGCTATTGTGGTTTAAATCTGTCTGTACTTACATTGATTATAGCTCTCTGTTTTGTTTATTTGTTAAAGGAACTATTTAACTGAAATGAGTTACTGTCGTTATTAATATATTATGTAAAAGGTTATTTAATGAATTATGTGTGAGGTCTGTACTAACTAACAGACAATTCATTTGTAATTGGTCTGCACTTGCTGGCTGTGTCACGTACTGCTGAATAGCCAGGACCAGAGGGTAAGGAGAACCCAGGCGAAGCCTACGGAGATATTTAAGCTTCCCAGCTTTTTCATCAGTGGTTTTCCATTCATCTGCGCTCTAGTGGAAATAATTCTTGATTTGATTTTAAACCGAAAGGAAATGGGTAACTATCGGACTGAATTTCCCCCTTATAAAATATGATAACAGGCTCATTCCTAAACATTACTGAGTGTCATCTTTGCGGGAAATTATACTGAATATAGCAAGGTTTTGCTGTCTGGCAAACTATCACAATGCTGTGCGTGTGTGTGTGTGTGTGTGTGTGTGTGTGTGTGGGGGGGGGGGGTCAGGGCTGGTAGTTTCTTTGAGTGGCGTGCCTTTGAAATATTAACAGGGCTCAGTGATTTCACTGCTTGTTTGAGTTTCCCTAAATCGTACAGCAGGCTTGCCAAAAATGTTGGGAAATCTGCACTGTAGTCATATCTGATATGACCAACTGATTGGTCCATCAGTTTTCTCTTAAATTTCTGTCCCAATGCCACTCACAGACTATGTTTCATTGTTTAATTGTTAAAGTCTTTTTTGTCAGAGTGCAGGTGTGGTCACATTAGTAGGTAACGCTTTACTTGAGGGGGCACAAATAATGCAGTAGTACGTTCTTACTCAATGTATTAATTGACCAGAAACTACGTGTTAGTTATGTGCAGATCCCATGTTCGTTCATCAGTAATCAATCATAATGGTTCATTTCATATTTCATACAATGACTGTATTTGTTCATGATTTATACTTGAGTACTAACTGTGTTATTTCTAAAGTGTTACCCACTAGTACAATGAGACTGGCTAGAGGCATTGATGTATGAGTGAGTCAGGAGTAGTATATTTAGACACTGTTATTTCTCCTCTATCTTCTGACTGGTTTGTACAAAGAAATCCCTACCAGCATTATCTCTATCTTAGTTGACTCCAAAATGAAGAACATGTCTGGTGACAGATCTTCCTTCACTGTGGGTGGCGGTCTTGCAGGAGCAATGCCAGAAGCAATAGAGTGGAGCTTGAGTTCACAGTTGTTTAGGTTATTCGCCTCCAGGAAATAATGAACACAGGATGCTTCCCCCCTTGCGCCTTGGTACATTGTGCCTGAACTTCCCGATGGCCAGTCCATGCCTGGTGTACAAAAGTAGAAGACAAATAGATATTTCCACTTAGATTTTAGGGGATCATAAAGTAAGTGTTGTTTAAGGCAGTGTTTCCCAACCTGGTCCTCGGGGGCCCCCCAGACAATCCACGTTTTTGCTCCCTCCCAGCTCCCAGCACACCTGAACCAGGATTTCTGTGTTATCGATTATCTGGGAGAGACCAAATACGTGGACTGTCTGGGGGTCCCTGAGGACGGGGCTGAGAAACACTGGTGTAAGGTGTCGTTACAAGGATGTTTTATACAGCAATGCACGCCTAAAAAGTGCATTTGAACACCCATATTCTGCTTTTCTTTTATCATAATCTGTTGAATTTCTTCTAATTTATACCAGGTTATTTCCTAGTCCCAAGAGTATTATTTCTCAGATCTCCTCAACATCCTGTTTCCTGTTTAAATTAAATGCATCTGCAATTTTTCGGTCAGTGAGTTTAAATAATTGGCATTTATTATGAAGATGAGTTGGATGGTTTTTTATAGCTAAGGATACGCCAGGCTCTGCAGTCCAACATTGTTTAGAAGGATAATTGAAAGGTGGGCTTAAATTTGCCAACTAGAAGTTCTTCTGAAATAAATTATTTTATGAACCTTTGAAATTTATGAAAATTTTCCCACAACTGTCCAGCACAGAGTTCAGTTGTCAGTCTGGATGGAGCGGTCAAATCGTTTGTGATTGAACCATATGGTAAACAAACAAATACATAAACCAATGCATGATAAAAGTCAATAAAATATGTTAAATTAGCTTGATTAACATATTTTCAGGGTTATTTTTTTGTTTTATTATTGAATTTTTCATACTCTAGGCCATTGTTTCCTGATCCGGTCCTCATGGACCTGCAGACAGTGAAAATGTGGACTGTCTGGCAGGGAGCTGGGAGGGATCAAAAACATGGACTGTTAGTGGGTCTGTGGGACCAGGTTGGGAAACACTGTTCTAGGCTATATCATTACAAAACTTTCATATTACTCCAATCCCACTACCGATAAAGACTTATTCATGTTTTAAATTATCACAATTACAAACACCACATGTTGTTCAATGGATATATGAAGTGTGTGCTGTCTTGCCTCTATAAATGGCTGGCATTTATTGTGATAATTATTAAACATAATGATGACAACCGCTGGTTGTAACAATACTGAGCACTGAAATGGTGATTGGTGATATTGGTAGGCATGTCATTAATGTCCAGCTGAAAAGTTACATAAAACCTTGGCTTCTTCCTGAAGAGTATTTCTGGCCAGTGAGCTGTTGCAATGATGGACCACTCTCTGCGATGGTTTTTTCCAGTCGGCCGGTGTACTGAGTCAGAGGCTGCTGAGTAAGTTAGTCAGCTATGTCAAAGGAACATTTCACCTCCTGTGTCTTCACCAACCTCATCCACTTCAAAGAGGTTAACACTTTGTGCTTGCTGTTTGTCCCTCCTGGTGATAATAGACTTGCCAGTAAAGACAAACAAACAAACAAATACAAATACACAGTCCCCAGGTTTCACACGAGATCCATTCCCTAAGTCTGTGTTTTTAAGTGGAATGTGCTGGTAAGTCAGAAAAACAATAATACAGTATTTAATAACAATAATAATTTTACAGTAATAATTAAAGTAACTACATACAGTACTGTACCGTTTCTCGAGCCGACAAACTGCTGAAGCCACACAATGTTTTCACAAGCATCGCAAAGCAGTGTGTGTTCGTTATTACAAACCATTGTATTTAACCAGAATTTTTTTATATAATAGACTTTATGGTAGTCCGTTCGTAAGTGCTTGTTGTCCGTAAGTAGGACGTTCTTAACCTGGGGACTGCCTGCAAATAAAGATTAGAAGAATGAGAAGTGAAAAAACGAAGAT
Source organism: Mormyrops attenuatus (assembly GCA_026777985.1). Classification (NCBI taxonomy): domain Eukaryota; kingdom Metazoa; phylum Chordata; class Actinopteri; order Osteoglossiformes; family Mormyridae; genus Mormyrops; species Mormyrops attenuatus. Next base: position 25,689,385 of record JAODKC010000044.1, on the reverse strand, counting down.
GTACTGCTCTACGGTCGTATTTTAGCACATTAAAAATCAGCTTAGTTCCATCATCTACCAAAGGCTGTTGCAGTATGTCTGCTGACAAGAGAAGCTGATCCATGTGGTCACCAAGCCAGCTGGTGATTCTTTTCCTCGACACTCTGCAGGCATGACTTCACTGCTCTGAGTGTCTTTTGCTCAACTAATGGCACTGAAATGGGGGAACAGTAAGAAATGAGGATGGAATATGTACCTTCTCCTGTTACCATGGTTCGCGATCAGCATTCAGCCTTCCGTGCAGGGTTACGAAGCCCAGCCTTGTGAATTACATGTACAGCCTTTGTGGGAAAACGCAGTGTAATTTAAATGTAAGTAACCTCACTAATCACAAAGTTGAGAATAAATTCCTCCCGATTGAAGGCAAAGGTCTCAGTGTAGTGCACATGTCCGCTATGGAGAAGTTCTATCTAGATTGACCTTAAGATGATGATGAGACATGCAGGAATCTGCCAGTTTTGTAAAGATCTGAAGTATATGAACATGAGAGGAATTGGCGCATGTCGTCAGCATGGCAGTACTTAATAAACAGAGTGACAGCTACTGCTAGGAATCTGGTGTGGGGTACGGAGCAAACCAAACTCTGAACAAAGGGTAATGTGACAAACTGTAGAGACAGTCTGCCTTATCCCAGTAAATGTTGGGAAGGCTGGAATGATATCAGCCTAAGGCAGTGCAATGGATCTCATTCCAGAAGGGCATAAGAATTTGATCAAACCACATTGGCTGAATGGAGTGCAGCAGGGTGGATCAGCAGGAAAGACTTTCCGAGTGAGGAGCACTTGAGATTGGTGACCCACTATGAAGCCAACCTGTCTGGGATCAAGGAGAACAGAAATGAGAGAGATTCTAAGAGATTTTAAAAGTTAAGAAAGCAGAGTTATCATCTATTTTCTGTCAAATGTTGGTCGACCCAGAGATAATGATTCTATGTATTTGATACATATATTCGTTGCCAGTATATTGTAAGACATTGAGCTAAAGTTTTTTTTTTTTTCCTCTTTCAGGATCTATTTCATAGGTTCCCTTTTCACTCCACAGTTCAGTTTCCATGGCTAGCTAAAGTTATTTATACTAAGCATGAAAAACAGTGTTCTGGTTTGCTAGTTTTGACTGGCCTGTAGGTGTGTGTGTGGGGGGGGGGAATCTAAGGAACTTCCTAGTGTACATCTGGGCTCATCAGGGAATCTACCCTGTATCGCTATTAGACACCCACCTCAAGGGTAATTGTTAATCACCTTCCTGCCACACTTGCCGCTACAGCTGTCCTGAACTGGTCTTTCTTGGTCCAGCTGAACTCTTTCATTGGAAAGTCTGGAGCTGCTCAACAGAATCCAATTGTTTTAGATCCTTCAAATCAAGGCCAAAGTCTTCAGTGAGGTCTCCAGGCCTCAGCACAAATCAGGAAGGACACGCCATCTTCCGTCTCATATCATTCCTTACAATCCCCAAGTAATTTTGGTTTTATATTCTGTTTCTGATTTTTCCTTTCCACTTTATTGCAAATGTTCAACAGTGAGGAATTAGTCAGAGATTATTTAGTGCCAAGCGCGTGTGATTTCCTCCATGGAGCTGAGCCTAACAATTTCATTCTTGGAGATGTCAGAAGCATGAGACAGAGTCAAACATGAGTTTAATGCAGATCTGTCTGGATGTGACATGAAATAATGCAGTCATTAGTGCTGCCAGAACTACTTTAAACCAGAATTTGAGCTTATATGATTAATATCTTGTCCTGACCTGTGTTGTGATAACTATTTATTTTACCAGGGGCAAATGTTCTATGTAGTCATGAAGTGCCTGAATTGTTATCATAAATTGTGACCACATAACTTTCAGATTCAGTCACATATTAATATTTAATGGAGTGAACAATCATTTTTTTGTTCTTTTATTTTGATCATCTGTATCAGATTTTTGTCCTTAAATATTATCTAGGTGTAGTGCCTGTTGTCACTGTATACTCACGTAGACAAGAAAGAGTGATGATCCCTCGTGGACATTTCAGTTGTTAGCTCAGATAGTAAGGGCTGTTTGTCCGGGAGACTAGGGAGGAGAGGATAGTAAAGACAGTTCCCACAGCAAGATGCAGTCATAATGCAGATGATTCATCAAGAGGAACAAATGAGAGACTTCCATGTCATTTCTCTGGAGTCTAATCTCAGGTTGGCCTTATTTTGGTTTCTGGTGGAAGACAGTGGAGGGACATAGTTGGGGCAGGTCACTGCATAGGTCAGGACCCCCTAAAGACCTGACTGTCATCAGTGACTGTCCCAGCAGGGACCCCACCTCATTCCCAGAGGACTATGACTTCATGTCTCGCATTTTGGCTTATAAGCAGCGCAAGATAGTGGGAGAGAGGAAAAAGTAACTGAACATAATGACTCAATTCCCAAATGAAGCATTCCAGAATTCTGACACTGCTTTGTGAATTTGTCTTTTATTTCCTCACTCAATAAATGGTTTTGTATCTACAAAGAAAATGTGTATATAATTATGTCAAACAAATCCAAGGAAGAAAATAGATTACATAATCACACCATTTCATAGAAACAAATGTTCTTACACAAACAAATGTTCTTACACAAACAAATGTTCTTGGTCTTGTTCAGTGATAAATTGAGGGTGGTGTGTGTATCTTACAACATTTTGATGTAGAGTCGTATTGTATTTATTGTATTTGATGTAGAGTATTGTATCTATCTTTGTCCCTGATAAGCAGTCGGTAAATTAACAGTCTCTTTAAATGGTACATAGGAAATTGGCACTGAGTGCTGGTTGGGCATCCCACCATCTGTTTTACTGCTATAAAGAGGGAAATTCAGTCTCACCATTAAAAAAAGGACAATACCTCTGTTAGTGTGAATTTTCACAGTTAGATTAGTATCCCCTGTAGAGTGTGCCCTATATTTGCCCTGTGCTTCCTAGGATAGGGTTCATAATCACTGCTATCCTGTACTGGATAAGCAGGTATGGAAGAAGGTTGAATGTTTTGTATGTAAAAATATGAGTCGCTTCAAAACACAGTCCATTTTATGTGTTGTTGTATTTTTACAATTATATTAATATTATTGTATTTTGTAAAAGCCCCATAACATGTTGATAACACCATAGTACTGAAGCAAGTCATTAAAAGCCATCACCATATATTCATGCTTCAAGTGATTAATCACTGTCTTAGTGAAAGTTCAAATGGAATTTTTCACTTGTAACTCAGCCTTTGGCAGGTCTACGTGTGCCAGCTTGTTGAGGATAGTGAGACATGATGAGTATTTGCAAAGGGAATGACTGAATCGACAGGTGTCTGGATGCCGGGGGATGCTGGCAGGGGGAGGCAGCTGTGTTTGAAGACCTTTTAATTATTGTAGCTCTTGGTGCTTATTGCTAAATAAACAGAGGCCTAGTTAGACATTCTGTTCCACACCACTGTGCTGGGACTATGTCAAAAGAATGCTCAGACCAGCAAGTTTGAGAAAATGCATTCGATTTGCCTTCCTGTTCAGGCATTGCCTGCGTTTCCTGCAGAACCTCGTTAGCAGTCTCTTTTTTATTGCCACTGAAACTCTTAAAACCTTGCTGCAGAGGGAGGGGTGTAGCGATCTGTCAGATGAAGGTCAGGATTGTGCAACAGCTGTTAAGTACGGTGGTTGCTGGGTAGTGAGCAAGGAGAATTTTACAAAACAGGTCTTCTATATAACTGTACACTGCTTTTTTGTTTTTTTCTATAGGTTTATACAGTTATTAAGGTTCTTCTATTTATACAATTGGACACCTGGAACTAAAATAGTCATAAAATGTCCCAGAAGCTTGTTTGACATCTATTTGCTATTGACAGAGATATGGGAATTACTGTAACTGCAGAGCTCATGATGACTGCAGCTTCCTGAGCAGGGTGACCTCTCATTACTATGTGTCCGGTTTTCACTGCTTTTGACCAGGCGTGCCCTTCTCAGCAGGACTGTCAGAGAACAGAGCTCCTTTTGTGAGGAGCAGCAGCTACTGCAAGGTTGTCTTACTTCGGCCGATAAGCATTTGCAACCCCACTGAACAAGATAAGCTTCAAAAACAAAATGCGAAGAGGCTATCTTTCAAGGCTAGAAAAGAGGGCCATGGTCTGAGCGCTGTAAGGGCGGGGGAGTTTGGACTATTGCATGGGTCTCTGAGAGACGGTGGCCCTAAAAAATCTGGAACGTAACTGGATTAGTTGGGTGGGTAGGCCCAATGTAATACGCTTTCATGGGGCCCAAAATCTCCAGCAGCAGGAGTGTTGTTTGTAGATCCCACTCTTCTTTATCTATAAGCCTGAAAACATTTCAGTTGTTCCTTGGCCAGACCAGCTTGTTTGACTTAACACTTTTCTGCCGTATTGGGCAGGAAATCATTAAAGAAACTTATAAGTTTAAAAGTGGAGACCTGAAGCAGTTTTTGTTTCAGTTGTCTGTTACAGTGCATGCGGACTGACCTCGACTGGCAGAGACATTTTAAAAGCGACTGTGTCCATCAGAGAGGCTGTTGCTGAATCATGTCTAAGCATGTGGGGGGGGGGGGGGCGCAGGCCCACTAAAGCATGCTGTTTGTTAGCTTGTAAGCAGTAATGTGGCGGTAGTGCTGCGGTAAGATCCTCCTTATGAAAGCAGCGCTATGTTTACATCGTAGCGGTTCTGTGCTACCAGCTTGGCTTGTCGGTGGCAGACGTGACAGGGCATCCTTATAATGACAGCTGGTGGCTGCCGGATGGAGGGAGTTCCTGGACCCAGACAGAGGTTGGGGCGAGTTGGGGGATTTCTGCTAGTTTGAAAGGAAGTGAGTTTGGAAGCTCTCCAGCTAAGACTGTGAGAGCAGTGTGCGTGCTGGTGTGTCAGTGCTGATTCAGAGCTCCTGCAGCTAATGCTTGCTCTTCTGCAACAAGTTTCACACCCCCGCCATCTTCTTAACCTCTCTCTCTCTTTCTGTCTCTCTCTCTCTCTCTCTCTCTCTCTCAGATATACTTCAGGAGCTCCCTCGGTAAGATGCAGTGCTGGGAGCAGACGTAAGGCACACTGGCGTAGAGACTTGCACTTACGGTGTGTGGAGAGCCAGTGGAGAACAAGGTCAGAGCTGAGAGGACGGAGCCAGCGGGAGCTATTCAAGAAGGATCACAGGCGCTGCAGACTTGCGTTCACCTGCTAAGGGTGCTTTTCAGTTGGGCTTCTTTCTACACTGAATTTGAAAACCTTCACATTTTGGAGTATAACGAAACCAGACTTCAGGACTTCTAGAAGTTTCAAAACTTTCAGCACACACCTGCACCATGTGTCATGTGATTGTGACATGTCGTTCCATGCTCTGGACTCTTCTCAGCATCATGGTCGCCTTCACTGAGCTCATTGCCTTCATGAGCAACGACTGGCTGGTGGGTACTGCTGCTGGATCAACCATCAACATTGGATCATACGGGTCCCCGGACCCCTACAGGCCCACACTGGGACTCTATGGGCGCTGTCTACAGTTGTCAAGGGGGGTCCAGTGCGGGCCATATGCCACACACTTTGGGGAGATTGCCAGCGGCTTCTGGCAGGCCACTTCCATCTTCCTGGCAGTGGGTATTCTGCTGCTGTGCACTGTAGCCATCATGTCCATCTTCACCTTGTGCTTCCAGAGCATCATGAAAAAGAGCATCTTCAATGTCTGTGGTCTCCTGCAAGGCATTGCAGGTGAGAATGCCTCTGTATACAATATACTTCCTGACACAATCGTTACAGGAGTAGCACTGTGTCTAGCATATTGGCAGCTTTTTTTCAGACAAAGTAAAAAAAATGCCGTTTCATAAAGTTATATTTTTTGGATGAGAGCCCAGAATGTTTAATGAAGAGTTTAATTGCATCTTATTTGTATAGCACCCTTCTCAGTATAGTTTCCCCAAAACACACAAAGATAATTACGGTGGAATGCTTGTTTCATTTTACTGTTTAGGTCGTGGATATGCCCACTTGTTCCTATCTTCCATACCAGCATGAATATTAACACTGGTGTAAACAAGGTGCTCTAGAGAAGTTTACACGGCAAGGAGAGTAGGGAACGCGCTAGCAACAGCAGGTTTATTTGCTGAGCTCCAAAAAAGTCCAATTACAGCTCTTGCATTTAGTGTTGGCCCTTTTAAATCACAAATGTAGGAGTACTTCTTGAATCCTATGGTGTTTTGCCTCATTCTACGATTCTGAGTGGCAGAAGTTAGCCCTGTCTCTACCTCATGAAGCTTACATAACCATGTATGTTATATATGAGCCCCCCCCCCCATCTACGTCTGATATAAATGTGAATGTAAATACTTTTAAGAATATGTATAAAGCTGTAATTAAATATAAAGTTGTCCTCCGAAGAGGGGGGGTGGAGGTGGGTTAAAAAAAAAAAAAAAAGCGTACATAACAATACACTTATGCTTCACCCAACTCTGTTGAATGAGATTGGGGGGGGTGTTTTCTCATTTGGCAACCTTTTGCAACTTTGGATTTTAATAAAAACAAGACAGAGCGAGCAGTTAGCCTTGTTTTCTTGAGGAAAAGCCTAGAATTTATCACCTGAAATGGGGTCGAGAAGTAAATAGGGAAAAGGAATGAGGGATCATACAACATTATGATAGTCCAGTTGGAAACTTGGCTAAAGCAGGATGGTTACTAGACGGGCAGACCAATATAATCATAAATGGCATTTATACTGGAAAGCAGCCAGTTCGAGTGGCAGGCATGTTTACTACCAACAGTTTCTGTATTTGCATGAAACAATGATGATTTGTTAGCGTAGTCTTTCTCAGCCTGGTCTTCAGGGACCCCAAGACGTTCCATGCTTTTCCTCTCTCTCTCAGCTCTCTGCCAGACAGTCCACATTTTTTCTCCCTCTCTGGGAGCTGGGAGGGAGCAAAATGTGGACTGTCTGGCGGTCAGCGAAGACTGGTTTGAGAAACACCATATTAGCAGACACACATCAGAAGTGGCAATTAAAGGTTACATGTCTTCTTCTATTTGTATGGATATTGATTACATATTGGGTTAAATTAAATTGATTTAGCATTTTTCTAAAAGGCTAATGTGTTTCTGGTGATGTAAAATGACACCTTTATGGTTTTAGGTCCAGTGCTGTAACGACCCGCCTGCATACCTGTTCGGACAAGATTGGATTGGCGTAGCTTGCTGTCAGATCATGCCTCTTTATCTGTGCCGCTTTTAACGAAAAAATACAGCAGTGCTTGACTGCACATACAGATGCTTGCGTTAGTTATCAGAAGTTACTATACAGCACGAAGTGGTGTAATGTGAGATTAGGTCTGTCTGCAATTTAGATGCACGTCATTTCTGACGGTCAGCATTTGCCAGTGAGTGATAATGCGCGGGTCTGCGGGAAGGAGCGATGCGGGCAGCCGAATTGTTAGAGGAAGTGGTGTGGGGGAGGGGAAGGTCATCAGTTAATGGCTGATGTCACTAAATAGCAACCCTGAAAACTCAATTTAAGCAATTGACTTGTTGAACTTTGACTTTGCACAGGAGCTCATAGACAAAGCAGTGGCTGTATTCAGGGTTAGGGGAAATTATCTATGGTGAAAGGGATTATTGAATGGGAAGGATGCAACATTTTTTGCTCATTTAGAGGTTTGTTCAAATCAAAATTTGTAAGATGGACACTCCTATGTGAATCATGGGAAATATTGCAGGGTAGATTACACTCATTATCATGGTCATGCATAGCTTTGAGCTGTAAGGTTTCAGGACACCTGAAATATTTGCATTAAAGCCTTTTCAGTCCGTCTGTGAAATTGTTCCGAAAAGCAGCCGCCCAGTGTGAGACTATATGGGCACACAATGTGAAATTTACACCCTTGTCGCCTTAATGTAAAGTTAAATTAATATAGGCACAGAAATAGCTTGTGGTACAAAGATTTTTTTATGAAGAAATGTATAGTTTTCCATCAGGTGGGAAGTTCTCTGTTTATTTATCTTCTATTGCATTGTTCTCACCTCCTGCCTGCTGCAGCCATCAGGCCGGGGCCTCCAGACATTCCTGGCTTGCTCCCAGGCCTGTGCAGTGACCAATCTCCCAGTAGGCTGGCACCCTGCCAAACAGAGCACAACCTAACCTGCTGGAAAAACCCAGCTCCTGGAGTCAAATGCTACTGGCTACATTTCACTCCCATCCACCCCTTTTCTACCAGTGGGGTGTAAGCAACTATAAGCTTGTGGGATAAACAATTTTTTTATATAATCAATAAGGATTGATACTTCTGTACATCATTAATAAGCACTAAATCAGGCAGTCTCCATAGCTAGAGTACCATGTGAACGAAGAAAGAGTTTTATAGATCAACAGTGAGTTTTAAGTATCCATTTTGACAGTAATTGCATTACTATTTTCTTTTCCACTTCCATCACAGATGGTGTATGCCTCCCAAATTGCATAACAGGATGCCTTTCACAGATGTGTCAGTCTTCCCTCTAGAACATTCCTTCACATTTTTCCCCAGTTTTTTTTACGAGGAACAATGATTAAGGTGAAGTTGGCATGGAAGACTCCATAAACTAGGGATGGTGTGAACGATAGCAAATATTCCTTGACTGTGTTGTCTGTGCATTGGTTTGAGATATAGTACAAAACCAATAACCAACACCAACTGTCTCCAAATGTCAGTCATCATCTGTCAGTCATGATCATGTCTATCCACTTGAAAACCTTTGGGAGATTTTGGAATGACACATGAGTTTGTGTTTTCCAACAGTGTCAGCAAAACACCAGAAGATGGAATTTCTTGTGAAAGAATTATGTTTCAGTGCCTTCAGTGGAAATCTGAAGACTTGTAAACACTATACCGTGCTGCATGGTGCTTTGATGTTTTTGGTGGAGTTTTCATTTAAGGAATGAATGCATTTTGTGTGTTTTACAACAGCAGCATATAGTCCTCATAGTGAAGGGCAGGATTACTGAATGGAATCTTGGTAAATCCAGGATCAGTTTTAAGCAGAATGCTTTAATATTTCACCCAACGCTGTCGCTCTTAGTAAAGGTAAAGCTTCATGGACTGTTTTATCCAGTACACCATTCTTGGTCTGAAACTTTAATAGCCAAACATTTTCTCTGTCTCATTCATTAAGGTACCTTTGTGACAAATGAAACCAAGAACTGACTCAAAATAAGAGGGTGGCTTTAAACGCTGTTTCAATTATAAAGCACAGCACTGAAACACAAGGCGCTGTTTACATTCCTCCTGATCTGCATATGGAGCCATAGTCCATGTGAGAGCCTGACTGCCTCTATCATCTTTCTCATTGAGTGGCTCCATATAACTCTGGATTCCCCCTAGGGAACGTCTGCGTCTGTCTGCAGTCTCCGCCTAACACTGCCCTCCTCTGCTCTGGCCTTCTGTACCACCATTGACCCCTCGCTGCCAGAATCAAGGGCTCTATGCACTGTTTATACCCACTACTGATTCCACTACGCTAACTGCCTTTACACTTACAACAACCACCCTAAATTATGCAGAAGCTTCTTTCATATATATCCTAATTAATAAGTAAAGAATTACAGTTTTTTTCTGCTCTACAAACCTCAAATAATTTGGAAGTAAGACAGTAGGTCAACTACTCGTTTTAATTTATCTGAATTTTTTTTTTTTTTTACCTTAACAATGAATGAAAGTGGCAGATTTCTATATCCAACAGAGTTAGAATCACCTATATATCTCTTAGGTACATTTATCAGGGATTACATTGTACTCAGGGAATTGTTATATATTTTGGTATGATGCAGAATAGAGATCTAGACACAGGACCATAGTGTTTGAACTTCCCTAATGCACTTTTCCAAAATGAAGCAGATCAGTTCAAGAAGATTAGATTTTATAATAAGAGCCACTTTAATAAGAGGACTAAGAGCGAAACTGATGGCTGATCCTCTGCCCAGACAAATGATGATTTCACATTTGGCTCAGGAACACATTTAAAATGACATATACAAATGACCAGCCACAGGACAATTCTGCCACTTCTTCAGTGCTCCACATGCCCCAAACTGAGCCCCTCTGACGAATTGTAAGACCCCCCCTGCCATCCATGGGTTAACATCAACAATCTGGAAGTCAAGCCAAATAACATGTGGAAGGAATTTGTGACCTAGATTTTATTTCCGCTTTTTGTAATATGGTTCTGGACTTGAGGGGTTCGGGGGCTGGTAGGATGTCACTCTGTTTTCCTACTGTTGGGCTGTCTTCATAACCCTGGGGACTGAATCAGCGTCGGCTGGGGCCAGTCTGGGACACTGCACAGACTAAGCTGACGTGGGTTTCCCTGGAAGACTGCAAGGACTAAGCTGATGGGTTTCCCTGGGAGACTGCACGGACTAACCTGACGTGGGTTTCCCTGGGAGACTGCACGGACTAAGCTGACGTGGGTTTCCCTGAGAGACTGCACGGACTAAGCTGACGTGGGTTTCCCTGGGAGACTGCAAGGACTATGCTAACGTGGGTTTCCCTGGGAGACTGCAAGGACTAAGCTGACGTGGGTTTCCCTGGGAGACTGCAAGGACTAAGCTGACG
>JAODKC010000044.1:25654536-25678691 GCA_026777985.1 Mormyrops attenuatus | reverse complement strand
GGACTAAGCTGACGTGGGTTTCCCTGGGAGACTGCACGGACTAAGCTGACGTGGGTTTCCCTGGGAGACTGCAAGGACTAAGCTGACGTGGGTTTCCCTGGGAGACTGCACGGACTAAGCTGACGTAGGTTTCTCTGGGAGACTGCACGGACTAAGCTGACGTGGGTTTCCCTGGGAGACTGATGGCTAACACAGAAATCATTTTCTCACTTGTGTAAAAAAAAATTTAAAATCTCCAGAACTTTACTGTCATGTAGTTACAAACGGTGGTAGATCACTGGAAATGTCCGCTTGCCCACCCCCGAACCAATGATTCTTTTTAGAAACAGAACATGGTGATATTTCCCATCCCTAGGGAAGGTGTATTGTATTAACTTTCTTAGCAGGCAGGCTTGTCTATTGACCTGCGTTTTCATATTTTTCCCACATTTCCGTTGGTGCTGCCGGTTTCATTGACTGTGGGTGGCAAACACATCGTCTGAAAAGTGGCTTTTTGCAAGTCCCTCCGTACTCAAAACACCCCTCACATTGTCAGTTATGTGTCCTTTGTGAGTAGGACAGCATACTTGTACAGACTGTTTGCATGTCAGGCTTCTCATGTTACTCATAGGGCCTGGAGAGAGCAAAATACTTTTATGGTTTTGCTTATGGTGTCATTGCTAAGCGATTCAAAGGCAAGCTGTTCAAACCTTATGCAATATAATGTTATAGATTTTATATCAAATTTGATTATATGTAATGTAAATGCTAAATTATGTGATATTATTTATGTAAAAAATAGCGTATGGCCAGAATGTGTCGTGTCTTATATATGACAATATTCTTTTTGTTCTTTATGTATACAGTATATAGCCCCTGAATCTATTGTGCTTATCCAGCTTAATCACTGTACTTCAAATTCAGGAATATTGCTGTGAGGCATTATTTTTACAGTGTTATCATTAGCCAAACACAGGTGTCTCCACATGGATAAGACCATCACTGTGGCTGTAGATCTATGGAAAAATGTTTGCCTTTGTCTAGGAACGCTCCAGGACATGTCTCCAGAGTTCAGGCTACTCGGGGGTCCAGTGGAAGCCAAATCTCTGAAGGTCTTTGGGCCCAAATCAACAGGATATTAATCCAGCTGTCATTGCAAGATGCAATATTTTGATTTGAGGAAATTGCTTTTTTCCTGGAAAAGGAAGGGGTTTTGTCTTGTTTCTCTTTTGGACTTAATAAAAAGTTATCTTTCACCAGTTTACTTTGGTAACTATCCTGAGAGTCTTCTGGATTGCAGACAATAGCCTTGTTAAGTAATCGTACATGTGCTTCTCTACATAGCATATTGCCTTACATAGGTGCTTGCTCAAGTTTCATAGTCTTTACGTGGTTAGTTCCACATAATTATATCAAGATGTTTCCTGTTGATATATCTTTTTCAATATATATCTTTTGTTCAATGTAAACTCAAACATTAACTATTTTCGGAAAAACAATACTCTAGATTTAGCATGTGAGTTGAATGGCAGCATGGGATATGCTCCGATGTGAAGTACTTACACCACAATCCACAAGTCTGCTCTACGAAGGTCTCATATTCATATAAAAATGTATTGTATTTATAATTATTTAGAGTCATTCATGTACAGTACTGCATCTTTGCCCCATAATACCAAGGTGAAATGTTTACTCACGACTAAAGGATTTTAAAGGATGTTTCTCAGATTATTCTTTATTATACTATATGTTCTTCTGAAAGAAAATATAAGCAGGGTTTATCAGACAGTTTGTGACTTATAAACAAGGGGAATAATCACATTGTAACAGCAAAACCACATATGAGTTTGTCTCAGGTATGAAGTGGAAGTACTGAATGTCTGACCAGGGCATTTTCTCCTTCTTCCCAAGGTCTCTTCTTGATATTGGGCCTGATGCTGTACCCCGCTGGCTGGGGGTCCAAAAAGGCCCAGGATTACTGTGGAGTGGATGCATCCCCTTACAAAGTGGGCCTGTGCTCTCTGGGCTGGGCCTTCTACACGGCCATCGGCGGCACGGTGCTCACCTTCCTCTGCGCCATCTTCTCGGCTCAGGCTGAGATCGCCACCTCCAGCGACAAGGTGCAGGAGGAGATAGAGGAAGGCAAGAGTCTCATCTGCCTCCTTTAGACAAGAGGACCAGGCTTGGCCTTCAGAAAAGGAGGCCGCTGAGGTATCAAGACATTAGTGCCACTAAGAGTACAGCCTTCAACCACTCTGACCACTATTTTTGGCTCTATTTTTTAATTTGCCAATTCTAATCTTTCAATAGCCTGTCTACAGTATAATCAGGTGATTGTAAATATCCTTGTATATACTGTACAGAACTTCAAAGAAAATGTGAAATGTATTTTTTGTCAACCTTGAAAATCACTTGATTTACCAAAGGTTGCTTCATTTTGTATATATAGTTATGGTGACTCCCATTATTATGTTACCGTAGCTACACAACTCAGCATGGCTTTTAAAATCAGCATGCAGATGGACAAGGATTGGAAGATGCATAACTGACTAAATAGCTGATTCCCTTTTCATCAGATGAAGACCTCACAAGGATAAACCAAATGTTCACTGGTGATGTTCCTCCAGCAAAGGATTTATTCACGGGGGGAATTACTGTGGACTTCTCTCTGTTGGCTTACATTTGGACATTCTTGTGTGTGACATGACAGTAAAAGGAGCCATTTAGCTATCTCAAGACTTGCTGGAAATATCGCACAGAAGGAAGGGATTGTACTAAACCACAATGCCAACAAATCTCCTCCAGCATTCCTTCCTTAACCTTTTCATGTTTGTAAGGCTTTTACTCACTAGCTCACTGCCAAAAATGAAAAAGGGGTAAGAGACGGGTTTGGCCCCTATTTCTTTTCCCCCTACATCTTTGAAGAAATTTATCAGGGAAAGAAATTCACAGACTGTTACCAAAAGTGTCTTTTGCAAGGGGGAAGCACTCCTCTGCCAATAAAGGAGGTTCTACCTGCTTGGAGAACATCCCTCGAGATCCTTTAGCACCCTCAGTGTTCCAAAAAAGGTCTTACATCAGCAATTGTATTCTTAAGCTTGAGCGTCTCTCACAACAGGGTGCAGGGTACAGACAGTTGGCAGAAACCTGAAATGGCAAACCAAAAAGCATTACAAAAGATTTAAAAATATCTTGTACTAAATTGTACCCATAGTAGAAAGGGGAATATTGCAGAAGACTGTATTCAAATGATATTGTCTTCCTAGATCTGCTGTGAGAACGTAATTTTGTCTTACTCATTACTTAAGGATCAAGTACAATAACATGTGAGTTGCTAGCTGCATCACAATTAATACTGAAACTAAAGATACAGGCACAATGATTGAACAATGTTGAAACACTAACAATTATTAAGCAAGTGCAAGATGCTAATACAAGGTTCCACTGCTGAATGTTTTGTTTTGAAGGTACCAGCTTATATGTAGTAAATGACTTGTGCACAAATGTGATCCTTGTTTCTAACATTTTGCCCTGATATTTCGTAATTTTTATTGTAAGTAGCTAACTAGTTGGCTCACAGTAATTTTAGCTTGTATAGCTAACCTTAGCTAGCTCATTGCCCAGCCTGTTAGTGGACAGAACATTACGTGGTTTGATTACCTTCTGAGCATATGCCCATGTGCTTTACCTTTTCAAATACTGCGTACATTAACAGCTTATTGTGATGCATATTTCCAGCATCTGTTTTCATTTTTCGGAAAAGCAGTTCTTCAGTATTTTTGCACTGTTTTAGGTTATCATGTCATGCTCTACAAAAATGTGGCTCTAGCCTAAACAATAAAATTATTATTTTAAACAATTATTACATTTCGGTGGTGCTTATTAGAGGATTGCCATTTACAGTGCTATACAGGCATGGAATTGGATTAATTTTCAGCCTGGGAGTTTTATGCCCAAGACCAGTCCATTTTGTCTTCGTTTTGGGGAAACTTTGATAAATGATACCACAGTGCAAGTCTTACTATTCTAATAAATTTATTGCTGACATTTCAAGAAGAAAATAAATAATCTGTAGCATATTGTACTATTTTAGCAAAGAAATTTCACTCAAATCTATGAACAGGCTATTTGCATGGTGAAAAAGTACTGTAAAGAGAAATGCGAAAGTCAAATATAAAAATAAAAATGAAACATCACTATGGATTATGATTTGTAAAACTCACATTCAATAAAACTCTTTGTAACATGGTTTTTAATACAAGTATGAACATGCTAATTGAGCACAATATATTAATTGACTATGTCAAAGGAATAAATAAAATGATATGGAAAGGAGACATCATTAGGTATTGCACTCCTATAAAAGAGGCTGCACTTATTCAGTCCTGCTTTGTCTCTTTCTAATATCCATCGTTTCAGAAACGTATACTTACAAACTTTCAGACATACGAACGAAGAGGACTGTAATTCCAAATTGTGTTCGTTGGGCTCCCGTTTCCTGTCCACAACATCAATTTTTCTTCTGCGCTCCAGTTCCGCCTAGTATGACCTCCGGCCGCTACTCCCGCTGCGCAGCAGCGTAGCGTGCATACTCCCAGCATTCTAGTCCTTTGTATTTGCGTATACCCTTAAGCAGGCTACACACTTTGCATATTTGGACCCCAATAATCCATATTATTGGATGCCACAGTTAAATACTATGTCAGAAAGGTCAAAGGAATGGTAGATAGACCATTGGGATCCATTTCTGAAGAAATTTAGTCTACAGAAAGTTTGCAAATATGTTCTTCTGAAAGTGGCTGGAGCCTACAGGTGGAAAAACTTACTCTTCATGTTTGAAAGGGTTTGTCCTACATTTCAGACCTGTTGTCCATGAACATCAGTATTGCAGCTATTGCAGTACATTGCAGTACACTGATTAAATGTATCAGCTGGCCCTGTCCTAACAGACTGGCCCAAAGAGCAAGGGCGTAGATTTGGGTATGGATGGTAGGGATGTGTCCCTACCAATATTGTGGGGGTACTGCATGTGTTTATGGTGCGGGGGCGGGGTGGGTTGAAACCAAAGCTATGCCCTTACCGAAGAGCAGACTAAGGTTCAGTGGAAGGAGGCATCCTGCACCTTAGTTTTGGAATGTCCTTATCCTGGAAAAGATCTGATTTCGTACAAAGTAACAGCTGTATTTGTTTCCCTACTCATGCCAAATTGATAGCAGTTCAGCCGTGTCAGTGTCCGTTCGGTGGGTGAGCCGTCCATGATATTTCATCCTTTTTGGGTGCCTTCTGTATGTCATTGTTTCACACAGACACACACATTCATATGACATTACAGATTTGAGCTCCCCTGATATGAATAAATCTGGTTCTGTTTATAACGCACACAAACACCAAATGATGAAAATCCTTTTTTTTGGGCACTTTTTCCAATTGAGTGATTATTAGTTGCTAGAAAACAATGTGCAACAGAGACTAAATGTGAGGGGAGTTAGGGTAATGGGTTCTTCTGGGAGCTAGCCCTGGCAAATAAGCACAACACCATTTGTACTCCATAAAATTATTTTCACCAAATAATATTCCAATTGTAAATAATTCATAATTTTTGCCAACTGTAGGGGATGAATTAGATCATCGTATACTAAGTGAACCATGTACTACCAAACTAAGACAAAACAATGACATAAGTAGTTTAGTCATCAGCCTGGTGAGCCTCTGAAAATAATATCACCGACTTCAAAGTATGGGATGCAGGTTATAGCATAACCCAGCTTGAAAGGGGCGATGATGAGCACCCTTTAATGACACAGTATATATCCCTTCTAGGCCTCTGTATCTTTTCTGAACTAAGGTTCATTGAGGAGACCTACAGAATCTGTTGGACCTCAGGAGAGTTTAGTAAAAAATCATACTTCTTAACCTTGGTAGTCTGTGACATATTACCTCTAAGCCGCCTCAGTCCTGCAAATATTTCTGGTTCCAAACCAGGTCCTAGGAATGTACATGTATATGGTGGCTTGAGCTTCAACAATCCTGTTTGTTAGGCTTCAATGGACTATAGAGGGACTTCAATGTAGAAATGTCTGTTTTAGATAAATGTGATTATTTTAGATCATGAGAATGAAAAGATCATCCTTTTCTTTAATTCCAATGAAGACAAGAGAAGATTAAAAAGCTCACGAACTGAAGAATCTTTATGAAAAATAAAAAAACAAACCTTGCTGGTTATGGTGGTTTATTTTAACCAAACAAAGAATTTTCTGAAATGCATATGTAAAGCAAAATAAATAAGTACAAGAAACACAAAACATTGGTACTTAGCAACACCAACTTGTATAAATGAAAAATTCCATCTAAAAAAAAATAAAGAAATTAGATTCGGTATTTTTCCAGGGACACATTGCCCTCTACTGGCTGCTGATGGTGGAGCTTCCATTTCTCTTTTCCGATTTGTTCACAAACTTTGCCCTGGGAAATCATTATAGACAGTGTTTTTTGTTCCAGCTAATCACTTTACGTTTGATTGCTGCTCATTAAATTCAGACAATTGTTTAGCTTGACATTTTTAAGCTTTTTTTCTGATAAGAAGGCTTTACAAATATACATTGGCTCTTAATGTGTAATTATAGATCTGCAAGTCCAATTAAGTAAATTAATAGGTCAATGTCCTTCGGTAACCAATTTAAAAGATTTAATATGATTTCATTGAATTTTTAAATACAGTTTGAGGCCCACAAATGGACCAGGTCAAATTAATACACACATTCACCCATAAGTCTTCTTCAATGAGCTATAGCTTATAACTTAGTTGTTGCCATATCTAGGTTACACACAAGTTTATGTGAAAATTACAGGAAACGAAACCGAGGAGAGACTCTGTGACAATAAAAACCTAGATAAACTGAAATTTTAGTGTTTCTACCTTCCTGTTTCACTATGATGTTTTGTCGACTTTTGACAGAGTAAGACTAGACTCAAACTGTATTTAAATTGACCAAAATAAAGGAACATTCAACTCACCTGCATAGCAATAAAGTATAGAGGCTCAAAAATAAGCTTGATATTTACAAATGCAGTTTCAAAAGGAAGATTTTTGAAGCCACCCAAACATTGCACCCATAAATACCACAAGAACCCCATATTAGCTTGGTAAGAGCGTCAATTCACCAGTCATCTTCTTTATTTTGCTTTGATGTCCTATAACTAAGGAAGGAGGTACTCTGATATACTTCCACAAATAAATCTAAAAGTACAAAGACGCACTCACAGGCAACACTACCCACACATAAATTCTATACTTTTTAAAAGAAACAGGGCAAAAAAAAGAGTAGACTGTAGAATGTGAGACTACAGGAGCTCTCACTTATGTATTCAAACTGGCACCTGTGTTGGAAGGAAGATCATGACCAATGTCTGCACTGGAAAAAAATGGTACCTTTTGAGTGAAGTAGTTGCATTTTATTTAGTGTTAAATACATATACAAAACTTAAACTACTCAACATGCGAGAGGGAAAGAGACAAGAGTGCATTTGTACAGGACACTGCCAAATTTACAAAATATACAAACATCCCTTAGTCCACTGGTAAATGACAACACCATAATCTGCATTACAACCATTGGTACTTTCAGTGCT
Organism: Mormyrops attenuatus; assembly: GCA_026777985.1. NCBI lineage: Eukaryota > Metazoa > Chordata > Actinopteri > Osteoglossiformes > Mormyridae > Mormyrops > Mormyrops attenuatus. Next base: position 25,671,083 of record JAODKC010000044.1, on the reverse strand, counting down.
GTTCCACTACACACGTTATTAGTTAAAATTAAGTAAAACTAGAAGCAATGATGAGAAAGAAAAAATCCTCACACATAATGGAATTTCCAGTTAAAGTTTCAAATGAGCAATTATAAAAAATGTGGGGCAAAAGGAACATCCATGTACATTGTTGGAGTTTTTTTAAACAAGATTTATGGCAGTATAACAGACAGACAAGCAGAGAAATCAAGGACAGATAAGTCTGTGAAACAATCACTGATGTGGAGGGGAGCTTCTGCAGTTTACAGTAGTGGCCCAAGCAGTCTCACGTTGTAATTCATTTTTGAAGAATATCGAATTTTCATTCTCACACTTAAGTGAGCTAATGACACCGAATATCAAGCCTCTGTTCTAACAATGACCACACTCCATCACTTTCAGAAACTCTACTGTAATCACAATGACAGCCAGAGGATCTGGATATTAAGGTATATTAATATATTAAGTTGCTGCTCTACAGGTAAGATCCTGGGGGTGCTAAGCAAATTATGTAGCTGACAGAAGGAAAAAAGAAAAACAAGCAAAAATACTGAGTTAAAAATGATCTTAGCCTCCCCCATTGCCCAGTTAATCAAGTTACCAAATCCTATAATTAAAAAAAAAAAAACACGTATACAAAACAGCATGAAATGGCTATACTGAGTTCTATTTCCCCCCTCACCCATATGTCAGCCATGAAATATTTACCTACTCTTAAATAAATTAAATAAACCAAACACTCCTGACATTTGATTTCACTGTCCAGTGAGAACGTTTAGCAGTTTGGACAGCAGTCATAATATCATTTCTTTTAAAAAACTTGGTGGCGAATATTTATTCAATCGTGCAAATCACCCTAGTTCAGGGGACTATGTTAGACATTTTCTCATGCATTTAATTTACATGTCCTGAGCATTCCTGGTTTTAAATACCTTTGAATTTATGTTCATTATGAAAAGGCTGGCGTTTTATTTCATTAATGCAATCAGTACAAACTTTATACTTGGGCACAGGTGGGCATAGAACCTACATGTCTAACCCACTGGTTAGACATGCAGAATGCGGTGAACAATGCCTAATCCCAAGTACACAGACACTAAGCCATATGACAGGTGTCAGTGGGTGGATGATCATTAGAACCCAGTCAGACTATGACTTTAGGATCCTAGAAACAGGATAACCAATTTCACCAATGAAATGCATCGACACAAAACCATCTGGTAATCAGAGCATACCGGATTTCAAATAGTGAATTGTGGGTTTCAGAAAGACTGCAGAGGAAGCACCACACAAATATTTACAGGGTCTTCCCATCAGGGGCCCATCTGAAGGGAAAGATCACAGCTGAAGCAGTATATTGAGAGGGAAATCACTTCACTTTGAACCACTCTTTCAAATCTAGGACCTGCCACTACAATAAATGGGTTCTGTTTTGCCAAAAGCCATAATGATTTTTAATATACCAATAAACACATTTTGCTCTTACTTGCATTAGGTGGGGCATTATTCCTGGAATAAAGAGTATTCTTACATAAATAAACATGCACACCATTTCAGCCAATTAGAATTATTCCAACAATGACCATGACGTAGCCAGAAGGTGCCGATGTAGAGTGACTCCCGTGAAGTGCAGTCCTGCAAACTTGTTAAATAAACAGCACAATTGTTTTTCTGATGCAGCCTTAAAATATGAGCTCTGGATTCTGAAGCAATGTGTTTGTCATAACCAAAAAAGGGGGGCTTCTGTTTTTAATAAATGCACCACAGAAATGTTCACCTCTAAGAAGCAGACTACTATACTTCTGCAATTAACTCTGACTGTTCTCATTTATTTGCAGAAGTAAGACCTGGTCAACCAGGGAGGCAAGTGCCTGACAAGTGCAGCGAGAACCAGCAATCACTTTTCAGCCAGCAAACAAATTCAACATTCTCTTGGCAAGTGGGCAGCTGTGCAATGGAAGTAAAGCACGTTACAGTATAGGCCAGGCTGCTGCAGCTGGGCCACCGTCACAGAACGTCAGAATGAGAGTCTCCATTATAATATATTACCCTTATTAGCTACTCCTGTAACAGACATCTGTCATGTAAACATTAGGCTAATGCTAAGCATTTGGCTAACATTTTAAAAATTAAAAATTAAAAAAATTTAGAAAAAAAAAGATGAGAAATGGTGGCACAAAACATAATGCAGGATGCCCTCTGCCTTCCCTGTACCTGCTCCAGCTTCTAAATTGCGGTGAGAAACACTGAGACACACACTCACTCACACACAAAAAAAAACAGCATTATGGGATTAGCATGCCCACAAGCAGAAGCAAGTCCAGCTGAGAGGCTTGAAGGACAAGCAGAATGGCTGACTCAACCTGCAGTCCTCTTAACATTTTAGTTTATCAAGCCATTCTAATGCAATTCACGCAAAGCCTGGAAAACTAATCAGCTGACTGGTCAACATTAACATTAAAGCGGCCTCCTGAATTTCCATCCGGGTCCTACAGCCATTTGAGATTTTTGTAATGTACTAGGAGGAATGAAATGGTAAAAAAAAAAAAACCTCCAGAGTTTATAGACACACACCGATATCCTTCCAATATGGCAAGATAAGCCAGCTCCCTCCACATACCACAACTAGTCATGTTAAAACCAACTGTGGCTGAAAATACTAATTAGGACCACTACAGATGAGACTTAGTGACAAGCTTTTGCGCTTAGTTTTCTTAGCTCATTTACCAAGTTTGAAAATATTGGGGCTCAATCATAAAGACATGCTGAATGACATGGAAGGGTTGGGATCAGAGTTGTTCCTCCCCTTCAAAGGGGGGTGTTTATTAAGCGTTAGGGTTCAGTGAAGTCTCCACACAGCCTGGGTTGGTGTGGTGTGGGTCTGCTCACCGAGGTCTAGGGAGATTGCAGCAGGGACCCAGAGGTCACTCACATTTGACCTCCCTTGAACGCCCCCCGGGCCGCACTGGAAGCAGCGTTGGCAGCTGCCGTCTGCACGGTCTTGTTAGCCATGACGCCCGTGGCAAACTCCTGCTGGGCCTTCTCAAAGCTGGCGCCAGTGGTACGGTATAGACCGTGGACCTGTCAGACAAGGGGATCCACAGAATAGTCTCAGAACTCCCAGAATACTGCCACAGAGGTCCAAACTCTTCCCAGGAGAAGCGTGGTCAGTATTTACATTACTTAGTGTTCTGTGCCTAATGTTTATACACTGCATTAAAAAAGCTGGGCTGAGACCAGCCTGCAAGCTGAATCTTACGCTTGTGGGAAATTAACTCAAAGAGCTGAAACGGCAGGCAATCCTAATACTTAGTGACACATTAACATTGAGTAAAGATAAAGGAGAATGTGGTGGAAAAACGGCCTTGGTAACAAATTAAAGAGCTTTGGTACTCTCACTGGCTTGATTCACTGGGCAACCCCTGGCAGATACAAATTCTGTGCCTCATACTGAAGTACCAGCAGCCTGAGGCAGACCCGCTGTCGAACCTCCAGCTACCTCAACTATCCCACAAATGCATTGCCCGATTGGCCTCGCTAGTCCTACTGTGGTAGGGGCTTATTATGGGATATTTACACTACAAATTAAACCACTTATGGGGCTAAGAAGAGAAAAGAAAAAAAACAGACAGTAGCTGACATAATTCACAATTTATACCATTTCAACAACTACAAGTAAGATTAAATGGTCCCAACTTCAGTGCCCAAGGGGCACAGCAGCCTATGTATTGGACAGGCAGTTTATCATTGTCTCAGTGCATAAATCAAATAAATCTTTAGTCACTAATTGACCAGGACAAATTGCAGCCCACCAGGACCGCATTTCAAAGGGGTGTCAACAGTTTTCGGTACATACACAGCGTGCAGGAGGGGAACGGTACTATACCTTTTTAAACATGATCAGTGAGACAACGGCAGAGCCGGTGAAAAGTGCTGCGATGAGGATCATCATGATGCCCACGGGGATGCTGGTGTTCAGACCAGTGAGGGCTGAGATCCAGCCACTGTTTGGAGACAGGGGTGGAGAAGAATGAGTGGGCCTTCAGGACGATATCGCTGTATACATCCTGTGTGGCTCACGTCGGCATACTGCGCTTAAACATTTTAACTGAAGAGCGTCAATCCGAAGCAATGAACTAATGAGAAAATATCAATGAAAGCACATATAGAGAATCACATAGTGAATTTTCATTATCCCATCCACATTCATTCGGTTACGTAACACTCCTATCCTGAGCAATTTCCCCATTGGCTACGAGACAAGATTAGTGCAAATAAGGGTAAGATGAGGAGAACAACAGCAGGAATGTTCCCACAGGAAGCAGCACAAGTGGACGGCCAACTCACCTAGCTCCCCAACCTGTAATGCCGATGGCCTGCAGCACATGGACACCGAACTGGCAGATATATACAAAGAAGAACACAAAGAACCTGAAGGAACTGTCACTCCTGCAACAGAAGGGCACACAGTTAGAAGTCCTTTAAATCCTAGGATGTCCCTTTTGTTTAATAATCGAAATTACACAAAGGTCAGTTCATTACAGGTTTTCAATTTCAGAGGAAGCAGGGCTATTGCCATCACCTGAAGGCTCCGTACAGTGGCCTGTACCAGCAGACAAAGGAACAGGGCGTGAAGAGCATGAACCAGAGCATTGACAGGCCAAAGTCCACTCCCCGGGCGCTGTCCACGCAGAACCAGGCCAGGCAGCCAAAGATGTTCACAAACAGCGTCCCCGTGTGGACTGATAGCGGAATTGCGGTAGAACATTGGAGAACTTTCAGTGTTTGGCAATCAGCTTTTAAAAAGCTTTTCAAGTGAGAGTTCAGTTTCATTTATTTAGCACTAATATTAGCTGAAAGCACTTTACTCTTGGTAATCTGCATTCATGCTGTAATGATCATCACGATTAGCAAAGTACTCACACATCCACAGGTAGTACATTATCTTGACGGTCTTTTGAAACTCTACAGGTATGTCTACGGCAATATCGTGGTAAAAACAGGGGCCAACAGGGAAGTTCTCTGGAAGAGGAGGCCAGTTGTTTTTCCTTCCTAAAAGGAAAAAAAACACATCCTTTGTTTTTCTATGTCTTATTTTTGTAGGAATCAACTTCTGTTATTCTGAAGAGCAACGGATATTGTTTTAACACCTGTTAAGGATGGTCTTTAAATACTATTCAGAAATTTTCTCTAGGGTGCTATTGTCCAGCTACTTTGCCATTCCATTCCAACGTATCCATCAAAGGCAATTGTTTCCTTGTGCAGCCTCTCACCTCCTGACGCACTGAGGGACTGCATCTCCCTCTCCCGCCGGTCCAGTTCGGCCGCCTTCTTCTCCAGCTCTTCCTGCCTCCGCAGCAGCTCCGCCTGAGCGCGGGCCTGATCCTGCAGGGGGGTAAAGATGGAGTTCCTGAATCAGGTCTGGGTCAGACAACCATTCATTATTAATGTGACCATGGCATTGCAGTTCATGCATATCTGCCACTTTCACTGGGGAAAAAGCATGCAGATTCACAGTCACCATTTCTTCTCAAAGCATTCAGCACAAACAGTCTAATGGAATTTGAATCCATCTGTTTTTCATCTCTCTAGACCTGAGATCTGTGAGATCTTAAGTTTATGAATTTAATGGCATTCTCATTATTTTATCTAATAATCTAATTATCCTAATAAGTTTGAACCATTTTTGTCATTTGTTGCTTGCCTGTAGAAATTAACAAAAATGGCATCTTTAAAAACTTATTTTTATTTACTTTGAATGGAAAGTGCTGCAGAGTGAAATCACGCACAAAAACATAACTGCTGTCTGATTAAACAACGACAGGGAAGTGAAGCCTCTACGTAATTGGTGAGATTGAGTCTAACAGGACAGCTTCTGGAAAAATAAGAAAGACAACAGGCTGGCAAAATGGCATAACAGGTGGTCATCTGGTTGAGGGGGGAGGGACAGAGGATTACAGAGCAGCCCAGTACCTGTGACTGTTGCTGCTGGGAGTAGGCCGGAGGCTCCTCAGTTGGCTTCATGATGGCAGGCTGCGTGCTTGCTGTCGGCGGCACTCTTGGGGCTGTGCTTGGCGGAGCCTGAAAATGAAAATCGCCAATAAGACTTATTAGGACATGAAAGCCAATGGTAAAGCAGTCTCGACTTTCCAGATAATGCATAAGCATTTGCATCCAGGGAAATGCACACTATCAAGCTCAAACCAAACATTCTGGCTTCCTTTCAGAACTATATAAGCCAGTGCAGGAGAAATCATCTGTCTACAGACTGCTCTAGCCATTTTATAGGCCAGCCAACACCACCACTGCAGTTAGTTGTCAACATCATTAAATGCTTTAATAAACTGTCAAAAACAACATGTCAAAAAGCCCCACCTATAACAGATCTGTTTGGACATGGCAATTACACTGTCAACTAATCAACAACTCCAGCTTTCTATCACTTATCTTGGAGAGGGTCCCAGGGAGCACAAGGCCTATGCCAGACAGTATAAGGCGCAAGTCAGAGGTTCACCCTGGATGGGATGCAAGGTCACTGCCGGGGTACAAACTTGCACACGCGATTTCACACTCCGCGCAATTAACAGGTGCTAATTAGCATAGCAGCCTGTCGTAAGACATTGGAAACCCAGAGTACCTGAAGGAAACCCATGTGACAGGGTGAGAATGTGCAAACTACAAAAATACCCTCAGTGCAGGGGTGAGAAACAGAGCAACCCACTGGGATAGCATGTGGCACATTATCAGCCAATAAAACAAGCAGAGCTGCATGGTAAAAAAAAAAAAAAAAAAAAGTCAAATATCATAATGCGGGTTTTTTTTTTTTTATCTTGAGATATGGGAATAGTGGAAAGTAAATTAAGCAAAATGATTTAAAGCAAGTAATAAAGACAGGATAGGCTAGTGCAGGGGTCTCCAACTTAGGTAAATACCAGGAACAGGTGTGGCTCATCAGAAGCCAGGTAGGATAGAAAACCTACTGGAGAGTAGATCTCCACGACCGGAGTTGGAGACCCCTGGGCTAGTGCATAAGGTTAAAGGGCACATAGATAATTATAAACTATGGCTATCTTTGCATTATTGGACAGGTCTCTCAAACCTGAAAGTCCTCTGAATGTCTCCATTTTTTTCATTTTTACTGTAAAATGGTTCCGCAGAACTGGGGCTTCCTCTCCTTATTTGGACCCTCATCCGCTATGCTTAGTCTTCCTTCCGCCATATTGGTGAATAATCGAGAAGGGAAATTTTAAATCAATGCTGTTTTTAAAATCGAGTAATCCACTTTAATGAAGTGACAGCAATAACAGCTCTAATCTCAGCCCAGCTGATTATCACGATCCATGAGATTGCAAGTCCACAAAATGCAATGTTGCCATTGTGCCAGCTTAATAACTACAAACTGAAATACATTGCTAAAGCAGTTTTCATTATCAAATTCAAATGTGTTTACAATCGATAGGTCTCCTTTAATATGTGAGCTTTAAGCTGTTTTTCAAGCCATTCCAAATCCACTCCTTGCACACATGTGCTTTCAGTTTAGCAGCAATTCAACAAACAGATACAAACAGTGAAATCAATAGCAATCTCCTCTCTTCAAAGCAGCTCTCTGTAGGAGTGGTGCCGTCACATTAACAGGCAGCTGTTATTTAGATTCCCAAAAGCATTCTCCTACGTAAATACTGTCTTGAGATCCTCTGAAGCTGAATGCAGAGTTAGAAATTTTCATTTAACAGGAAAATCCAAGTAAGTGAAAGCAACAGAAAAATAAAATGCGAAAGCTTGACATACAGATAATCACATACAGGATCTATTACCAATGTAGTGAAGAGTAGTGATTTTATTACAGAATTCCAAGAGGTTTCTGTGATAGCTGCCATCTATGAAAAGGCAGTGTTCCATGTCCTGAGTGAAATGTCAAGCTTGGGCTCCCAACCCCCAGGGCACCAGAGCCAAACCCAATATCAAGACTCTTACCAACAAGCTCAAGGTTATTTGTGGGACAAAGACTAAAAAGGCTAAAAAGACACTTCTGGAAGTATAGGCCCAGAAAGATAAGAATGTAAAGGAAGAGGGAGAATGACCTACACGAGACAAAGCAGCAAGGAGAAAACAAGTACAAAAAGAATATCACAGAACATATTTAATAATTTACACTTTAATTACTTCTTAAATCTGCAGTGTAGACATGCAACTCCACAATCTGGTAGACCAGCTGTATAATATGTGAACTTCAGCGTAGCAGTAGGTTCAACACAATGACAGGCTTGTTTATAAGGTTTTCTAGAGGCAACCGCAAAAACAATTTCCAGCACTACATTTGCACAATGCCTTTCTGAGGCCTGTGATCTGAAGTCAATGATCTCAAAAGTTCCCACTAAAAGAGAACATCTGAAATGACACCGAGCAGTACTGCTATCATGACTATAAACTGGGGCTCGACTGACCGGGGGAAAGAAAAAAAGGGGCAATACTGGCACTGGAAGAAACCCAGTACCAAAGCATAGTTTTTTTTTTGGTTGAGCTCTTCTAAGAGGTTTAAAAAGGGCCTTCAAATTCCCAGATTTAACCAGGTATCCCATGACTTACCAAGCAGGCTGCTAATTTCTGCCAGCAACCCACTAACGAAACGTTTACTGCCAATGTGGACAGTACAGCTGGCTGAGAGGTGTTGCAGGAGATACTTTTTTGCTTAGACATTTACATGTCATTAAGAGGTCTTCCCGCCTACCTCTTCATCAAAGCCACATAAATATATTCAGCATTCACTGACACATGAATAACACATAAATACATTTATTAAGGGAACAGAGTGCCCTTAAATTAACATGGAAAGTTTTTATTTTAACCCTTGCTCAAGAAAACATACTCAAGAAAAAAACGCATCACAGAGTTAAATGGAACAAAAAGTGTTTTCTCTCTCTGAATAATTGATCACTGAATATTGTACTTCAAATCCACAGAACTGAATGTTTACAGATCTGATCTAATTATCTGTACACATCCAGTTTCAATATACAAAAAAATTAACGACCATGTGTGGTCATTCATTATATTGTGTCATAGACTGTATATTAATGAGTAGCTGATCTGGATTAGCACACGAGCAATACTCACCGTTCTGGCATCTGTGAAAGGGTTATATTCTTCCAAACTCTGGGGGACATTCCGTGTTACTTGAGTCACTGAGGGATCCTAATAAAGCAAGAAGAGTTGCCATTAGGCAAACATTGGTAATATTTGGTTAAAACAAGTTTCTCAACAGAAACCATAAATATTCCTCTTGCCTATTGCAAAATCTCACTTCTGTGTTATACAGATATGGAATAAAGTCTCTTTCAGCTATACAGCTCAATAGCTGATTCAGTACAGTCATGCACTAAGTAACAACATTTCGGTCAACAACAAACTGCATATAGAATGGTGGTTCCATAAGATTATAATGGAACATATGGAGTACATAATACTTGACGATAATATTTTTTATTATTTTTTTTTATTAGCTATATTGTACTTTTTATCATTATTTTAGAGTGTTCTTTACCTTTCTACTTATTAAAATAAAGTTTACTGTAAAACAGTACGAGGTTTTGTGCATGGTGTGCAAGTACATTATGATGTTCGCACAATGACAAAATCGCCATTACTCAGAACATATTCCCATAATTAAGCGATGCATGATTTTATTTGTCATTTGTTTATTTGTTGTATTTTATCTCAAAAAACATGACAGATCCACTTGGCTCATTCCTGTTCACTGAATTAAAAAGTGAGAGCATTGACATGAAGAAACAAAAAGGATTCAACATAATACTTTATTTTATACATCTCCAACACAGGATGAATGCAAATGCATAAATGAATGAATATTGCATGAATACGAAATGCATAAACTCGGTACACAGCTTCTTCTTTCTAAGGGATCAAGACAAGAGGTGTTCTGGAATGACTATATAGCGATAAAACCACAGCAGCCTGTTTTGTGGCAGGTCTGTGTTATGTTAGGGTGCTAATGATTTAAAATATAAAGAGACAGATTTCAGATATTTACTACCTTTGTTACTGGAAAAATATCCATAGGCATTTAGCAAAATCTGTAACACTGAATAGATTAGAGTTTGCAGGATGCGTAATCAGAAAAGGCTATTACTGTTAATTACAAAACTAAGACTCTGCTTGCCGGCATCCCATCCAGGGGGGGCTCCTGCCTTGTCCTCACTGTACCTAGAATAGGCTCCAAGCTTCCCTACAATGACCATGACCTGGCTGAAAAAATGGGTGGATGAATAGACTGCTATAGAAATATGTAATAACCAGGGGTGTACATAACTGGTGCGCAAGTACGCATTCACCTGTAAGAACGATACGTGCGACAATCGATTGTGTGTAAAAGCACAAATGCGTGCTTATTTTATGTGCATTTGCGCTGCTTTGAAAACAAAATATAATGTATTTAATCTTTATATGCTAACTTGACTTCATTTGCATCTTAAAATGCAATGTATTTTCTTGTCAGAACAGCGCAAATGCACATAAAATTTGTGCTTTTACAAACAATCGATTGTCGCGCATATTGTTCTCAAAGGTGAATGCGTACTTGTGCACCAGTTATGTGCACCCCTGGTAATAACCTTGTTTCAATATGAGTAAAACTGGAGAAATATTAGGGAAAGTGCAGCAGTTAGACAAATTATACTTCCTTAACATTTTTCATGATCTTGCACATTTTCAAAGTAACCATACAGGGAAGGTGAATACAGCAGAAAGCTTGATATGCACCTCACCTGATAACACTGCCTACAACAAAGCCATAAGGAGTGCAGTAACATGAGAACTACTGCTAAATGATCATTTATGACAATTTACTTCACATGCAGACGTTCAATAACAGTAATACTTAACAGTAAGACAAACAGGTTAGCTATAGTAGCTATCTAGCACACAGTAGTGTTGAGCAGCAGTTGCTTTTTTTGGGGGGGGGGGGTAGGCAGAATTGGTACAAGTTATACTTAAAAGTTTATGTGATTCTAAGATTGATTTCTGTTAACTTGTTGCACTGATCATTACAGTTTAAAGGCAAGTGGCTAGTCATGTAGTAAGCAAGTCACAGACCTCTGTAAAATATTCAGTAACCACTTATCCAACAAGAATCACAGCCATCTGAAGAATATATCAGCAAACAGGAAGAAATGATGCGGGGACATATAACAGGTAAGATACAGACATCCATTTTCCCAGAATTGCTTCTCCGGGGCACGTTTGCAACAAGCCAGGAGCTTATTCTACCAAGCACAAGATACACACAAGAACACACTACATGACACATTTCCACCTAAACCACATGTATCACATGTAGCAGGACATGAAAAATCCAAAGAAACATGGGGAACGCATGACAACCCCAGGCCAAGACAAACAATGAACCAGAAACTGTAGCTAGACTGAAAAGAAACAGATTTACTTTAGAAAAGAAAAAGAAACTGAATGAACTAAAAAAAGAACTAAAAGAAAATGCACTGAATTACTCATCACTTGACAGCTTAATTTATACTTCTCTACTGGAAATATTACCAATTTACACAGCAGGATACTTCATGTGGGTAATTTCGAGTCAAAAGTATCACTGCTAGACCTCTGAATATAAAAATGCAACCTTTCAGCTACAAGTGTGTTCTTCATTGAAGACGACAACAACTTAAATTGTTTACAGTTCAACAGCATTGCACAATTAAATAGTTAGTATTGAGGTATAGATTCAATACCCTGCCTAAATTCTTGCTGCATTCTCTCCATGTCACATGCGGTGTTTATACAAGGATTTTTTAATGGGCAAATCTGTATATAAATAAATGACTCATTTTTATTGCCAAGAACACTTATGAGCACTTGTTTTTATTACCTTATAACAATCTAACGCTAAACGTTTGTTCCTCACAGTATATTACATCAAAAAGGAAAAAACGAACCCAAAAACTTCTGCATCTTTCGTTCATACATTTTAGTCAGCTTCATCTTTATCATCGCCTGAATAATAACTCATTCTATGATTAAACTTAACAGCAAACGTAAAGTTACATTAGCAGACAAAGTGGAAACGGAGCAGAAGGACTGAGACAAAATAAGCTGGCAGCAATAACTGACCATGTCCTTGCTTTGGGATAAAATCCAGGGGTGCTACCTCCCACCTAAGAAATTGGCAGCATGATTCAGAGACGAGAGAGCAGAGGAGAGGAGTAATGCCCATTCTCCAGAGCTATAACTTCTGCATAATCAAGATCAGTCTGATAGTGGGCATGGAAAACAGAGGCATTTTGCATTTGTCAGTATTGATACTTCTTTAGCATTCGGAGAAGATAAAAAATAAACAACTTTCATGCAGATTTAAAACAGACACAGCAGGTAGAAACTCACACTAAATTTATGTAGGTCTGCATTTTAACGAGTTCGTCTTTACGTGCCACCACTGTCAGCATCACCACTAGCCAAAGTGGTTAAATTAATGCCGTAGGTAAAACGAGATGAGACCAGTACTTTCAGTTTTGAAAAATAAAGGCGTTAGTTGGAAGGGGATCACGAGCTGCAGCCACATACATCGTGTCTGAATGCAGTTTAATACCCCATAGGGTATCAGTTATTGCTGCCAGGTTATTTAGTCTCAGTCCTTCCAGGGTCTGCTAGGGACCAGATAGCAGGATCGTTAGTTTATCTTAGTACATCAGGGGTTTTGCAAATGTCATTCTACTGAGCTTTTGGGGGGGGAATTTTTTTTTACCGTCATTTTCCAGGTGTTCAAATGAATAATAATAATAATAATAATAATAATAATAATAATGTGGTTTCGGCTACCTAGCGTCTAAAGACTAACAACATAATAAAATCTATGGCTATACCATCAACTCAGTTCCTTGAATTGGTTTAACGACAGAAATGCATGTAATTAACAAGCGCCTGTCAGGAGTGAGCCTGCATCTGGCTGGCACTTACAGATACAGGTAAAAGAGCTGAGAGACACATTCCAAATGCAAGCGACGACCTGTGAATATCTCACTTCGCAAAATATCGTTATCAAAGGTGATGAAATCTGTCAAGGGGCTTCTGTTCTCACTGCGAGGACTGCTCAACGGAGCCGCTGCTACAGACCAGCAGAGCTGCCCCTCAGCAGAATAATCCCCACCGTGCCCCAAAGGCCCAGACAGCTAAACAGCCGTGTGTTTTGCCGCTATTCCTTGATGTCAGCTGAACTGCAGGGCTGCAGACTGCATAACTGAATCCTTCCAGGGTCCGCTAGGGACACGCAGCTCGTAAAGCGTTTGTTAACTTAACCACAGAAGGACAACTGTTCTCGTTAGCTAGCTGGGTAGTGTACCCGGCAAACGGTCCTACCTGGAACGGGTTGCTAAAGTCCGGGTCTGCAAATGGGTTGCTGTCGAAATCCGACATCCTGCGTTATCTGCCGTGTTCAAACTAGAGTCTTTCTTACAGATTATATTCTCATCTACGTTTAATACATAAGCGCTACCGCCCTCGATCAGCTGCCACAATGGAAAGGCGAGCCTCAGCAGCAAAATGGCAGGAGCGGAAGTGACGTCAGATTCGGTTTTTGTCACGCGCCGGTGGCATAACGTCACCCCGCCGAGCGAGATATGAGTGCCTGCCAATTACCAGGCACATCAAGGTTACTATGAGTAATTTACCCCTTAACGGTAATTCAGCCAGTACAACACCAGTTATCAGCCGATATATTCCTATACCGGATTTTTCAATGCTTAGGCGTGTATATATACGTTTTAGTACATATGGAATATTTTGTAACTAATGAATCAGAATGAGACCTTATTCTCCAGGGAGCCAACGTTGTGATGAATTGGTCACAATTAACCCCACACCACACAGAACTAACTTAAAATCACTAAACAAGATATACAGGATTCATACTGTATAACATACACAATGTACGCATACACTGCATGATACAACAGAGGAACGATATAACAGGTTGTACACTATACAAAGGAGTAGCATGGAACAATTATTACATGTGATTGTTTTTTTATTGTTGATCATGTATCAATGCAATTCTGCATTAGCAAGATAAAGAATAAGTAAAATATTTGTCTACAAATCAACCAGTGCGACCCAAGTCTTGGGAATGAAGGCGAGTGTACAATAAATCTAAGAGCGGTGTACCTTGCAGAGAAAATTATATAAGCATACGTATGTTCCATTTAACTTGTACATAGTACTTGTCATGTATATTTCTAGATGGTAAACATTATTTTATAAAATTCTTTTTTTCAGCAATAGTTAGTAATTGTCACATGTACATGGTGTCAAGATAATTTCAGTACAGCTTATTCAGGAGGGTTGCTCAAATGGATGGCATTGTGAGCATGACTCGGTATACTTTGTCTATGTCATAGTCCAAATATGCATTTCTATTTGTGTGTGTGTGTGTGTGTGTGTGTGTGTGTGTGCACATTCACACCATGTTATAGAATAGTATCCTGTCCAGAGTTGGGCCAGGTTTAAATTTAGGGATGAATCTCCGGCTTTTTCTTTAATCACAAAACTGATTTATTTTCTGTACTATAATTTAATGAAGAAATTCTAAATTATAATATAATTTCTGAACTCATTGTCTTTAAAAGTCTTTTATTGAATGAGGGAATCGTTCAAAGTTTACTGACAGACATGCTACCGGGAAGGGATCTACCTGTGCTGAGAAGATCCTAAGGTTGCTGAATCATGAGATGTACCCCCATCACGTCCAGTAGTTAAGCGGGCTCTAGCCAAGGCAGGCCTGGAGCCTCTGCAGGACTTATGCAGTAGTCTGTGTGAGGGGGGGGGGCAGCCATGGCGCTGGTAGCAGTGTCCTCGGGAGAAATGTCTGGGCACTCATATCCCAGAGGTGCAGACATTGGGTATGGCCTCTAGAGTGTGCCATTTCCACTGAATCAGTCAATACGAGTTACAATCAATGAAACGTGGTACTGTAAGGGAACAGAAGATCTCCAAAGTCCATCAACAAAAATATTTATTACAATACATTAAGTAGCTATAGTACAGTTGTCTATATCCACTTTCCTACTTTCTTACAAAGCTGCCTCATGAACTTTGGCCTAATGTATTTCTGTTTCTCTAGAAGTGAGTAATTCCTATCGCGTTACTCGGAAAAAGAGTGCGCACAACAAAATTTACTTATGTGAACCTCATCACACCTAATATGACAGTGAGTAATATAGTGCACATTTTCGCACAGACACTCACATCACCATGGAATGTGAAACTCTCTAAATATTACACCTCATTCCTCAGGACTACTTGAGTATTTCCATCTACTCTTGCGATCAAGATTGCTGGCGATGGAGGCTACTGCTTGAAGATCAAACATATTGAGAGAGAAACAAAAAAACAACTTTGGTCATTAAAAAATCTGCATTCAGTATTCAATACATTTAATAATTAAAAACTATGACCTTTTATTCACATAAAACTGATGAATATGTGTTTAAAATGATAGGGATATGTTGTGAAACATTAGGATCCTGATCACCGTTAAGAACTGTAAATTGTGAAGTGAGATTTGTGTCGGATACTACTGTAAAGCTCTAGGGTCTTAAATGTCTAAATAAAACAACACTGAAAAATGGAAAAATCAAAATAAGTGCTTCCGTGTGATATGTGACATTAATTGGTTTACTTGTGAAGTGGCGTTCACGTTATCTTTGGGCCCTTGAGCAAGGCTCTTAACCCCCAAAAAGGGGACCAAAGAAAAAGGACCCAGAAGAATAGCCAATTGTATGTTCTGACCCCAATCTTTATTCTCACCTGTATATGCGTGTAACCTGTTTAGGCGCACAAGATGGGATATACGCAAACAAAATAGTTCCTGTGTACTTTTACAAATGGCAAATAAAATATAATTTCATATGTTCATAAAAATCTGCTTTTGAACACAAGAGGGCGATCTTTGCCAGTATTTATAAAGGAATAATACACCGCAGCCTGAAGTTTACCTGAAAATGTTCAGATTGGTCAACTGTTTTATCTGTCCTGTGTGGTACTTTCTGGTAAGTATGGATCAGAATTTGTCAAACCAGACATTGGGTTGAGGGGTTCAGTTACTGTTCGACAAAGCTTTTAAAAGAGGCAGTACGCATGACCCAAATGATTTTGAACGTGTTGTGATTGTTAGTGCCAATTGTGGTGATTCCAGAATCTCAGGATCAGTTATTCTCCTGGAACCTGCACACATGACAATGTCTAAATTTTACAGGGAATGGTGCAATAAACAAAATTATCCAATCAGGAGCAGCGTGCGAAGTACGGGGGGTTCCGGGGAATCCGACACCCCCGATTAACCCATGAGACCCCCAGAAAGCCTCAAAAGCAAAATTTTAAGGGGGTCTCAAGATTGCGCAACAATAGTGAGATGGGGTTTTTGTTGCACCAGTCTGCGTCTCCCAATTAATTTGTGTTTCCCCTACAGCTCCGCACCGGCAAAAAATGCGCGTGCTCTTTGCGAGCTCGTTCCCGGCTCGTAACCAGCG
>JAODKC010000044.1:25482068-25627475 GCA_026777985.1 Mormyrops attenuatus | reverse complement strand
ATCTCTGTCTTGCCTGCCTCAGCTGATTTCCAGTGTGTCCGTGAAGAAGATTCCGATGGTATCACCGAGTCCTGCTCAGTCTGGTGTGAATTCCTGGGATTTCTGAAAATAAAGCCTCAGCACTTGTCTTTTGGGGTGTCGAGATGTCTGTGTGAAACTGGCATCAGACCGACAAGAGATGAACTTCCATGGAACTTTCACTGGAGTCTGGACTTCCAAGTCCAGACTCCAGTAAAAAACAAAATGCTGGCCAATAAACAAAGTAAATGCAGATAGAGAAAGTGTTATTGGGTAAATATGCAGAGTTTATATGAAACATTTTAGCATTTAAAGCTGCAGTTAAATTGCAGTTTTATTATGCTCATTGGCTAAGAGATCTTATTTATCCTGGCTGACATTATCTTCAGAGACAGCTCAGTGCCATCCATAGTAACAATCAGCAGGGACTGAGTCAATACTAAACCTAGGTTCCCTGTTGTAATGGGGGTCTCCAATAGGCCATTTTGTTAGGCTGCAGAGCTCTCTTCAGGAGCAGGGCCACTTTTCTGTGGAGAGAAAAAAAAAGAATGAGATGACCCTGAAAGACTCCTTGCAACCAAAATGCATTATTAATGGTTAATATTTTTGCATGAAGATGTCATATTTCTACTCTATTTTATATATGGTAAACACTTCAGTCTGCATTCATCAGAAATGGGGTTTACTTTAAATTGCTCTGGTGATGAATTTCTCCTGCAGAACAGTTAGGTTTTTTGGAAAATTATTACATGGCTATCAGAAGCATTTAGGCTAAACAGGGGTTATCATGTTTGAAACCCCTCTCCTGGCCAACATGCTGCCTCTAATAACATTTTTACTACAGAATATCTGCAGAAAAAGGAGTATTTAAGCCCCTGTTCTGCAGGCGGGCAACTGATAACTTTTCATTTCTAATTAGGTCATCTGGAATCGCGAGACATTTGGGGGAAATTGAACTGTCAGTGAGCGGGAGCGAGTGTTTGACCTCGTCACATCGAGTGGGGCCCATCATAATTTGTTCATTTGGTGCCCATCAGCCCAGCCCTGTCTCCCATTTGGCCCTCGGCTGACCTTTCTGCCTCCAATTCCACTTGGTTCAGCTTTAATTATGACACACCAAAGCTAGAGACACACCAAGGCCTGTCCTCAAAAATCCGCAGCTGCCAGTCACCACTGTATTGCCTTTTAAACTGGTAATTCATGCCTGACTAGAATGTCGGACCCAGGCCTGCGACTGGCTGGTTTGTGTTTATGTGTTGTCCCTCCCTTGGGGCTGCCTCTTGGATGTTTCTCTCGTTGGTCTGCTCTTGCAGCAGCACTACACCAAAATGGGAAAGTTAACAGCCTATTTAGTGTTTCTATTATAAAATGTAATCTAGTAATTATGTATTGAAGTAAGTACAACATACAAATATGTCAGGGTTAAGGTTACCAACACTATTCAACTGCATGCATTTTGATAAGTTTGCTTGAAAAATCAATGCATGAGTCCAAATACAAATCAATTCAATAGTATCAAAGTTTAATATGGAAAATAAAAAAGTAAAAAAAATACTTATTGTCGCCTTGTTCTTATTATGGGGGAAGATCCTATGTAAAAGATTTGATAGACAATTTTAGACACTGTAAAACTAAGTAACTTACTGATGCATAGTTGGACTAATGTTATTGGAGACCTTGAGGTCAATAGCACCATCTTTCAGCATATAGCACTGCTTTTTAGTAACCTACATATTGCAATTTGGCAGAAAGTATCATTAATCAAGTACAGTAGGACAGCATTATTTATTCACGTGGATTTTTGGATGATTGTAATAAATTTAACAATGACAAAAATTTACTTGTGACTTCATAATGCAGAATTAAAAAAAACACAAGTCCTTAGGTGATAACAGCTGCAGCTTATGTTCGGCATTTGTTAGTAGTGGTTCCTCTCCTCCATCTCGATTTCCTCATCTCAGAGCATGGAGAGGGTACAGGGCGGTAAGGTGTACTGTTCTGGTGACTTCTGATGCGTCAGCAGGAGTTTCAGGTCATTTGACAGAAAGGATACAAGTCTAGCCATGAGCACTGAAGGTGACTACTGGGCTCATCCATCACGCACGCTTTCTTTAACTTGATGCATAATAGACCCCCTCAATCAACTTCCTCCTTTGTTGTCACCCACTTGGGGGCAGGAAGGAAGGAGCAGCTCTGCCAGGAGTCAAGGGTAGCTGGGTCTTTGCACAGGGATTACGTTTGGAGGGGACCATCGAGGCAGGTGACGGTGGGGGTTGTCACAGAAATGCATGCTCTTTGCAGTTTCCCGTTGACCTCCTGAGAGATCAGAGCTTTGTCAGAGTGCTAGACTGTGGGAACAGTTCTGACGGGTCCTTAACAATGCAGTCTGACCAAAACACGCAGCGATGCTCAGATACAGATCTGTTCCGCAACCTGACAGCTTAATTGTGGGGGCTGCTTCACCTACTCCATGTTGTGACCCTGGGGGTGACAGGTGTTGGGTTTCCTTTGACAGTTTACCAGTTCTTTTAACAGGATGTACGCCGATTAAACACATGGTGTGCACACCGACTGAATAAGCAGTATATATGAAATTTTATGGTAAACAAATTAGCAGACAAATTAGATTTGCTTATACCTATGAGTGATTAAATTTTTTTTTTCTTATTTATCTTGATTTTTCTTCAGTACGTATTTGAAAAATGCGTTTCAATACACAGTATTAAATCAAAACAACCAGGGGGTGTCCTGGTACACACTGAGTGACATAATCAGTCTATGTTCTGCCTGCAATGCCTGGATTTGCTATGTTTGAGGGATTAACAATTTGTGCTGTTGGCTGAAAGCTGCAGACAACATGGACCACCTGGAGTGTGACTGCGTGCCTCGAAATGTTTATTTCATTCTCTAGCTTCTTTGTTGTCTGTTCCACTGGATTTGCGACTATATTTCAATGTGCACTGTACAGAAGGCCCCTGATCTAATGGGATCCTTCAAGCTCTCGTCTGTTGGGCGGTTAATCGTTTAAAGCCCAGTGATTTTCTGTCACCGTCTTCAGGGGTAGAATCTAACCCGGGACCTCCTCAGTGACACTCCTGCTTGTTAACCCCTTCAGCGCCTGGCTGTTCCATTTCCTGCAGCCCAGAGGCACAAAGGTTAAGGCCCTGATAAAACCAGGGATGCTTGGCTGCTCTGGAAAATGTGCCTATTTATTAGCTGAGGAAAGAAAAAGGCCGAAAGAAGGACAGGGAGGTGGGGGGGGTCAGTGAGTTGCTATTTCAGATTTTACAAAAAAATCCCGCCGGGAGTTTTTAAAATTAAAAATAAAAAAACTTTGATGTCCTGAATAAAGTGTTACATTCATCCACACATACCCATTTTCTATACGGCTTTTAAAGTACAGGGTCTCCCTTAATGTTTACACCACATGTCTTTACCAGATTTCTACCACTTGCAGTGCACTATACACATTCTTCTCATCTGTTTGTCTGTTTGTTTGTTTATTTTGGAAGATGACTATTATGCTCCAAGTTTTTTTTGTGATGCTGTTGGACAACAAGCCCCTCCCCCTTCGCAAATCTATAACCTTAATATCATTTCTGGAATACGGAAGCACAATTTAGAAATACAGTATTTTTTGCTTTCAAGCATTTTCAAGGTTTTTTCATCTAAACCCATATTTTCCTTTATAGACATTATATGCATCGCCACGCGTTTGTCACATATTTTGAATGTGATTTATTCACTGGTTTGTGTTAAGTATTTTGCCCTATGCTGACAGCACGTTGTGCACATCATCCTTACATTACTACTTTACTGGTCTGTGTTAAGTATTTTGCACTATGCTGACAGCACGTCGTGCACATCATCCTTACATTACTACTCTTTTATTTTATGCCACCGAGGCTTCACTATTTAAAAAACGTAACAATGTAATGATATTGTCACTTTCTCAGTGTCTCACCATTAGAGGGGATAGTATATTAACACACTGGACAAGCTTATACACACACACACACACATACACACACACAAAAATAAGTTTTAAAAAAGTAGATAGTGGTGCCTGCAATTATTCTCAAGCTGAGACTTTATCAGACAGAACCATGCTGTTTCCATCAAATGCCCTCCCCTCTGGCTGTCGATTTCATAATGTGTGGCATTGAGGCTGGACGGAAAGCAGACACGGCCCTGGTTTAGCAGCACGCTGGGCGTTTCGGTGCCATCGGTTCAGGTGCCTGAGCAGATGTGGGGTGTCCCTGGCAGCGCAGGGTTTGGACCAGAACATCTCATCAGCTTAGAGGAATCATGCTGCATGCTTTTTTTATTCCTTTGTCTTGCAGAATGAAGCTATACTGCAGTGAAATTTCGGTGTTAAATTAGTAATATGTGCACTTTAAATCCAACTTATTTATATTTTGAAGCCTGGTTCTGTCATTTATTACATGATAATAGCATCTTTATTTTTTACCATACATTATACTACATTTGCTCCAATAATTGTTTTGGATGTGTTATTTGCTGTACTGTACATTATCATTTGTTTCACAGTATTTTCTCATTTTATGTAAACGACTTTATTGCAGTATTGTTCTGAAATTCATGGTAAGATTGATAAATGATGACCACACTAATTCGGTATGAACTGCATCGGTGATACAGAATTGTGAGAGAAAAGAAATGCTATTTATTGGCATAACTCCATTTGAGTTTTTACAAACAGTTTTTCACCAAACAAACGATGAATAAATCACTTTTTGAACATGCAATTATGTGAACATAAACAGCATTGCTGGGCCGTGATGAGGCATAACAGCACGGAATGATCCATCAGAATGGAAAAATCCAATGAAATAGGACCACACCTCTGAATTCGTAACACAAATTAGTATTGCTTGCACTAAATTCCAAGTTTATTACGTCAAAATCAATTGTATGAGTGTCGTGCTTGTATGACAGTCTCAGCTTGCTTTCGTAACTGCTGCTCTACTTGTACAATGATATTTGCCTAAATTTACAGTCTGTGTTTGTAAATATGGTAGTAAAGCAACCAACTTTGAGAGTTCAAGGCTGAGTGCGTAAATGAAATACATGGACCAGAGTTTCCAGTTGTGACATAGGAAGTCAGAGGGAGAGAACAGGATTAACAAGGGTGAGATGGTGGCTCTGCCTCATCTCTGAAACAACCTCCCCGTCTCATGTCCTTTTATTAAGTTTGAGAAGAAAAGGTGTCGGACTTTTGGTGACATAAATTTTACAGTTTAAATCATAATGCAAAAAGATAACAGTCAGGAATTTTTGGAGGGGCAGTAATGAAAGCAAACTCTGGAAGGAGGTCATAAGGTCTGGGACGTTTGTCCTGTAAAACATGAAAACTGAACTCATAATGGGAGATTGCTTTTGAGATGCGCTCTAATACCCAGTGATGAGGATTCAATGTATCACCTTGACGCATGCTGAACGCCCATACAAAGAATGCGGTAGAACAGAGCCAATGATAAATATACACATTTCATTATATCATATTGATTTTACACAGATTATCACTTTCATATGGGGAGGTCTGTTCTGGTAGCAATTTATGTAAGAAAAACTAATACTTTCCCCCATGTTGCTTTAGTAATTCTTTATTATATTCCTATTAGACAAACATTGGTGATCAATATTATAGAATGCCAGGCTATGAATAACATTAACATAAATACAATGCCTCCGACATTAAAGGTGGATTATTTTTAATGATCCAGACAATGTCGGTCCATTGACATCTTCGAGCCAATAATAAAATGTTAGATAAGCTTTAGTGATAGATTAGTATTGTAGTTTGTACTTGCGTTCCTCGCAGAGGGGGTGTAACGCTCTATAATTACATTCCCAGGGTGGAAGGCTTATTAGTTTTATTCTGAGTTTTTTTTTCTTTAATTGTTAGTCATGCTGAATGACCGTCACAGTTCTTAAACACAGGGATGGCTACCTCAACACTAAAATATTCCCAATATTCTGCAATAAACATGTCCTGTGAATAGAATTTCTCTCTGGGAAAATAAATATGAAAAAAAATATTCTTCTGGTTTCTCGATTATTTCATTATGAAAATATTTATTTTGCAACATGTTTGAGGTTTAATTGTGCTTTTTGGTTTCCTAAATAATTTTATCATTAACTAGAAACAAGATTCTAAAACGGTGGGATATGATAGCAAGGGATCACTGTACATTTCCCGTATCAGATCTCTTTCCAGTGTATTTTGTGTATTTTGTGTACCATTTTTACCAGAAAAAAAATGTTTTGTTACAGGATTAAACACAATAATGAAATGAAAATGATTTGTAATAGTCATTGAAAGTATAGTATATGACAGTATGATAGTATAGGTATATGACAACAACAGACACTCAACAGATATATACACTAATGCCAAAATATATTGTAAGCTACCAGTGTTCCATGCAAACATTCAGCCAGTCATATACCTGTACTTGACATGGAGGCAGTGACACTTAGAATGAAGCCCCAACTTCAGTGCTCCACCTTCACACCGAGAAGCCTTACTATATTTTAGACATGAATACCCAATAATTAGCCTGGATATGGCTGCATGGATGTTTAGTTGTGTTGGCACGTGACATCATTGAGGATGTAGTTCACTATCCATCCATCAGTCCATCCATCCGTTGATAACTGGTTATCTAGTAGAGATGGCGTGCCTAGGGCCAATGCCAAGAAGCACAGGGCATAAGGCAGAGATGCCCTGGATGGTATGGAAATTCACTGCAGGGCACCTGCTCACATGCAATTAATTTAGGGATGCCGAACTGCATTTTTGAGCTGTAGGAGGACAGCTGAGGACATCTGCATGTACATGCAGAGAACACAAAACCTTCACACAAACCATAGAAGTGTGGGACCAAGATGACAGCCCCACACTGAATGTATCCAGGATACAGGACGAAAATATATTTGCATTTTATGTTGAAAGGAACACCCAAGGGGCAGCATGGCGGTATAGTGGTTAGCACTGTTGCCTCACACCTCTGGGAACAGCGTTCCAGGTTCTCCCCGTGTTGTCATGGGATTTCCTTGGGGTACTCCTGTTTCCCCCTCACAGTCCAAAAACATGCTCAAGTTAATTGGAGTTACCAAATTGCCCATAGGTCAGCATGCGCCAGTGAATGGTGTATGATCAATTCAATTCAATTTTATTTATATAGCGCTTTTAACAATGGTCATTGTCACAAAGCACTTTACATATAACCGGCCCCAACCCCCACCAAGCAAGCCTGAGGTGACAGTGGCAAGGAAAAACTCCCTCTATCAGGAAGAAACCTTGAGAGGAACCTAGACTTGGAAGGGGACCCCATCCTCCTCTGGGCGAAAGTATTTACATTGACATTAATTTCAGTCCAAATAGTTTTAAAAGTCCCAGTTGGTCATGTAAGTATATCCAAGGTGTCCAGGTGAGGGTTCAAGCGGTGTAGCGTCAGCTCGGGATCAGCTCAGGATCAGCTTGGAAGAGAGAAGATGGAGAAGAGAGTTATTGCCCTAAACCTAACCTCCGGCACTACTGAAGTAACTGTGGCAGCCTGGCTAAAAGAGAGACCTGGAAGGAAGCACAGACATGAAAGTTTCCAGGGGTTTTGGCGTCAAATCAAACTACCATCAACAGCTTAATTGATCGGCGAGAGTGACAGTACAACAGCACCAATCCCCCTTTCACCTTTAATCTCAAATGACCATGAACCTCCAGATTTCCCATTCACCTTAGAAAAGGGAATTTTACTATCCAAAAAATTCAAAGTGATCGTGCCCTATGATGGGTTGCTGCCCCCTCCTGGTTTGTTCCCTGCTCTGCACCTGTAGGCTTCAGATGCCCCACAAGCCTCAATAGCACAAGCAGTTATAGAACATGGATGGATGGAAGAAATACCAAAATTTCAGAACCAATGGCCAGTTTGTATTTGTATTGTGCTGGAGCGTGACATCATGTAGGCCCCCCAAATTCTGTTCTCAAACATCAGCTGTACACTGTAGCTTAATGACTGAACATAGCTCTACATGCATAGCAGCAGAAGCTACTACTGTTGTACATTTTGAACAGGTGCAATTGCAGGTCATTTTTACTAGTACAGAAAAATGCAGATTTTTTTTTAAAAGAATCCCAAAAGTTGACACCATGTACACTCTTACCCTTTCCTCATTTTTGGGTCTGGAAAAAATTTGTCTTGAATGGGGTTTGGAAATAAATAGAAGTGGTCTGTCACTTAATTTTCCTTTAAATTGGTGGAAGGTCATAGTTTAAGGTTTCTGCTCACATGAAACCACTAGAGCAACAGAGGCACTGCAGAAATTTAACAAGTTCAAAAATACTTGCCATTTCCGTCATTTTGATTTAGACACCCTTCACAGCCTAGACCAGTGGTTCCCAACCCAGTCCTCAGGGACCCCAGACAGTCCACATTTTTGCTCCCTCACAGCTTCTAACAACTGTACCAGGTATTTGGTGTTCTTGATTGGCTGGGAGCTGGGAGGGAGCAAAATTGTGGACTGTCTGGGGTCCCTGAGGACTGGGTTGGGAACCACTGGCCTAGACCAAAAGAAAATTGAGAATAATTTTTGGTGGTCATTTCAAGGACACCTGTCACGTGCGGATAATAATGCAATACAATAGAGATTTCTTCTCCTACAGCTTTTTTGCTCACCATTTACATAATTATGAGAATGATGACAGCTTGTTATTGGTTTGCACTTATATAAAGGCTTTTCAGCAAAAAGCTGTTGATTGTATTAGTCAATTGATCTAAAACTCACAGAAGTTAGATAAAATAGACACAATCTTGCAGTCTTATACTCCTGATTGACAAAACAAGAGAATCTAATTCCACGATGGCCGTGGATTTTTAATGTAGAAACTTTTATTATTTTTCAGAGAAATCTATGCATGACATAAATTCATAATTCATAATATTCTTACATAGCTTTTATTGTGTTTTGTTTTTACTTTTTGCCCTCCCTGAAATACAATGGATCACGGATCAGTGTAATCACAATTACTCACCATCTTAATTGGCCTGTCTAAATCAGAAAATCGAAAGCTCTTGGCTGTGTGTGGATCAATTGTTTTATCAGAAAATAGGAGAAGGCAGAGGAGAGGCAAGCTATGGGAGATCAATGGGCCCAAGACTGCAGTCAGGGGGTGCGGAGCATGAGGATCTCAGAAGCTTGGCTGCCGAATGTCTCCACGGGAATGGTGTCCCAGCCAGGCCTCTGTACAAAGTCAATGCGACAGTGATCATGCCAAGCAGCTGGATTCCTTTGTCATGCTGTGTCCATCACACTAAAGGTTTGACAGCTACAAATAACAGGAAAATATTGGGGAAATTCATCAGAATATTTTAAGTGGTTTTGGGGACATTTTGCCTCTCAATTTTTACTATATGCATACTAATTTATGAAATGTTGTTATGTGGATATTTCAGGGTGCTGTAAAGTCAGGTGACAAGTGTACATATTCAGTTCTACTGTTCCTTGTTAAAATGTGTTTCTTTCACCTCAATAATCCCTCTAAGACTCAGTTGCCCATCCTTGTATTGGATCATAGCCAGACAGCAATCACGTGTGCATATTCCTACCCCAGATTGTGCAACAGCTTTCTTTAAGTTTCATTGCCCCCACTGAATTTAAGCCTGTTTTACACACCATCCTGTAGAAAAACCTGGTTTCTTCCTCCCATCCTAATGTTATATCATTCTGTTTACAATATTTCCCAAAGTGATTTATACAATTAGCAAGAAATGTATTAAGCCGAACACAATCACAAAGAAGAAAAATAGTCAAATCATTGATTACACTTCTAAAAACTGGCAGGGATTCAGTATTGGGGATTACATCAAAAGTCCATGAGGAAATGTTGTCGATATTGTCTCACTGATTTCACATGATCAGTTTCTGGCTATTATACAGTGGAAATAAAAATCCACACATCCTTACAGAAAATTTTGGTTTTTCTGACATGAATTCAGAAATCAAATCAGAGCATAATTCCATCTTTAATGTAACGCCGAGAAAACCAAACGTATAATTAGGAGGAGACATAACTAGAATTCAAGAACCTACAACACCTTTGTTGTTTAATTTGCAGGGGCACAGGAGGGGCATGGATACCCTGGCAGATTCAGGGGGTCCGGGGGTTGACATTTTGCCAGGTTTCATTGTACATCCAATGTTTTTATTTCTCACATACTCCTCTCCTGATCAGTACCTTTCAACACTAAGATCCTGGAGATACTTTGTCAACTCTCACCAGAAAACATGGCTATCCATGCAATCACAAACATTTCAAAAAACTATATATATAACAGTTCGTTCATATAGGTTATTATACCTATGTTGAATGTGATTGGTTACCTCTGAACACTGCTACAGCTACACTGCAGTTTTTTTCAATAATTCGTTCTAATTATATTATTATTAATATTTTATTTTATTGGCATTAAGGTTACATCTAAGAAGAAAAATCTTGATTTTTGGCTGTATGACAAAAGCTTACAGTTTCAGTAATGGTGGTAGGAATTACCTTACCCCTGCCTTGTGCCTTGTGTTTGCTGGGAAAAAAAATGTTATGGGTCTAAATGTTTTTGCAATACAGACTATCCCATCCATCCTCTAAATTCTTATCTGGGTTAGGGTTGGAGGGGTGGAGCCTATTTCAGACAGCACAGGACATAACACAAGGGTGCCCCCTAGACATGATGCCAGTACATTGCAGGGTGCATACACATGCACAATCATATTTTGTGGCCAATGTAGAGACACGAATTACCCTAATTGCCTGTCTTTGGATTGCGATAGGAAATGCATGCGACACATTTTTCAGTTCTTTAGCAAAATGTAGAGTTAGTTGCACGATACTGCTTTGCACAATATATTTGCTTAAATTATGTCCTTGCCAAGAGTAACTTACTTCACTATTGCATTTAACAAGTATACTATTTACCACTTTATACAATCAATAATTTATTTGAACAATTGAAGTCTAATGCAATAACTTATCCCCAAGGTTATACTAGGTTTAACCAAAAGGTACCAAAAGACACATTTCATTGTTTTTTTTTTCGCTTTTTTTATGAATTCCAAAATGAGACCACATAATTGCATGGGATAATCTTGTATTTAGAAAACCTCCTGGCATTTGTAGAAGAACCATTCTGGCATCTGAACCACCTTTACGAGTAGCCTGATGCACATAAATTACTGTGCCCGTTCTCCCTTCACTGCCACTTTTCCAGTTCAGCGACCAAGACAATGCATTTGCTTAACACGCTGCTCCGCAAAGTGTTCCTCTGCATGCCAATTGATCTGAGATGCATTTATACTACAAATCGCCTGTACCAATAAAACCATTACGGTTAAAGAAATCCTGCTTGCTACCTCTTATGATGTCAGTTTGCCTGTATGCCAAAATGGTATTGAATCTAAGGAAACCTGTGTTATGAAAAGTATGATTTGCTTAATTTTACATTAGCTAAGCAGCATTCCCTCTTGGAAAGCTGGAATTAAACTAAGCATTCATGAGAAGAGCCTGGAGGTTAAGCATGAGGCAAGGCACCCAATTGTCTGGATGCTGTTTACCACCATCTTGCATCAGCCTGACAATGGCCCCAGTACTGTGCGATGTTCCTTTTAATTGCCTAGCCGGGGAGAACAAGCTTTCAACATAAATGCCATCAACGCCATTTATTCTACACTTCCTCTTCATCAGAGTTTAATGGACCTTGTTCAAGCCCAGGTTAAGATCCTGTATGAAGACACACACATCCCTGCCGTCCCCCTGTGCTCCATCAATCGCTATGTAAAAATAATTACTGTGAATGAACCTTTTCTTTTATTCAAATAAAATAAAGAGCTGCATTTAAAGGTTCTTGTTCTCATAATGAGTTTAGGATTTTTATTGTGCACGGCCAATCACTGACATGCACATTTTGCCGGAAAATGGATTTTCTTTGGCCCCAGAGGAGCAAAAAGGACAAAGATTAGCCAGAAAATACAGGCATCAAATCATAATCATGACTCTAAGAGAAAAAATTACAGAATGATGCATAAAAACCCAGCAGAGATTTGGCTCATGATGCCAAATATCTTATTTATTTTGCAGTTGTAAACATTTTTCAATACTTGTACCTGGCAAATAAAGTGATTTACGTTTAGTGTTCAATGTACCGATTTAGTACACATTTCCTTACAACTCTCCATACATATTTCAAGTGCTTATTCAGTAAAGGGTAACAGTAAGCCTGGAAACTATCTCTGGAAGGGCAGTCCATCACAGGTCACAGACACATGTTTCCATGTGCATTTGCAGGCAAATGTTGAGAAAAAAGCTTGTGTTGTTGCAGCAAGTACTGTATGTGCTAACATGCCAGCTCTGCTATCCATACATGCCTTTAGTATGTACCATGGCATCTTCCATTCCGGATCTCTTCCATACATCAGTACATATGAATCAGTTTAGGAAAAGTTTTTCAAGTTTAAGAAATTTTTTTTTTCGTTGTACATTGCATTTAAACCCTGCAATTCATAGAAATGCACAAATTCAAGTGTTACATTTGAACAATTAATGGAACCGTGTTTAGAAGATTAGTTATTATAACTAGTTATTCAAGATTACACTGGCAATGGAGAATTACTTTATTAATCACTCTGTTAAAGGCAAACAAATAACTAAATGACTACAAATATGCCCCATTAGTAAAAGACAACAGAAGTCTAGGCAGTTCCTCATATAAATGCCCTTCAGACACAGCGATGCAAGGACGTGGAGGCAGCATTAAAAAAATCAATGGCAGTAAATGGATGGACTGACACTAAAGCTCATATTTTATACTGAATAACCGATAGGATAAATTACACTTTCATACATCTCTTATGTTTCCTACATGGAATGTTAATATGATAATGAACAGGAAACTGCCAGTTGTGAAGCAGTCGTTTGGTCGGCTTTTTGTTATGTTACATGTCCCTCCCAATCTGAACCAATTTAAATGAGTAAAGTGTAGATCCTATGTGTGTTAGTCCTCTTGACCACCCATCTGGAGGGCAGTTAAATGGAGTAATTAAATTGGCCTCTTTTGTTGAAAGTCCCATGGGGTCACAGCTTTCATCTGCTAGCTGTTTTCTATAGCCAGATTCATACACACGCTCACTCCTGGCTTATTTCCTTCTCTCTCTTATAGGTCTTTAGTAAAATTTTTGATCGTCCCCCTCAGGCACACAGAGTACAGATCTTAGGACCTTTTGGTAGTTTTGAAAAGAGACAAAAGAGATCAGCTTTTCTACTTTTGAGAAAGGCAGTCAAGAAATCTGCCGGTCTAATAACAAACACACACCCAACAATTGCAGGCAAATACAATAGTAACACCTGCAGTACAGAAAAGCATGACTAGATGATCAAATGAAGTAAAGGGAAAAGCAGCCTTAAATTATGGCTTAATTATAAGTTTACTTTTTCTTACTATTCTACTATAGATCTTGAAAATAATTGACCAAATACTACGGGGAAAAAAATGGTGGGATAATTTTAAATGATTTCGTATATTTTGGATGCATAAATGTATACTTTGATAACAGCATATATAGTCTATTAAATGGGTTGCACAGATGCACCACACATATTATCATGGAAGGAGGTTTCGCAGCATCAGAACACTGACTAACAGACTGATTCAAGAACAGTTTTTCTTGTCGCAATGCATCCGCATCATAAATAAGGAAGCTGGACTACCACGATATTACTGTACTGAACCTGAACTCTCTGTGAACTCATAAGTGTTACAAGTTTTCCCTGCACATCCATTGTTTATTCATTGTTTGTATTCCTTAAATTTTTCTGTAAGCATTCCGAGGACCTTGTTGCACATGGCAGGTAAAACGCCTTGAATCTTGGGCCTTGAGTCAAAGATCAGAGAAGTGGACTTCACATAATATCCCTACATTCCAATGGGTTTCCTTCATGGGTTCCCATTTCCTCACATACTCCTCTGTTTAGCATCACTGGTGAGTCTAAAGTATGCATAGAAGACTAAAAACCTGTGTAAGTGAGTGCTGGGTAATTATGGCTAATTATGTTTGTTTTACAGTTAGTGTTTACAATCCCCTCAAAAAACACGTGGACAGAAGATACAGCTGAAATCTTCCATTATGCCTGTGTGTGTGAATGTGTGTGCATGTATGTGTGTGTCTATGCATATGGGATAAACAGCTGAAATAAGGACATGATAAGGGGCAGATAACCCAGACGGGCCCTTCAGCCACTCCAGCTTTTGGCTTGCCAATAGTGAATCAGCACCACTGAGGGACATTATCGATCAGATAGGATGCAAGCCCCGGTGAACTCCATCACAGAGGTCACTCTCAATTACCACTTTTAATCGAGGTGCTCCTTCAGCTATGGCTCCTAATGGGACTAATGGAAGATTAGCAAGGCACTGGGAGTCAGAGAGGTGGCTTGGGAGGGGGGCAGAGAGTGGACATTTCCCACAGTGCATTGTCTTGTCCTTTGTAGTTTTAAAGATAACCATCAACATCTATCTATCTGTCTATCTATCTATCTATCTATCTATCTATCTATCTATCTATCTATACAGTATCTAATCCCCCCGTCTGTCTGTCCTTATGCTCATTTAACTTGCAATAAATAAGGAATCTTGTACTTTTAAGACTAGATAATCCATCTGCTTCACACCATATGTCCATCCCTATCTGCTGATCCCGGCTATGGATGAATAACATCTTAACCCAGGAAAAGTGTACACAAACTTGAGTGAGTCCACATTGCTAGGGCTGCGTGTCAGAAAGAATCTGGTAAGACAATATGTATCCTGATACAGGGGTTACGATTCATAGTATAGAGAACACACCACCATATGCACAAAATCCAAGTGAAAACGTTTACTTGTTAAATACAATCAGAAGAGTGGAATCTGCATTTGGCCCTGCATTGGTTCCTGTTATATCCAGCATCATAGTGCTACAGTGTGTGTAGTATAAGCAAAGGAATAAACATTTGCCTATATCAGGAAAAAAGTCCTTGCAGGGTACATGACACAATCGTTGATCTCCATAGTGCCTCCTTTATTATGGAAACCAAAGTGAGCCCACACTTTAGCTCTATACACCGTGGGTGCCGGTCTACCTGTTTCAGCTTCAGACGTCAGTGGTAACGTTACTAATCAGCTAGGTTTGCTAATACTGACATTAGTAGTGCACCCTTACGCTACTTCCTGTAAGATAAGAGTAAGTATCAAAAGAGTAACACTTATAGACTATAGGTCCACATTATAAAATAGAAGATATTGCAGTGGTTGCTACAGTTATTAATGTGTTATTTTTCGTAAGTTATAATGATGAGTGTATATAGTTGTATGAGAATGTTATACTAATGTGAGGAAAGAATGTCGGGATGGACCACCATGGGGGAATGTGACAGGCAGATCAGTGAGGTGGCTCACTTGTCCTATAGCACGAGTAGTGGTGGGTCAGGGTATTGCATATTACATCACTTTGGACAGACATAAAAGAGCAATTGTAGAGTCTGTAATAAGCTCCTGAATCCCTGCACTCTTCAAATGGCATCGGTACCAATCCGTTCTCCCATCCACACCCATTGCTACAATAGTGTCAGAAGTGGGATTGGAGAGGGAATCACCCCAAGGGACCCACCTAGAAATAAGGCACTCGAGGAAGAGAATGTTGCTGTTGGAGGAGAAGAACAGAGACCCCACCCAAGAGCCAAGACACGGGAATAAAGGACTGCTAGGTGCTGGGGAAGCCTTAGAGCAGCTATTGTCACATAGCAGTCTGATGGTTCCCACCATGGGAGTTTACCTTCATGTCTTTTGGACTCTGTAATGGCCCAGCCACATTTGAAAGGCTGATGGAAAAAGTCTTGAGAGGAGTACCCACCTCAGCATGCATAGTCTACCTGGATGACCTTCTTATTCATGCCAGAAGTTGCAATGAGGCACTTCAGAACCTAAGGGCCATCTTCAAGAACGTGCAGCAGGCCAACCAATCCCTCAACCCAAAGAAGTGCCATCTTCTACAGTGAGAGACAATATTCCTAGGGCATGTTGTGGGGCGTGATGGAATAGCCACAAATTTTGCCTTGGGGAAGGCGGTGGAGGGGTGGCCAATCCTGAAGATTGTATACCATGCCCACAGTTTCCTGGGACTCCTATTATAGCTGCTTCATCCAGGGGCTTGCGGACAGCCCCTGGATGAAGCAGCCACTTCATGCTGTGAAGGGCCGAATCTTCAAGTGGTATGAGGCTTGTCAGGTGGCTTTCAGCAGCAGGATGGTGAGAATGTGATTGCACATTTTTGCCACTCCTTAAGCTGGCAGGAGCAGAGCTATTGCATCAACAGACAGGAGCTGCTAGCAGTTGTTTAGGGGGTAAGACACAATAGGTCCTATCTATATGTGGGCCACTTCAAATTAAAGACAAACCACTCTTCACTGCGTTGGCTCCTGAACTTCAAGGAGCCAGAGGGGCAGCCGCCACGTTGAGTGGAAGTGTTGTATGCCTACTCCTTCAATGTCAAATATCGGCCGGGGAAGCAACATGTCAATATGGACAATCTCTCCCAGCGACCATGCGAATCTGAAAAGTGCTGATGATATTCTCTTTAGGAGGACAAGAAGGAGGCAAAGGTGGCAGGACCTTCCCTGGGTAGGGTGGTTATGACTTCACAACTTCTAGAGGGATGGGGTCTGGAGGAGTTAACCCAGCAGCAAATGGAGGATCTGGACCTGGGACCAGCCTTCAGCGGGGCCAGCGGCCTGCTCAACGTATGCTAGGACACCACAGTGAAGGCACTGGAGGCTATATGGGGGATGCCAGGAAGGCATCCTTTATGAGCTTTTTTATTTGGACCAGAGTCAAGCTGACATAGAGTGGCTCTGCCAGAGGTGTGATTTGTGCACTGCAAAGAAGGGACTACTGGGTTGGTCACGGGCACTGTTTCAGTAGCTGCAAGCTGGGGAGCTAATGGAGAGGGTAGTCAATATATTGGGTGCATTCCCTACCACCTACCAAGGGAACCATTATGTTAGTCGTGATGAGCTACTTTACTAAGTGGCCTGAGGCATATGTGGTCCCAACTCAAGAGGCGGTCATGGTCATTGGAGGAAATGTTCACCAGGTTTGGGATATAATGTGAGTTGTACAGCAACCAGGGCCAGAATTTTGAATCCACCCTGTTCTGGGAGGTGTGCAGCTATCTGAAACAGACCACACCACTGTGGTCCCAGAGTGATGGGTTGAATGAGCATTTTAACAGAATGCTAACCACCTAATTGGCTCTGTTTACTGACCTCCATCAACAGGACTGGGACCTGCCTCTGCTTCTCTTTGCATAACACACAGCCTTTCAAGAGTCCACCAGCTGCACACCCACTGCACTTATGATGGGACGTGAACTCCGGGCACCAGTGAATCTGCTGTATGGCTACCCACCAGCCAACTGCCTCTCCAGTTAGCCAGATCCACACTACAATGGTGATGCTTCAACAACAGGCCAGTGTTTGACAGAAGAGGAACGTCGATGCCCACAGTGCTAGCAGGGACCTACAGACAGGCAAGTGGGTCTGGGTGTATAACCCTACCCAGAAGAAGGGGCAATCACCAAAACTCAGCAGCGACTGAATGGGTGAGATGCTGTGTACTGAGTGCAGCTGAACGTATGGCACTGAATTGAGCTAGTTGGACCCCTATCTGGATGACGAGGCAGGACGCCCCAGGCTGGGGAAGGGTGAGCAGGCTGTAATTTCCCTCTCATAGGGCAGGTCAGGAGCAGACGTAGAAAGTTCTGATCCTTTGCTTTTCAAGGGGATGGACATGGGGACCTCTGCAGTGGGGGCGGGGGTGACCCCAAATGGTCAAGAGGAAATCTAGGTGTTTCATGACTGTGTACTTCAGAGCTGCTAAGCAGTGGGCTCACTGCCCTTTTTTAGAGGAGGGGGCAATGTAGCGGTTGCTACAGGCTAGTTTGCAAGGGCAGCACTTCCTGATCTGGAATGAATGGGTAAGGATTGGTTTGTATTTGAGATAATCTTTATGATTATCTTGGTTTGTTTCAGTTTTTAATGTTATTTTTGTTAAGTTTTGTTAAGTTAAAATGGTGAGTGTACATAGTTGTATTATAATGTTATATTAACATGAGGTAAGTATGTTGGGACGGTAATGGTGAGTCAGGGTACTGCATATTACAACACTGGGCAGACGTAAAAGAGCAATTGTAGAATGTGTAATATCGCTCACGAATCCCTACAGTCTTCAAATAAAGTTTTGCTGTTATTCAAATGGCATTGGTGCCAGATTGTTTTGTTGTCCCATCCACACCCATTGCTACAATATATACACTCTAAATGAAGAAGAATAAAAATGAATAATAAATTGCCAATACTGGAAGCAAAGAAACCATTAGCATATCATTGTCAGAGGGATATTACACAATGAAAGAATGGCATTGGAGAGTTCCAGGCCACTGTCCCTATGCATGCTGCCATCTTGGTTCATAGTTCTCACTTTACCGTGTTACATTTGAGTGGGAAACTCAAATGGATGAATATAGATTACAACACTGCTATATAGTGGTCAGGGGTTAGACACAACACAAAACTAACCAACATCTGCCAAAAATCTTTGCAGGTAAACTATTCATCAAAAAGCAATGCAGTGTTTTTGAGAATCGGTACAGTATCACAAAACATAATATTGCATTACTTAGAGGGATTGATAATTTCATACATCCTTACGCAGTGCTACCCATAGAACCGCATCCTCAACCACAGGTCCATTTAACATAATTGAAACTGTTAATGAAGTTAACATAAAGGTAAGGTTTCTGTGTTGTATGTTTTCTGTACTGGTTACAGGCACATAAACTGGTGGGAGAAACTGCAGTGTTAGGTGAGATGCAGAGAATGCAGCACATGCGGGAATAGGAGGATAGATGAAGTAGAGTTGCTGTTGCCAGGACAGACAGAATGCAGAGGCTAGTGTGGATTAGTGCAACACTGAAAGCTAGGAATTCCTCTGTATTGGAGAGTCTTGTGCAGTTAGAAAATGTGTTATACATGTCTGTCCAAATTTTGGGTCCTGGGATGCCTATCATAGAGCTACTGTTTTACCACTAGAGGGCAACCCTGCTTTTGCTAAATCAGGACAGGATGATTCACGCAACTGACAAAAATTTGTGTGTTTGCATTAAAACAACATAGGTTTGTGAAAGTGCAGACTTCCACCATGTAATCTTGTGATTGATTAAAGCATTCCTTATTCTTAGTTGCCATAAAATAGTGCTCTATTGTATATTCGGTTCTTAACATTGTGCTAATAAAATCAGCTTAATAAAACACAAATTGAACAATAATACATTCCTATTGTTTTCCATCAGGAAGGTTATTTTGTGTGAATGTATGGAACTCTCATGAGTTTCATGAGACAACTCTAATGTACAAAACCATCATCAGTGTTTTCTTCATTTGATACATAAAATGTGGTTTTCACATTAATTTTAGGGGGCAATTAATTAATTAATTCAAGCCAGCAGGTGATTTGCTGATGAGGAATCTAAAACTAGAACAGTTAATAATGAGGAAATTTAATCTCAGAAGACTTCACGAAACATTCAGTTCTGTAAGACAATTAACAGTGAATATTTGGTAACTTCAGATAAATGGATTGCATAAGTAAATTATACTGACATGCTTCATGCTTGTTCATTGTCAGAGCAAAGAATCTGTTTTTCTGAAAGACCTGCTATGACAATTCAGGCCAACTGCGCACACAGGCTGCATGTCTCTGTGTCTGCGTGTCTGCGGGTGGGCATTGCCCCCCCGTCCTCTGTCCTTTGTGTGGCCTCATTACACGTTTGTCAACTATGGCTAATTATGTCTTGGGAGCACGACAAAGGGGACCGCGTCGCCCCCTAATGGGATTGTGGCTGCTTCAGCTGCCTTTAATTGAGGGTTCCGTGTCAAAGGAGTATTAGCCTGAACAGGCCTCTGTCAAAACTGCTAGTAGCGGTTTAAAATGAAAGGATCACGATGGGATTACATGAGCTAAGGAGAAGCCAGAAGCTGAAGCAATGCCTCTTCACCAAAGTCCAAGCGGAGTCTTTGACAAAACCTGCTCTCCTGCAGTAGTGCATCATGGAGAAATGCAATACTCTCAATGCTGGAAGGTGACACCCTCAGTTGTGGCTCAGAACCACAAGTCACTTGACTTGCCTGCAGAATTTAAGTAAACAAATTCCAAGGTTGCTCTTATCACAGAAAGCATACCTGTTTTTTTTTTGTTTACACTTTTTGTTATATGATTAGGTATTTTGGAGTAATATTATCCATTCATCAACCCATCACCCATAATTAGCACAGGTTTTGGGGGGGCTTGATTTTCTTCTGAAATCAAATATTGATTATTCTAAAATCCTGGATATATGCATTAATTATGATTAATTTCGCGCACAGCCACACATTGTTTAACAAGCAGTTTT
Source organism: Mormyrops attenuatus (assembly GCA_026777985.1). Taxonomy (NCBI): domain Eukaryota; kingdom Metazoa; phylum Chordata; class Actinopteri; order Osteoglossiformes; family Mormyridae; genus Mormyrops; species Mormyrops attenuatus. The sequence continues at coordinate 25,606,904 of JAODKC010000044.1, read as the reverse complement.
TCTGAGACTAAATATGATATATGCTTAAAAAAACTAATGAAGATGCAAACATAAAGAAAGACTTTTTGAAGGTATGCATGCATTTTAGTCATTGGTTAACTGCAAATACTATCTAGAAGCACAACTAAGGTATAAAAATCACATTTTCATTAGTGCTGTCTGCTGCCTGATAGCTTAGTACAACATTGATTTGTTGCGAAATGTTGTATATGTTTATCCAAGTTAAATAAAAACTGTTCAAATGATTGGATGGAGGATGAAGTTTGAAGCTTTGGTAGCAGCTGCGATGCTGTGATTTGAACACTGTGCTTATAAGGCAGGGAATTACTGCTTATCTGAGCCACACCCAACGTGCTATAGAAGACTAACACTTGTTAGTATTTGTCTCATTTTAACTCAGTGTAGATGTAGGCAGCGGGCTTGAACGTGGCCCACTCTATTATGCATTGCTGCTCACTTGGCTATTCTGGAAGTCTTCTTGAATGTTCTGTAGAAATCAACACCTGAAGGAGTAACGAGTCGTCTCCATGCAGACACACACTTGTACACATTGTTTTTTACATTGTTACATTTCATATTTTCTTGTAAAAAATATTTTCCCTGTAATCCACACTTTATCTGCATTAATAAATATAACATGTTGCTTAAGTACAGATAATATAAAAAGGATCCCTTTTGACTTCCGTTGTGAAACCCTGAGCTCAAATTCTCAGCCTGTATTACCAACAGACCAAGGCCACTTATTTCCAATATTAAGGTTACTACAATACACTTTATGTTATTTGAATTATGATGCCTATTTTGATATGAGTTCAAAGCAGGAAAGATAACGTAGGGCATTTCTGCAGCCTCCAACCAGGATACTGTTATTGGTAGCATTTTCTCAGTCATTTGAGAGAGCAGCAATCACAGGGCTATAAATCATGACAGACCCTGAGCTTGCGGACCAAAGAAGTCTTTGATTAGCTGATGGTAGGTTCTGGCGTTTTGTTAACAGTACATGCAATGTATTAATAATACATTAATAATAATACTGTAATGTACTGTACTAACCAACAGCATTAAGCTGAAGTTTTCTTCTTTTGTCTTGTGAAGTGAGGCAGAGAGGTTAACATTTATACCACACTTCAAAAAAGTAATTTAGCTGCTATTTCATCCAGTTTTGCCTTATAGCACCACCACAGGCCTAGTGTCAAAGTACAGGGTGGCAAGGTGCGGTGGCGCAAGAAGCATGAACCTCCAGGAACGTGGATGGTCGAGCACTACAGTCTGCACTACTGCAGACTGTGGTGCACCTGCAGTAAGTGGAAAGGTGGAAACCAGCCCTATGAAGGACTCATGCCGAATTGCATCAGATATCATCAAGGAGAAAGTCAGAGGTCAGATAAACAGGAACAAACAGACACGGCAACAAACTAATTCAGAACCCAGATTAATCCAAATCATGAGAACAGCCCACCAAGAGTGAGTAAGGAGATGAGACCATTTCAGCTTATATACATTGTGGTTAAACAGTAATAAATTGACCGATCTGGAGGTAACTGATCTGGAGCTGACCGATCTGGAGGTGACCGATCTGGAGCTGACCGATCTGGAGGTGACCGATCTGGAGCTGACCGATGTGGACGTGACCGATCTGGAGGTGACCGATCTACGAGGTGACCGATCTGGACGTGACCGATCTGGAGCTGACCGATCTGGAGCTGACCGATCTGGAGGTGACCAATCTGCGAGGTGACCTATCTGGAAGTGACCGATCTGGAGGTGACCGATCTGGCGGTGAGCGATCTGCGAGGTGAGCGATCTGGAGCTGACCGATCTGCGAGGTGACCGATCTGGAGCTGACAGATCTGGAGCTGACCGATCTGGAGGTGGCCGATCTGGACATGACCGATCTGGAGGTGACCGATCTGCGAGGTGACCTATCTGGAGGTGACCGATCTGGCGGTGACCGATCTGCGAGCTGAGCGATCTGGAGCTGAGCGATCTGGAGGTGACCGATCTGGAGGTGACCGATCTGGAGCTGACCGATCTGGAGGTGACCGATCTGCGAGGTGACCGATCTGGAGCTGACCGATCTGGAGGTGGCCGATCTGGACGTGACTGATTTGGAGGTGACTGAGTATAGCTGCTTGTTTATCCAGCTGAGAAGCAAACAGTTTGAAGTGCTGGGTCATGTAAATGACCTGCCTGACGTGAAATAAATGCCTAGACATGCTTTCTACCAGTGATTAAAGTGTTTAATATATCAGCTGACAGAAGAAATTTTGAATAAATTTGTCTTTGCCGCTTGTACTGAAGTGTGGAAATATTGTAAACCTACACAACCTTTTGTCTCCTGAAGCAGGGAAATAATTTGAACATATTATAGTTTATTAGTGTGTGTGTGTGTGTGTGTGTGTGTGTGTGTGTGTGTGTGTGTGTGTGTGTGCTTTGTTTTGTTCAATCTGTAAGACAGAGACATCTAATATTATGGGTTGTAGTTCATTGGGAAGATTGTGAATGAAACTGCAAAACAGCAATTAAATGCAAAGAGTGAGACAGCAACTGTTCTTGCTGAAACTGAAGGAAAGCATGCACAGGAGAAAGAAGCACATCCTTCACAGTGACTTCAAAGTTTTTCTCTGTTATTGGTAACGTGGACTGGAGTGGTTTGATGTAAGAGTTACGTACAAAGAGGCTCCCCAAACTGTGTACCCTTCAGTGAATCTGAATTCAATGGACCCATTTCAGGACCTCTCCTGCATTTATAGTGGGAACGTGTTACTGTCACAGCAGATTTGTCACCCAGACTCAAAAGTCACCTTCAGTATTGTAACTGATTAACAAAACATGTCCGAAAACAGAATAACCTCAGATATAAGCATGAGTTACTCAAAGCTACACAGAATGTTTCTCATTTGGAAAACTCATCAGCTCTGGGACTCACTTGTATTCTGAGGACTAGAGATATGACCATATGCTACCTAAAAAGTTTGAGAACATACTGTACAGATAACCTACAGATCTACAAGCAGGAGAGCAGCCATTTCTACTTCAGTGGAGACCTGGCATAAGTTGGAAACTCAAAAAAGACACTTTCAGGTTCTGACTATGAAATTTCCCAACCTGTTCAGTCAGAGTGAAATCTATAGCTTTATAAATATGTAAGACAAGGTCTTAGCTATGTTACAGTGATGGGATGCAGGGACAGAGTAACACAGCATAACCTTTAGTGATCAACATACAACATACAATAGTGATCAACCCAAACAACCAATCAAAGAAAGGACAGGGCAGGTGAGAAGAATACCCAAACAACCAATCAAAGAAAGGACAGGGCAGGTGAGAACAACAGCCAAACAACCAATCAATGAAAGCACAGGACAATGAGCAACAGGTGGGGCTAATTAACAGAGCTAGAAAGCTTATCAAAACTAGGAGACATAAACCAGACACTAGTACTACAATGCAAAGCTAATCAATGTGGAACAAAAAGGTACAAAACAAAAAAACAGAACAGAACACAAAAAGGGCAAACCAATAACAGAGAAACAAATAGAAAGTAATAAACACTGGGGAAACAGAAAAACCAATACAAAATAACAGATAAGGCTGGCATCTGGCCAGCCTTGAATCAGTGACCATTCAGTTTACAGCTACACACCTCTCCAGAGAATAGGGAAAACCCACTAGGGAAGAATAGGAACTAAGACAGAGAGTGGGAATGGCGGAATGGCCAGCAATACCTGCTGGCCAAATGGGGAAGGTCATAGAGGGCAGGCTTGGACAGTACAGACCCTGACAAGCTAACCTTCTTCAGATACAGAATATTATAAATGAAAAAGTGGACAGAAATCTTTGTTCAGCTATTGATTCAAATACCTTATTACTGTTGGCTTTCAGTGAGAAATTAGTATTTTCTCTGATATTTCCAGACTAACTGATGAAGTCTTTCTAAGAGTGAGCAATAAAGAACACAGAAGCTGGCAAAACTCTTCACTGATTCAGGGCTGCCAACTCTGGCCAGATGGCTGGCATGAGACTTTCAATTCAAGACAAGTCTGCACACGCATTTACATGAATGTAACAGTTTTATTACACTGTAAATAGCATGTGGAGTTTGCAAACTACCTCAATACTTTCGATGTAGTTAATTTTAGGTTTATTTTGGAATAATATAGATTTGCTGTAAGATTTCTTGCTTGAGCGTGAGTCTGAAAGCGTGAGTGTCACGCCAGATGTATGAGAGTTGGCCACCCTGTTGATTATGATTGTGACCTTCGCAGTAGCTTCAGAAGGTTTTGTGTACTTCTTACTGAGTAACACGCGTCCAATAATCTACATTCCCCGGTTACTGATACAGTGTTTATACAGCCATTGATTCAAACTAAGACGCTCACCAACTACCTTTAGTTTATAAAGAAAAATCCTGATTCTGAAACCCAAGTACAGTACAATACACACTACTGATGCTTTACAAATTGAAGCTCATGTGACTAACAAACATCTCCAGATCCTTCATCAATATATAAACCAATGTCTACGCAAGTTCTTGATCTGTGGCAAAACACCACTCTCATGTTTTAAGTCACATTCCTGCAACTTTCTCAGTTTACACCATCTATACAAATGACTCCTACTTGAAATCTTTATCATCTGCAACATTCAGCATCTTCTCTGTTTAACTTTTTGAATATCCTAAAATAGCATCTAAAGTAGTATTGTTTCCTAATCCCAAATTTCTGTTGAGGGTAACTGCAGACCTCCCAATGGGATTTGGAAGGACACCACTGGCAAGGTTAGTACTAATTATTCAACATGAGATGTCATCAAGAATCCCCCCCACCATTTGCGGATAAGCTCCACTGCTGGTCTGAAGATGGCTCATTGTGGACTTCGGTCAGGGGCAAAACAGGCCCCCACTGTGCCCGAAGATGTAGTGAATATCAAGGCAGATGGCTCCAATTCAAGCACGTGGCATTTGGAGCAGCCAGGGGGAGGGGCCAGTCTGCCGGGGGTCCGCCCCAGGTCAGAGACCTGCTCAGTACTTGTTAGCATCCTCAATGGGCCCATGTGGTTTGCAGAGTTGCCAAGTAACGTGATAGTTTAAGACTCCCTGGGAGGTTGAGGGCGGGGGTAGGGGGGACCCAGTTCACCCTATCGCCCTACTCATAACCCCCATCCAGTCTCCTACTTCTACCCCAAAGCTGAAAAGCGGAGTATCCTGCTGTAAATTGGCTTATAATCAGCCATCGCAAAAGACCTGTATTCATCTCTCTTTATATTGCTTCATATTTAAAGGGTTGTTACTCAGTGGAATTTCACGTATATATCAGTACATGGCATAAAATTAGCAGGAAAACAGTAAAAATCAATAATAAACTATGGTGATGTGCAGCCAGTCCTATGGTCTATTGAAGCAAAATTTATTACAGTTTTCTAGTTCATCATCACCATCAATCACACACTTAATTGAGTTTTCAGCACTAGTTGTATTGCTGGTTTTTCCGTTGTCTGCCTAGATATGGCAGGTTTTTCATTCATTAATGTACGATCACCATTAATTTACCACTACATACCAGCAGCACATAATTTCTTACTCTGAATTGCATGTATTTAACTGTTTTCATTGTTCTCCAGTTCCCATTAATGTCCCAGTTTGGTGCCTCAGCTTCAAAGTAAATTTGTGGATTTCTTTGCCAGACCTGTTTGACTGTGGTGTGAAGGTGATTATCTTGGTGTGATGTATTTTCATATGCATTGAAAGCAGTAAGGAATTGTAAAATTGCAAGTACATTTATCCTTAATAGTTAACTTTTAATAAAGCTACAGAAAGACCTAAGAGGTGAGCAAAATTCCACCAAAGGCAAATAGTGAACCCCACTTTCTCCCGTTACCCCCTGCCCATATACATATCTTACTGGCCAGATTAGACAATCCCCCAAAGTTCCCTATTACTCGTCTACTCAATGGAGCCTTCCAAGCCCGACTCGGTTTACTTCTCTGATCCAAAGCCAACACGGATCTCCATTTTAATGTACTGCTTATTCAAACACATGAGGGCCGGGAGTGAAGATGCCGTCGGCAGCCCATTCATCACTGGGCAGGACACCTATGTACCACCCCCTAGGTGCTGTGCTATGGAGAGCAGTCCCATTGGCCATCACATTCCACCATGGTACGGTGACCTTCATTCACAATCAGTCCCACTAAAGCTATGTAGAAAGACGTTGATGAGGAGAGGGTTCAACTGCAATTTAATAACTGTCATTCTTGGGATGGACAATTTAACGGTGAATGTGAATGATGGAGAGTTTCTCTTGTGGATATAAACAGTACTGTTCAAAAGTCTTAGGTATTTTAATGCTATTTATCTGGATAGTTAGTGCATATATGCTCTGAAAAACAACATTATTTAACATTAGAATATAGAATAAATTAACAGTAACATGAAAACTAACAAGAAATTCTTAAGTTCTCCAGAAGGTTAACGATACCTTTTTGGATGCGTAGAAGAACACCACTTCAGTTCTCAAACCTCTTTCTCAGGGACACCCTAGCCACTCCATGTATTGTTCAGTTTTGCCAACACCTCAATTAATTTATTAACTTTACTTAAATAACTTGGTGAAGTACCAATGAGGCAAACATGGTGCACTAGTGGTCAAGTAAAAAAAAAAGTGTATTAGATGGTTGCTGGAAATACTGTGGTGATTTTAGAAGAGGTTTTGAAATGACTATGCTAATACACTTTGACATATTTAAACATCAATTTTTTTGACTGCTTAAGAGTTTTGCACAGTACTGCAGTTAGTCTGGCTGCTGAAATGATTTCCTGTTGTAGGTAGTAGAGATCTTAGCTGTAGCCTCTTTCAGCATTACTCATCTTTTTAAAGGTTTAGAGATGTTTTGATATTGTCACAGTGAAAACAAAGGCAAGGCACTCGGTGCTGATTCTGCCCATTTGCTGCTCTCCCTGCTCTGAAACATGTGACCCCAATTACTGTATGATTGGGATTGTAGACTGTACTTGGCAGTGTCACCCCTGTGTGGCTTTTTGTACCAACTACTGAAAATGTGAGATCATCCATCAAAACGGTCCAGGTAGCCACCACACCTGCGTTTACATCACAGTCTGCTCTGGAGAACTGTCATCATAGTTTGCAAGTCGAACTGTAACTATAACTGAAACTATTATATATTTACTTGGCAAACTATTTCAACAGTCATTTATATTACTGGCAGTTTAATAGTTGGATATTTGCAATACATGCAGAGGTTACCATTCTGAGAATTAAACCAGTTACCAGTTTTCAGCTATATACATTAATAGGTGGAAGTCTGTGAAATGTGTGCATTTTGTTGCACACAAATTTACAGCAGTACCTTCACTTGCATTGAATTTCAGGTGGAGCTATTTCATGGGTCATCGAATCAGTAATCGGAGGAGCTGAAGGGAAGGCAGCGAGATGCTTTGGAGAGCAACCGCAGGATCCCTGACCACATCTTTTTCATGAGAATGAATTTGGATTTTGGTCAAGTTTAAAAACCTCTTTACATAGTGTGCATCAGCGCATCACTCACTGGCTCCCCCATGAGACCACCAGCTGATCCAGCACCTTCCCTTCTTGGCACACTTTCATAAAGGGAGTAGCAGTGAGGGATGTTACCTATGTTTAATGTCGATAGTTCACTGTTAAGTAGCACAGGTGGAACAGACCTGACTGACCTGACCAAAAAAACACGTTAGTGATGTTTAGAAAGATTACAGTGCTCAAATGCTTGGTGTTGGGACGCTTGTGTAATCCAGTGAAAATATTGCAAATTTATTGGTTTTACATCAAACATCATTACTTTGTTTATTTGTCTACAAAAAATATATATCGCAATAGAAACAACTAGACGTTTAGAGTAAAATATTTATTTCAAGTAGTAATAAATTGAAACCCAACTTATAGTTCTAAAAGTGCTTTTCTGAGTTACAAAGTTCATTGGAAAGCAGTCTTATTTGGTGCTTTTTAATTAGTAACATCTTTTTAATTAGTAACACCTAGTAACCACAATTGCAATTAAACAGAACAGAATGATTCAGTCAAAACAATTATGACACCTAATAAACAGAAAATGCCTATGCCGAAGATATGTGCAGATATGTTAAACATTACTTGTCAATGGACTTTTGTTATGGAACCAATAATTAGCAACATTTTTACAGAATTATGCAATTGTCCCAAGACTTTTTGTGAGCATTGCATGTCATGTTTTCAAGTCAAGTCAAGTGAAATGGGGGCACCAACGACGTTCGGTACACTGCACACAGGGCTACATATAGGCATATACATACTGTAAAGTGCATGGATAGACGGGACAGTCAATGTCAAGATAAATGAAGACTACTTGTAACAGTGCAGTAACAGTGCAAATGGCAGGAAGCTGATAAAGTATTAGTGGATGGCACAGTGAGTGTAAAGTTCAACTCTATGAGCAGGGGGGCAGCAAAAAGTTCAGAGGCCAGATGGCCATGGGGAAGAAGCTGTTACGGAGTCTGGCAGAACTGGCTTGGATGCTCCAGTACCTCCTGCCAGACGGGTGGGGGACAAAGAGACCGTGGGAAGGGTGCAAGGCGTCGCCCTCGATGCTGGAGGCCTTACTGGTACACTGTTTCATAAAGGTATCATCAATGGAGGGTAGAGACATTTCACTGATTATAACAGTAAGGGAGAATAAGCAGGCTGCATTCAAATCCTTAGAATAGATCTAATTAAATGCACTTAAAATGTAGTTAATAAAGAGAATGTGACCACTAGGTGTGTCAATGCACAAGATTATAGCATAACCTTTAGTTTTAATGAGTATAATTAAACACAGCTACCTTTTAGGCATTTCTCAAAGGACCCCTGCTGTTGATCCCTTTCCAGAAGTTATTTCTTTTTCAGCCATCCAGTTACCATAAACCTTTGACCAATACATGGTCAAAGTGAGTCTTGAGAATATCTGTGGAAGCATATGACATTAGAGGGACACCCTTGACAGCAGTGCACATACTACAGGTAATTCATGGACACCAGTTCACCTAAAGACATGATTTTGGACTATTGGAAGAAACTGCAGTACGCAGAGGAAAAGTACTTAGGACATTAAATCTCTATTTGCACTTGGGGTGTTATTCCAACCTCCAACCCAAGATGTGTAAGGTTACAGTAAAAATTGAAAAAAGGTAATGTGCTGCCCATATACTTTTATCATAAAATTAAATTTGAAACCCAGGATGCTGCCTTGTGCCCGGTATTTCTTAGAATAGGATCCATGTTACCATCACAATAGTTGAATGGATGGATGGACATTGTCAGATATATTTTTTTGTAATTTGGAAATGCCCCTACACTGGCTAATGTTCCAATAACTTTTAGTAAATAGTAATGTTCAAATAGTGTTCTGTCCTGGTCAGTTTCAATTGCAATGAAAAACTCATCATTTATTTCAAAGCCTTTGACAGATGTATGCATGTAATCCATTGCATAAATATGGTACAGAGATATTTAAATTATTTAATTCAGATCATTGGTGTTTTTTTTTCTAGAGAAAAAATATTAATTAATGAAAAAGGGCAGAATTCATTTACCAAAGTGTTATTTAATTTTTTTTTCATTTGCAAATTTAGTTTGAATGTTTTAATATGCTTAAAATACATTAAGCACAGAGAACAAAGATTTTATTTTTGCAACACATAGCAATGGAGATACATTTAAATTTGGTACCAAAGGGGTTAATAGTGGGGGAATATGTAACTATATTCAAGCTTGTGGTTCATCTGTCTCACCCAGGCAATTATGAGCCAGAACTGAGGGAACAGAGTCTCTATTACATGGGTCCTGCTGTGACAACTCGATTTTCTGCTCTCTCTTTGCACACGGCAGCTCCGCAACATGTCGTACCCACTAATTTGGGCATTTTATGGAGCCTGGCGGGCCGCTGCACAGAGGAAGGGCAAGGGTGTGCAGAGAAAGGGATCTGAGCTCGTCCCTTATGCGGAAGCACCTGTCTGCTTCAGCAGCAGGAAGCGCTGTTAATTGAGGTGAGCGCACGCACTTGCATGCGCGTACATCTCGAGTGCTGACACGGAGCACACCAGTGCCAGGACAAAAGCTTCAAACCTACACACACCGCCAATGTGACCCAGACACACATACAATCACAAGCCTTCTTTAGTGCCTGTAAATGTGGGAAGAGGGATCAGTGAAGGAGTAAGGAATCTTCTCAGCCTTTTTCCACCTTTGCCGCTGTCCTCTCATTCGAAGAGCCTTCTATTTGTCCATGTTTTTGTTATCTCCTACAGAGCATAAGTACTTAACTTTCCAATAAAGACAGGGCTTTTTGGCTTGTATGAATATTATATAACTTAATTCTAGTAAGTGTAGAATGAGAGAATATGGATGTTTCTGGCTGCAGAAAGTAAGTTGATGAGCCCATAAATTTACTTGGCTTTTGCAGTCACATACAAATGGACTCTACTTCGTTTGTCACACCCCCCCACCCACCCCGATACCTTGTTTCAAGCCTTTTATTCTTGTTGTGCTGAAGTCGAATTGTGGCTTTTTTTTGTCTTCATTGCTTGTTTCGATCCTCCTGTTTTGTTAAAGCCATCAGTGCTAGCTATCTATTAGGAATGTCATTCCAAATCCTTGTATCCTTGTGACCTTGAGTCAGAACTAATATTGAAATAGTCTTCAGGCTTGACCTTATTGACGCCCTTCAGGATTTTTTGAATTGGGATCATGGCCCCCTTCAGTTTTCTTTGCACGAGCCTGAAGAGTTTTAGTGCTGCTTAACCTATCAGTCTAGATTTAGCTACTCTGATTGCCTGCTGATTACACCTGAATGCTAATCCATAGCTCCAAATATAACTGTGCTACAGAAAGGACGAAAAAGGTGAGATGCATACAAATTCTTCAGGAAAATTATTAAAGGGGGAAAAACAGCCTCATTTACAGAAATAAACAACACATGAGATTCGAAAAGAAAAGTCGTCATGATTCTTGTTTTAGTCTCAATGTCCTTATAAGCTGAAGGGTTGTCCTTAACCTAGCAACTTCAGTTGGTTTAGAAATTATTGTACTTATTGTATCGTCGTATTGTAATACAAATGATAGTATTGTATTATTCTGACCCTGTGGATCTAATTACATGCTCCTGTTTAGAGTCACATATAAGGCAAGTAACCCAACTCTTCAAGTGCCCTGTGATATCTGCCATATGCTCTAGAATGCATGTATCAGTTAAGCATCAAGGATTAACGACATAGACTACATGAAATATAAACATTTATTTTAATACAGGCCATATTTCACTGTAAGATGTACGTTCTTAGTTATTCTATGCTCCTAACAATGTGATTATATAGGAGTGAAACGTTGTCGACATCCCAAATAAATGTGTAACATAATGTGTAATGTAAGTAAACATGTATAACATACGAAGATCCTTAAAAATAAATGATGGTATTTTCCACCACTGAAATGACTAATTTGTCATTTACAATGTTTAATCTGTAACCAAATTACCAAAAAAAAAATAGTGTTAGTGATTATTATGATGTCAATAAAAGACTGACATATCTTTTGATTACTGGAAATCAATCGTCCTTTTTCACCAATTTTTGTGTGATTTTTGTTAGAGCCGCATAAAAGGTAGGGCTTGAGTCAGCTCAAACATGACTAAGAGTATTGCACAGACATAAAAACACAGGACAAAAGGTTTATGATGGGGTATCTCATTTATTACCTTCAAGGACACTACATCAATGTGCAGATCATTTGCAAAATGTTGTCTTTATTGTCAGATTTTACCAAGTTGAATGATTTTTGAAATCTCTCATGGAACTAAAAAATATCACTGCAGAATACTGATTGAGCTGCTGTCAAAGTATCTCCAGATTGAAAAGTTTGGTTCATATTCATGTTGCTATTCTCACCAGTCGGTGTGAATGGAAATATATCCAAATAATCTTGCTGTATTGATCTTGATGGACAATGGACAATGTGGCCTATCGCCGCAGGTTTTTAATTTTTTTAATAAAATGTATCACTCTTGACTTTGTCAAGAGGTATTTCCAAGATGCACTGAAACCTACGTACTGTATATTTCTTAATCTTTGCCATGGTGAACACGACTGATTTCTTTGTGCATGCAGTAATCCCAGTTTTGGAAAAAGTCCTAATTGTGGAAAATTTTTTGCACTCAGTCGATTCTTTTTTTCTGTAAAGGAAATTGGGCTTTCCATCATATTTCCTCCTGAATGTTTAGACACACAAGTCTGGTAACAGAAATGTAACTGTTCACTGTATAAATCTGCAAGGCTGATGAATTCTCCACCAGCCAAGAAGCCTCCTCTGCTTATTGGTGAATGATGGTTGCACACTGAAAGCACATAGCCACGAGTAAATAGGGCATTGAAGCGTTTGCCTTTTTATTGAAGTGTCTTCTATCAAGGTACACTTCATGTATGTATGTCTTGCAAACAGCTCATCATTATTATGGGTCAATTTGTAAGGGACGCACTCAAAACACAAGCTGAAAAGAAGAACAAACCAAAGACACATTTAATTTCTTTTCCTCCTTGAATGCACAAACTACGAACAAATGGGGCAGCAAAAGGGTTTGCGTTTTACAAAAAGTGGTACTAAAAACAACTCGGTTGGACAAAGAAACATGTTATGGGGAAAATATAAAGCCTACTGTGATTTACACAAAAGGCTCTCAGTAAATTGAGTCAAGGCTTTTCCAGCTGATTTTAGGGTCCCTGGTTCTAATGAAGACTCATTTCATCTCACACAAGCATAAAAAGCAGAGAGTAAACCACAGTTTTCATCTATGGCAGAGCACTTTAAATTAGATCTTAGCGTAGCTCTGCCCACTTTGTCTCAAAAGCAGCGCACACACGCTAATAAAGACGGAAAGTGTCTATTCGCTTTTTTTCCCCCTATGTTACTCTCAAATGCATGATTTATTGACCAGCAATTAGAGAGCTGGGACATAATGCACAACAAAGTCAAGTGGATCTTTTCAAACATACGAGAAAGGACTGAACTCTCTTCCTTTAAGTAATTTAAATTTCAAACTGCCTGTGGACAAACCAGAGCAACATTCTAATATTCATCTCCTAGAGGTGTGATTTTATATAGTATTTAAATTGCGTAAAAACAGAAGTTCTTTCCTCTCTTAAGGACATTGAGAATTAAAGCAACTGTATAATTAAATAAACTGACAGGTGTTATTATTATTATTATTATTATTGTTATTATTATTATTGTTATTATTATTGTTGTTGCTGTTGTTGTTCGTTTATTTATGTTTGTTTGTTTTATTGTTTTATGCTTAACAGAATATCTCCCATTTTATGCAGTTCCTGTCGCTCATGCATATATACTGATTTAAACTGACATTCAGCTTTGCAGTGCCTAAGGGTGCAACCAACATCACAATTTTGCTCCTGTTTCATACCTACAAAAAAGCAATTTAAACTAACAAAATATAAATATAAAATTACATAGTATTAGAAACATCGTGTGTTACTCTGGATGAAGATATACTGTGAAAAACCACATAAAATGGTATTATTTTCGACAAATAAAGAGAAGGTAAGTACAACTGAGGTTGCCTGGTCCAATCCGCCTGTATTTGTGTGTACCGTACTCTAAGACATTAAGTCTTTCTGAAGTCTTGATTGAAATGCTAAGAGTATGTCTCTGAACCTACGAGAAGGTGACAAGGCTGTATTATATCTATCAGCTCAACGAATACCTTCATTTATTTTGGTGGCATGTAACATTTCAGCTATTTAACCAACCTTTCACATCATTATGTTCTTCCTATTGATTCATTAACTTTAGTATACCACAAGAGAATTGGGACAATGTTCATCATTAAGAAATATGCTGGACTTGATATTCTGCATTTTGAGAGTAGCTATATAGTTTATAGCGTAGTAGCTATATAGTAGCTTTGATAATGGCTAGCTCCTGTCATGAACAAGATTCTATTCTATTGTTTTCTATTCTATTCTATTGATCAGTTTATTTACTCATATGTGTTTTTATAAGAAGCATAAAACATTAACTTAAATGATATACTGCAATTCTTAGGTCCTTTACCTTAATTTTATCTTTACAGCACTGTCCTTCACAGCTAACTCAGAGCTGTTGCGGGGCATTATAATGTCACTGCGTTTTGCACCAGCATCATTAGCATAGCCGCTCTTTGAGAAGTGAGGGGACCGCGTGATCGTCTGAATGCTAATTTCCCATTTAAAGCCTCCCTTGTGTATCGGACAATGGAAGAGTTTTAAACCACAGATGTAGAGTATCAAATGCAATAATGCTCCTTCAGCAGTGCATTGAACCTCAATTAATTAACCCTGAGGCTAGGCAGGTACCCCCAGTGGGAGGCCACAGGCGCTGAGTGGCTCCAGCCCAAATGTGCATCTCATTCGCAGGGCGGCGAACATGTCAGGTCCCCCCCGGACAAAAAGATGTTTAGGCCCGACCCTCAAATGCAGATCCTTGCTGATGGTGTCCTCCGCATTAAAAGCACGAAAGCTTCCCTTTGTGCAGCCGGTTCTCCCCTGTGGTTTGTGGTCGACAGCGACAAATAGAGAGTGACTGGAATGTTATTGGAAGGGCCTGGAAGCCAGTGTCATATTGAACATGTTTGGATAAAGATTATGTCCAAGTTCTTAACTCAGCTCCCACACTGTTTAGCGAGCTAAATCAGTCAGCAATTAATCCAGGGGATTACATGGATTGGGTACAACCTCTATTAACACTTAATATAAATAGCACAGTGCTCCTCATTTAACATGCAACTTAACATTGTTGGTTGAGTTTAAAGTTGTTGAAGCATTTTGACGATACAAATAAGAAAATGAAGGGTAGCATCGGATTGTTTGAACATATGTTGTATTTGATAGATGTACACAGCTGTCCTTTTGCTGGACCACTACAGGTTAAGGAAAAGAATTATTACATGATTGATATGATTAGCAGTGAATCTACTAGTTAATAGAAGGGCAACTTCCTATTATTTCCCCAACCTAAGAAGCCTTTGTTCACCTCATATTGTACAATGCAATTTATCATCTGCAGGTCCGCAAATAAAACTCCTCTGGACTCTAACTAAAAAGAGAGGGAGACGGCAGTCATTGTTTTGGTTTTAAGGGGACAAACGGCTGCACTAATCACTAGGCTGAGGCCTGCGTGATTTATTGTCGAGTTTAAATGTAGGCTATGATTAGGGGGCCGGCAAGGAGAGCGCGAGCCGTCTGAGTGTGGCGATGGAGTAAATAGGCGTTTTATTTATCACTGTGGCAGGGGCCTGTTAGCGGAAGAGCGCTCTGCTAAATTGAAATATAGCAGAGTTTACACTCCTGATTAGAGCCTGAAGCCTGGAGCCCAAGGCTATCATCAAACTGAATTGCTGCTTGCTGACATCTAATTGTGCTCGGATTAATGTACAACGGTAGCTAACTGCAGCAAGCCTGTATCACAGCAGCTGGTGGCCTATTGCCCACTTGCAGCAACTAGACAACCAGCTTTCAAGCAGAGGAGGCTGTGAGACGGGGGCAGGGCGTGGATGCTCTGGGGGAGGGGCGATGTCAAGGGACATGCCCTTCCATGCACCTGTAATCGACTTCTAATTGGTGAGGATATAAAGTGGCCCTTTTTTTCACCCTACGAGATGAGCATGTGGGAACAGAAGTTGTATTGTGGGTCTCATTGGATTGTGGTTGGTTCAGTTGTGGTTAGAACCAACGTGTCTGTCTTGCATGTTTGCTCAACTCATAGAGTCTGCTTTATTCCAGGGCTGCCCATTAACTTGCTGTTTCATCTTTTGGTCTCCATTTCACCAAGATCTGTTCACCATCCCCTGCAGATGCAAACTTCCCAAAGGCCCTTTGCGATAGTCTTGAACTATCTGAAGGCAAGTCATAGAAGCCATGGGTTTTTCTCAATACCAAGAACACAAAGATCATACTTGTGGTCTTAGCGGGACCAGTCTTGCTAACTTGCTGTCCAAGAATGAACTTGGGGAGATGAATCATGGGATTGGCCTTGTTTCACGAGGATGCAACCTACTGTATGTTTCCTTGATATTCAGGGCGGGGCAAGAACGACATGTAGGGATTGTTACCGTTCTCTGTACTTGTGTTCTTGAGTATTGTAACTGGTTTTCGGCAATGTAAGATGACATAAAACGGGTACACGAGAACACAATTATGGTCAAGTACCCATATTGGGATACACCTCATGTCTGAGCAATTCAGGTAAATATGGAATTAGTAGGGTGGTATGGTGGCTCCTGGGATATGGGGGTTCCCTCATCCCTCAGGGCCGGGCATTTCAATCCCACTCTCCATTCTGTGGTCATGCAGTTTGTATGTCCCCCCCTTATGTCATGTGGGTCTGCTCTGGGTGCTCCAGTTTCCTCCTGCATTTCAAAGATTTGCAGTTATTCTAACTGGCATGTGTGAGTTTCCTGCAGTGCATGTGTGTACACTATGCTGCCTGGAATAGGCACCATGGCCTCCCCTGGCCTGGAAAAGGTGCTAAAAGATAGATGGATGCTTCTGATATTTGAACTGTTATATCAAAACAGTATAATGCAGAGGCAAGCCCTAAAAAGAAACTGCTCCCCAAAAATCCTCTTCTCTGAAAGGACATTACCCAGAATGTGTGATGCTTTAAAGAAAGCATGTGAAATGTAAGCCGTAAGTGTGAGCTTAAGTAAAGTGTTTAAACCCTTTTCCAATTTTTTATGCCAGCATAAAAACATAGTCATATTTCTGTAACTAATAAGGTACATACACCATTCTAACATTATACAGTTTATAGGCAAGTCATAACCTTCTTTGGATCCACACCATAAACCCTTTTATGACAACAAAAGCCACTGAGGGTAATGGGCCACTTAAAAGGGGCTAAGGCTTGCATCACAATTTGCAGGTTCATTTGAGGGTTTCCGCTATGTTAAGCTGAAAATGTGAAATAGCCAGTATGTATATTTAAAAGCATCTGCATTAATAATTCAGCTTCACTGTGAAGTTTATATGCATTGCGCATGTTTTATCTTTCATGGCTATTTTCTGGGGTTTTCACGTAGAGGATACAGAGCATGTTCAAAATACTCTTATACATAATACTGCTAAATGGCCTATATGGGAAAAGACATCCATCCTGTCTGTTTAAGATTGTTTAAACATTGCTTTTGTCAAGTGTCATTTCAAAAGTTTGTTATCTCATATTAAGAACCATGAAGCTTAGCACCTTTGCACCAGGATACTTCCATGAAACGTGTCATCATTTTAGCCACAACCGTTTTCATTAAAGCTCTTTTTGACTTTTGACTTGATTAGTTCACTTGCCTTCATTCCTGACTGACTAATTTTTGAGTAATTTCTTCTTTTTTAGTAACCCAAACCCACGTGATGAAAGCCTTAGACGTCTCACAGCGATTTGCCCCCTGAGAACTCTCTGGCCCCATCTCACAGCTTTTTTCATGTCTTGGTACCCATCTCTGCTTTCAAGACTGGCCCACGATCACCATGACCCCAAAATTAGTATTATTTTTGTAGTAGCGGTGGTAGTAGTAGCATTGGAAATAGATGAATACACTTGTCTCAAGATACCTTTAAGAAAGTAAATATCTATCTATCTATCTATCTATCTATCTATCTATCTATCTACTTGTTTTGTCTATTTACATCATATTTATGTACATCTTCATTGCTGCTTCATGGTACTTGTACTTACAGTAATACATATAACAATAAATCTTGAATCTTGCTTATGAGAAAGTTACATAATGTTGATTCCTGAGTGAATGGACAGAATGTGCAAACAAATGAGCTTGAATTTCTCACAATGCACCAAGCGTTTATGTTATGACCTGGAATTTAAACCCGGCTATGATGGCCGTGCGGCCCTTCACACCCCGATAACCTGTTTACGGCAACATCTGTCACATCAGATGGCTCTGCTCATCCAAACATAGGCTGCCCATGATGAGAGTGTTACACTGGAAGCTTCCATCAGACCATTCAAAATGTTGCAGCAACAAAGGTCTGTCCACAGCCTGGCTATTCTGTCCGTTTTGAAGTGTGTTATTACACTATATATATAAAAATGTGAACACACAACTCTCACCATGGATTTGATGACATGAAAGTCAAGCAAGTGTGTTTACGGCAGTAAGAATGTTATATAGATGTAATACTTTGTGTCTCTTTTTATCACTGTAATCAGAATGGAAGCAATTTGTTTTGACCTTTCAAGCGTCCGAGGGCAATTTCTGCCTCCTAATCATGTGATCAGTGCAGCAGAATATTGGGTGTTTGCCTGGCAGAGGGAGAAGCAGCTGGGCTTTATGGGAAAAGTTATAAGGGTGATTATTTCTCAGGCACAAATGTCCCCATTTGCATAATCAACATTAAAATTAATAAGTAGAATGCAAAGAGCATTTTGAAAGCAAGCTCACTAAACAGGTAGCCTATTGTGTCAATAGCACTATGTTATAGCACAAGTAAATAAATTTTACTGCTGTCACAGACAGTATCTGAGGCCTGCTGGAACTATTCTGTTATTCTGTCATAAATTCAAGTTTATGAAGATCAACAGTCTATTGAAAGTCTTCATGGTGACAGTCATCTAATTAATTTTCCATCATGCTTATCCAGTTCAGAGTTCCTGTGTCTTTGGATCTTATTCCAGGAAACAAAGGGCACAGGGCAGGACACACCATGAGCTGGACTGAAGGGCCCATGCTCACAATCACACACTCTGAACAAAGGCCACGTCACTTAACCACATGATTATGGAATGCAGGAGGGATCGATCTGGAGCACCTGGATGACTTGTGACTTGACTAAGCAAAACTGATGGAAAGACTTGGACTTGAGGGCAGATGACTTGAGACTTGAACTCAAATAGGACCCTATGACTTGAGAAGATCTCCCATCTGGATACCATAACGATAATTTTATAATTTCAGTGTATATTAATTCTCCACTGTCTGCATTTTCATTTGCCTGAATACAGGGTTTCCTGAGGAAGTTTGTTGGAAAGACGCATCAGTCCCATCATATATATGGGCATAAAAACCGTGTGAGGACAATCATGACAGAGTGGACACACTCTTGTCAATCTATGTCTGCCTAAGGACTTAACCTACAATGTACTGTGGCAGGTTGTAATCACTAAAGCTAAAAAGCTGACATAGGTAGGGACTCAAGTTACATGATTCACAACTCGACTTGGACTTGAGTCACTAATTTGATGACTTGTGACTCGCCAGCAAAAATGAGACTTGGACTCGACTTGGACTTGAGGGCACATGACTTGAGACTTGACTCGAACTTGCAATGTTTTGATTTTAGACTTGACTTGGAGTGACTTATTCCCATCTTTGCCTGGAAGATACCTGTACGGTCATGGGAAGAACGTCCTGAGACAGAGGCAGGAATGCAATCCGCAACTATAGTGCTGAGCACTGAGCCACTGTGCCACCCATGATGCCGATCAATGTCTGAATAATTGCCTCTGTTACTTTTTAACACTTTGGTCAATGTTTGAAAACCAGATAAATAAACAGCAGTATGTTTTATCTTCTGTGATTATTTTTTTTAAAACAAAATATGGACATCAACAGTAGCGATGATTTCATGTCCAATAATTGCCTATTAACACATATTTAAAATTAATTAATTCTATGGACTTATCTTTAATTTAAAATATACGTGCTTCAATTGTTCAATTATGAAGATAGATAGTTAAGTCTGCAATATATTTAAATATAAAACAGACAGATTTTTGCAAGCAATACAAATAGCTGATTTTATATTTAAAGGCAGAGCCCAGCTTGTTTGTGAAAGAATTGAACCAAGCCCCCCCCCGGTGCACACCTGCCCAGCTTTGCCCCCATGCTTACACAAAGTTCCTTGTCGAGCGAGCGCACGGGCGGAATACAAATGTTTCGCTTAATTAGAGGAAACACGGCACTCACAAACCACTTGCGGAATCCATTAAGCCAATTTATTAAATGTAATTCGCTTTGTGTCATTGAGCTGAGTAATGCTACAGAGAGTTTTAAAAAAGGGAAGACAGAGCCTCACTGGGCAAAACAGGAGGTGAAATACAGAGCTGACATGCAGAAGTACAGGGCAATTAAGGAGTGGTGATGCAGTGGTACTGGCAACAAGCACCTGAGGGCAGCCGGCATAATTAAGATGACAAAGATAAAGGAAACAGGGGACAAAATAGAAATAATAGGAAATAGACTCAGGGGGGACAAATTGTGTTGTTTTTTGCTTACTGCATAGCTAAACATTTTGAGGAGGTATCTAACTCTATACCATATGGTTCCAATCAGGCCTACCAAAATCTGACAAATAGCCTGTGTATTTATGACAAAATAGGCTGAAAGCCGCCCCTGGCCCAACACACCCTCAATAGCCCTGCACTGGATAAGCAATTTAAGTATGGATGAACGGATGGATGGATGGATGGATGGATGGGTGGGTGGGTGGATGGATGGATGGTTGGATGGATGTTTTCAATATATAATTTATTTATACTAATGTAATGCTTTGTTTCCCTAAAAAATGCTAAATTTCTAAGTTTACTTATAAAGTGTTATTATTAATATAACCACAGAGATGTGTGACATTCAGTGGTCACCTGATGTCTGTTCACTTCCATTGTAATGACAAATGTATATTGTGCAGAGTGTTTAATTAAAGGTATGCAGAATGTAATAAAAAGCATAAAATAATAGGGCCATAGTCTGCAGGTTCTGCTGCTATACCACGTTTTAATTAGTGGTGAAAAGCTAGCAATGTAGGGATACTTATGAAGTGAAATGATCCTTTATTTGCCACTTGCATCAGTATGAGTACAGGTACATTGGAATGCTTCTCTTTGCTGACCCCATCTTACTCTCCACACATATGCAGGTGAGAGCAAACATGTGATCACAGCACAGGGTCTGGCAGCATGCAGCCCCCCTGGAGCTGGAGGTGAAGGACCTTGTTCAAGCGCCCTTGGACATGTGACTATTCTACAGAGGCTTGAACTGGCGATCTTCCGATGACAGAAACAGAGGCTTGGCCTGCTCACCACCCTGTCTGCATACTCATAATATCTGTTTAAATTAATTACTCTTCCATTAAATCATACCCTGGTCATGTCAAAACGGGCATTTTCCCGATGAATCTTGCTGACTTGTCTCAGTTCACTAACCGACCTTGAAAAGTTGTTGCTCTCCTAAAATTCTTTCATGGGGTTCCTGCCAAAAAACTTTCCTGGGAAGTAAATCTGTGCATACAAGTAGTGAACATGAACTAGATAGTTCATGCGTACTATTACGGAGCTGCCTACACTCCATGAACAGTAGCTTGCTTTGTGTTCAGCGAAGATAAAAAATATAACTGTAACATATAAGGGGTTAGCACTGTGGTCTGACCCCAAGGATTGTGGTTAGACTTTCTGCCATGGCTCCTTGCATGTGGAGTTTGCATGTTCTCCTTGTGTTGTCACGGTGTTTCCTCTGGGTTCTCTGGGTTTCCACCCACAGTCCAAAAATATGCTATGATGAGTTGGAGTTGGACCAAATTGTCCATAGTTGAGAAAGGTGTGAGTGTGCCCTGTAATGTGTTGGTGCCCCGTCCTGGGTCATTCCCTCCGTTGTGCCCATAGCCTCTGGGATAGGCTCCAGACTCCCATGACCCTGCATAGGACAAGCCAGTGTAGAAAATGCATATATATATATATATATATAGAACGAGAGAGAGATAGACAGATAGATAGACAGACAGATAGATAGATACACACACGCACACAGATACACACACGCACACACACACACACACACACGCACACACACACGCACACAGACAAACACACACACACCGCTTCTTAAAGCCCTAGTTTATATTCCTGTCTATGGTTGATGATACTTAAAGAATAATTCACTAGGGTTCCTGGGGTAAGGTTGTTTTTTGTGGGTGTTCGGGGGGCATACTGTCTTAACGCATTCAGCCCCAACCATCAGCCATGATTAAACACCTGCTGTTGCGGGAAACAAAGCACACTAATCCAATATGCATTCCTGACATGTTAAATATCGCCAGGTCCCCTGACATCAGGCACAGCTTGCCTGCAAGATGGAATTCTAAAACATATTTTTCTAATTTACCATGGACAATAAATCAAAATTAAGGCAGCGGACACTGAAATGTACATCGTCGTGGGCCGACTATAGGTTGAGGTGGTGAAGCCACCTCAGGATGAAATGGCCATGTTAGCAAACCCAGTGCCTTGATTGTTTGTTTATATGTACGCACTTTAACATTGTATATGGTCTTCTGCATTACCACAGAGTTGTCAGTAACTGGAGGTAATGGCAAACATGTTCACTCACATATACTTTGAGCCATCATGAGTTAGAATTGCCGTGATTATAAGGACTTTTGTCATTAAGGAGAGGTGATGGAAAGAGATAATAAATCCATTAGGATGTACAGCTTAGAGCATGGAGATTTAAATGCTTCATAAAATTTAAAGCATAAAATGGTATGCGCATTTGCATTTTAATGCCCATTAAATTATGGATTCTGCCACACGTTTTACGTGAACTTTAGGTACCCTCTATTTTAACATGGCTTCAGTGCAAAACATTTCTCAAAATATATGTTGTATCCGTCTGTATGGTTGTTACTGCAAAAACTCCGTGGTTAAAATGGCCATCAAAATGGCCAGAGGAGGAACCATTTTTCTCTGATACTGCTTTTTTTTACTGCTCTGGTGTGTTTGTGGGTGTGTGTGTGGGTGTGTGTGTCTTCACTCATGTATGGCTGAATTGAGATAACAAAATAAACTGCACGTTAACAATAATTCAAGAGACAAATAGCAGAACAACTTCATTTGGAGCTCAACAAAAATATAGATGTAGTTAGCCCACATTAAGTCCCCAGTGTGTCTGTAAGTCCCTCCCAAAAAGCACAGGATGGGGGACACCCTGAACAGGATACCAGTCCATCACAGAACCCAAGTAATGGAAGATACCATTACTAAAACAGACCTTCACAGATGGAGAGTGTAGATAAGGTTTGAACTCCGTGACCCTGGATGTTTGAGGTGATAGCACAACCCATCGATCCACATACCATCCCAGCTTAAAGGCATAAATTGTTTAAAACAATATTATTTACAATAACAGTTCTTCTATTCATATGACATAAGAGTATGTGCAGTTTGCAATTGGAATTAAAATTTCCATTCTGGGGACAGCATGCTTTAGTTAAGGGATGCTTCCAGAATTCATCCCCCAATGAATCAGCACTTCGTTTGTTCAAAAGCTGAAGCTGAAGGAATAAAGAAACACCACCTGTTGAATCATTTGTTGGTATTGAGGGAAAAATAACAAAACAACTGAAGACAACTGATAACATCACACGTCAAACAAAGTTTTAATTTACACTAATACTAAGCTTAAAACTGTCTGTCAAAGATAATAAATGAAATTGTATGACTTTTGCTTCTCGCAAAGTGGCAGTTATATGCTATTGAATATGTTAAATGATTTAATGGTGATGTCTAAATGAAAATCGAGTAACAATTCCCACGACTAAAAAGACTGTGTAATGTTTGTGACTGCTTACAATGTTACCCAGAGAAAATAATGTTTTTCCATGCAGGGCTTTATTAAGAATGAACATTACGTGTACTACAACAATTGCTAATGCTCCAAGTTCTACGACAGGCAGTACGGACAATTTTTGTCTAAACCAACGATCTTAAACATTTGATCCACAGAAGTTGCTGCAGTATTCTACTCTCTTCTGATTGGATATTCTTCTTCTTTGGTCTACGACAAAGGCTCTGAATGACTGTAAATAAAAGGAGTTTTTCTGTAAAAGCAGAAGACAGTAATTTCATGTCATTAACCCATTCAAGGGTTAGCTCTACCTGGGGTCTATTAGCAACCCTTTGCACACTGGAAAGGTATTGGGGTGAAATGTGAGCGAGTCTGTGTTGGGTATGTTCAGCCGTGAAAAAAAATGAAGAGGCCGCTCTTTATTTTTAAACAAATCTGCATTCTTAAATCCCGGTTTAATCGTAGTTCTGCTGGTAGAAGGCTATGCTGAGCAACAGGTTGCTTCAAGGTTCAAATTTGTAAGACAGCAGTGCACAAGAATAAGATGAAGCAGGAGACACTGGGAATGACCAGAAACCAGTCAGGTAAAGGGCGGAAGCGACTTTCTAATGGCAGAGATGACCGTTAACTTATTTGTCAGTTTCTCATTAATCAGAGGATGACATCAAGTGACCAAAAGGAATGGGAAACTTTAAGTGCAGCTGTGAAGTGCACTGCTAGGATAGTTTGTATCAGGCTCCTAGGATTAGGACTGAAGTCCCATAAAGCAAGAAGATGAGAAACGTCAATGAGAAAGAGGGAAGAGCCAGGCTACAGTTTGAAAAAAATATATAAATTATTCAGACGTGCGCCCAACAACTGAGAAATAAATGAAACAAAAAATTGTGCTGTGGTCTCTTAATTTTTTCCACGGCTGTATGCGTGCTTGTGTATCTGCACATATCGCATGCATGCTAACTTTCATTAGCAAGCCTTTGTTCAAATCTGCCTCTATAATTAAGGATCTAACCAATCTTCTAGCTATTAAGCCTCGAGAAGGTGGTTGTAGGCACATGTCCAGTTGGTGGATAAAGCGGCCAGGCTAACTGAGGGAAAGGTGAAGGCCATTGCATCATCAACATCAAGGTGCCTCTTTTTTTCTCACTGATAAAGTCCAGTTCTGCATAAAGGGGGACAAAGGCTTCTTTTTTCAGCTGAGATTTCATATACCACTAAAATGGACTGTCGTATAATGGACTCAGTCATTTATCTTTTGATAGTCAGTTTCAAATCAGTAGAAATGTGTTTTTCTATTTTATTGAAATAGATGCAGTCTTTTTGAGAGCTTTTGATTGTGATTTTAATAGGTATACCTGCTTCTTAATGCAACAACCTGCTCATCCAAACATCTGGTCACGTGACTGCAACTGAATTTATACAGAATGCAGGCAGGGTCAAGAGGGTCATTTACTGTGCAACTAAGCATTAGAGATGGCTAATGATTGCTGGTGCCAAATGTGGTGGTTCCAGCATCTCAGAAACAGGCACCCTACTGAATGTTTCACACACCACAATGCATAGAGTTTACAGAGAATGGTGTGATGAACAAAAAAAAAACATACACTCAATGGTATTTCTGTGGCTGAATGCACCTCGTTAATTAGAACGGACATACTTGTTCAAGGTAACAGGAAAGTAGCAAGTGCAAAAATAACAGCTCAGTACAACAGTAGTATGTAGAAAGGCAGGACCAGCCCACCCTATAGGTGAGATAGGCGATCACCTAGGGTGCCATTTGATTAGGGGGCACAAAGAATCTCGCCTAGGGTGCCCAACCACCCAGGCCTAGTC
Organism: Mormyrops attenuatus; assembly: GCA_026777985.1. Classification (NCBI taxonomy): domain Eukaryota; kingdom Metazoa; phylum Chordata; class Actinopteri; order Osteoglossiformes; family Mormyridae; genus Mormyrops; species Mormyrops attenuatus. The sequence continues at coordinate 25,581,389 of JAODKC010000044.1, read as the reverse complement.
TTGTAGAATGAATGGGCAACTCATCTATTCTTGAAGCTGATGAACTTAACACACAGCACACTGTATCACTAATAGAAGCTATATCTGTTGATCTAAAAATGAACAATGTTAAAAGAGTAATAAGCGATAAAAACATGTATAAACACAGGAACTTTATCCAATTAACTCGAATGACACTCATTAACATAGTATGATGGCCAAGAATTCTGAAGTTATCAGTGCATTAACAACTGATGTAAAAAGACATACCAGCACAGAACTGGCAAAAAGGACATTTTTCTGAAAGACAAATATGTATGACAATCCCATGCACTCTACATGCACACTATTATTAAAACTTTTTTTCATTTTTAGAAATTAAAATAGAATCTATTTATCTTTTCTTCCATGGGAAACTGACATTAAATGACGGGAAAAAAGCATTAAATATGTAAATTAAACTTCAGAGTTCTGTGTCTGTTGCTGCTTATTTATTAATCATGATTATTAAGCCAGTACTGCATAATAATTGGGTTAATTACATTGCTTCCATGAGAAAATTATTATTGATTAACTAAGGAAGTACTCCAGTCCAAAGCAAGTGAAATACATTTTTAGCTGGGAGTTTTTTTGAGGTATCATGGATTAATTACCTACCATATCCAGTCCTGTGTGTGCCTCAAAATGTATATAAAAAAATTAAAACCCAGCCACTCCCACTTTAGTAAGTAACAAACAGTAACCATATTATAACCAATCCCTGATTTAAATAATATAGCACCATTTTGTAGCAAAACTACTATGTGTAATACATGATATCTTGCTTAGTGCAGTAGTGTAAAGAATGAAATGAATTATTTCTGAGTATAGCCATCAAAGTAGTTAAACATGCAAGATGGTAGGCCTAATGGTTTATAAAATACGAATTTGACAGATAAATCAGCGGCTCAGCTTTCATGCCATCATGCCAAAAATCATTGATATGGGAAGTAATACTGGTAATACTCGTACAACGTTTTTGGTGGTGCGGTAGGTGTATGCATTCAGAAGTATGAATATGCTGACACACAGAGCAACAAACAATCAGCTCGCATTGGACTGTACATTGTTCCGGAGCTGAGAAGAACATGAAAAAGTTCCAGAAGCGGTCACCACCATCTGGCGAATGACGCATGGAAAATCTCACTTCGCAACTTGGTCAATTATTATTTTATGGGCTAGATTTGACACACTTAAGTTATACCTTTACATTCAACAATCCCTGCCTCCAGTTCCACGATGTTACAAATAGCTGCATCTAGTTCAACCATCATGTGAAATCCCGCAAGAATAACTATTAGTAGTTTAAATGAGCAGTTTATTTTTTTTTAATTATTTTGAAAAATGAATTGTCCATATCTTTTATCAACCGCAATATAGATTTATTGATATTTGAATCTGATGCCTCAGTAATAATTCTAATTGCTTAGCTACTAGAGAGTTTGCAGAACAATTATAATAGCACAAAAAAGTAATGAAACAGAATGTGAACAAGCTAATAATGCCAATAATACCTCCATCGCACAACAGTCTAAAGTTGCCGATTGGTTTATCTATCAACATTTTCTTTTGGTATCAAGCTCCTCTTTCTCAGAGTCTCAATTAGTAAATTCTATCTATCTTACATTGCTACAAATGTAAAGATCACTATATTAAAAGTGTTTGTACTGTTATAATTCATAAGGAGTTGCAGGTGCTGGGGTCCTGTCTCATTCCTCCGGTCTGACCCCTTGTTAAAGCTTTTTGTTTGTCTCCCATCTTCCTCAGGGATGCATATACCGACATGCTTGCCAGATTCGTTTTCTGATCAAAGCTGTTTGATTTGGTCAATTTTGCCACCTTGAAGACGTTCTCTATTATAGAGATAAATAGTCTTGGGCTAACTGTCAATGAAAACTTGTAAGCTAATAAATTATTCCAATTTCTTCTCACGGATTTCTCTGGAGACAGCCCTGGGAAATACGGTTTTTGATTGGTAAATTTCTGAGCGAGTGTGCCCAGACATTCAGATGTGTCGGCTCTGATTAGTGCCTTTCAAGTGGGTGTCAGGAGAGGACCTGTCAGCCCAACGGCAGCCTAATACATAATGCATCGGCAATGCTTGCATCCCTCCACCTTCTCCTGGCTGGATATTGTGGGCAAAGGAGGAGCCTTAGCTGGAATATGCTGTTCAGAGCTTCTTCAGTTGGAGCACAACTTTAGCAGCCGAGGGGAGAGTGATGCATATTGAATTATTATCAGAGAGGGACAGATTAAGCAGTGATTGACAGGCATTACACAAGACGACTTCCCAGCCTCTCTAAATTATGTATTTTTTTTATAAAGATACCTCATAAGTGAAAAATACAAAAATAATGTTTCCTTAACTGCCTTGTAAAGTTTTTATGCAGGACTTATCATATGTTATCGTTACAACATCATATGTTACCGTTACATATTTAGAATTTGATTGGCCGTCCTTCCCTCCCCATGCCATGCAAAACTGAACAGTGACACAGTATCAGAGTACCTGGATCTGAAACCACACTATACATTAATGTTGCACTTATTATTTTCTCTGCACATCTGCCCTCTTCCTGAAGTTAGGTAAACCAGTGTCTCTCAATTCCCCCCTAATGCATGAGCAGGTACTTGTATGTGCCCTGCAACGGTCTGACATCCCTACCTTACCTAGGATAAGATATTGCCTCTATATTGGCAACCCTATATTGGATACATGATTGGAAGATGGTTGGATGGAAAGGTGAACCTTCCAGAATTGCCTCAAAATTATTTAAATGGTAGAAAACCAAAATGTTTGCTCAACCTGTAGACATAAAATTTATATTTATAAAGGTCACACACAAGTAATAAAAAGGCAGAGTATAGTACGACTATTGATTTGTTCCAGGTAAGCAGATGGATGAGAGAAGAATTAAAGGCAGCCTAACTTGGTGTTCCTGCTGGATGGAGGACGAAGACATCTCCTGGCGACCTGCTCCAGTGCTGTGCTGCCTCTGTCACATTCCGCAGCAGCTTACCGTTCCACCTCATTGCCCCAGTACCTTTCATAAATGCTCATAAAATATCCCATATTTGTTCCCTACTGCTGATTCCTTTGAATAAACGAACCAAGTGACTAGTGTCATCCAAGAACACCTGTATCTCATCATCCGAAGCAGATTAAAGGAAAGACAGGTGTGACGCCAAAGCTGGGCACAGACAGACAACCGGGCTCCTCTCTTCAGCTCCATTTGTCTCTCCAAAAATGCTGTTTATCTATTAATTTTTTGTTGTTTTTTGATTGTGTTTTTTATATTGATTAGTAGCAATTTTGGGTTTGTAGTCTTCGATTTTCATCAATTTAATTATCGTTCATTACTTTTTTGGTCATTATTTATGTATAGTTTCACCTGTAAAATTGAATTTGTAAGTTTCTATGAATGCACATGAAACAATAAATACACTACAGGCCAGAAGTTTGGGCCCACCCCCTTATTTAAAAAAAAATAAATAATACAGACGCTCCTCTACTTACGAACGTTCAACTTACGAACATTCAGACATACAGTATGAACGAAGAGGACTGCAAGTCCAAACTGTGTTCATTGGGCTCCCGTTTTCTGTCTGCAACATCAATTATTTTTTTCTGCACTCCAGTTCCGCCTAGTATGACATCTGGCTGCTACTTCCACAGCACAGCAGCGTAGCGTGCGTACTCCAGGCATCCTAGTTCTTTGTACTTGTGTATACCCTTAAAATGATGTTGAATAATGACTTACGAACATTTCAAGTTACGAACGGCCATTCGGAACGTATCTCTTTCGCAAGTAGAGGAGCGTCTGTACCTGCTTTTTCACACTTTTATTACAAGAAAATATTAGATATTCAAATTAATGTAACTGACTGGTTTTGAAATGTAATGTAACTATTTACTGGGCACTGTAAGTGTAATTTAATGAATGTGAGTGCCAAAGTATGAGTTTCATCAAAATAACCACTTATTTTCGGAAAATCCCAGCACCTCTTCAAGCATACAAACAATTCTGTCTCATTTGCTGGATGCTCATTTCAAACTTCTTGGTTCAACTTGTTCCATGGATGGATTTTTTATTTTTTTTTAATAATAACTTTCGTCCATCCATAAGACCTGTTCCCAGTCCTGAATACTCTAGTGTTTGTGTTGTTTCGGCTATACCATGGGTGTCATTAGGTCCAATCTCCTGGGGCTCTAGCCCGAAGTATTTTTAGAACAGCCTTGAGTGTTTTAGCCCCAGTGCCAGTCTTCCTTCAAAGACAAAAAAAAAGTTAAGCCCCAGGTAAACTTGACTTAGCCCCTGATCTTTTCAATTGCTAGAAACTCCCCTGGCCTATAGTAGATTCTTTTTTTTTGTTAACACCCCGAACTAAAGGTTTTCTGGCAGCAACTCGACCATGCAGTCCAGCTGCTCTCAGTCTTTACTTGACCGTATTAAGAGATACCGGCTTCCCTCTGTTCACATTCATCGCAGCCCTCAGACCATTACAGTCATCTTCCAGTTTCTTTTGCACGTCCTTCTTCAGCCTTTGATGTCACTTTCCTTGCCCCAGGCGTTTTCCTGTAACTGTTGTTTCCTGTCAACCTTTTTCTCGGTCAACAGTAGGTCACTCCATGCTTAGAAACATTCAACTTTCTGACTATTTGGCAATGAGAGAACCCTGCTTCACTCAGAATTTAGATTTGAGCCCTCTGTTCAATTTAGCTGTGCCTTTCTAGCCATTACAAGCATAACAATAACAAATATTTATAAAAAATTCTGACTTTATGATGCAGAAGAAGATCCAACAGAAGATTGAAATGAGGAGTAGACAGTACATTAAACCTCTCACGACCTGATCTGGAACAAGGCAGACAAGTGGCTATCGTTTAATTTATTAATACAAAATCGAGAGAAGCCAAGAGCAAATCAAGTCCTGACATGAGTAAATAGAATTCTAACACAAAGTGATTGTCAAAGCACTAAAGTCAGGCCTGATATGTCTTCTTCAAAACAAATAGTTTCAGCCCTTGTCGCTAAATAATGTATTATTACAAGATGTAAAACACTGAAAACCAGTCACTTACATTTCCTTTAAGTATTTCTAATATTTTGTTGTAACAAAAGTTTGACAAAGCAGTTTATTTTTTATTTTTGTAAAAAATCCAAGGCTGGCCCCAAATTTCTGGCCTGCAATATATATAAATAAACTGATAATAAATACATTTATCTGCATAATCTGTTTAATTAGTTTTTCTGCATATTTATATACAGTATTATATCAATTTTATATCAAATGTCTATGATGAATTTCAAACATGTTGGTATTTCTTTATAATCTGTTTGTAACGCTATTCATTTTAATTAAGCATTTTAAATCAGAAATCTGGAGACAGAGTCAGAAATCTGAGCTACTAATCAGTGCACAACATCTAGCTGTATGAATGAACTTGCTATTTGCTTAATGTAATAGTAAAGTACAATAATAACTGTATTTGCACGCTTGTCCAGAGATGCCCCCCACCCCGTCTCTGATCACTTTAACTAGGGCCCCAAAATAAAGAAGTAGGCTGCTTGGTGATGCCACTGACAAAGCCTTTTTTTGTCCACTTCCTGTAGAACGTACCCCCCCAGCATCTCTACCCGCCCCCACACGCACAGCCCTCCACCCCCCTTCACCAGAGCTGGTGTACAGGGAGGGCACAGCAACCAGCTGGGCTGCTGGAGTAATAAAGAAGGAGAATCAATAGGGCATGCGATGAAGCCAGGGGGCCGCCATTTATCACGCTGCTTCTCTGACTCCAATCATTCATCATGCTCAATGAGGCAGCAAATAGGAAAATGACTATTTGTATCAAACACATCTACCCTCATCCACCAAGGCATTTTATTCCCATTAACGCAGAGAGTAAAATACGCAGAATTTCAGAATTGCATTGCATTTTGTTGGTGACGGTGTTGTTTTGATCATTTTTTTCCCTCAATCACGTTAGCAATTAAAGGAATTGCGACACAGGAACCCATCATGGCTGCCTGTTTATGAGGAAGAAATTATAAGCCTGATCAATCTAAGACCAGGTCTTACCTTGCAGCTGGACTCCACACGTCTCTATTTGCCATCAAACTCTAAACATACTGCATCTCTGCATTTTTGGGGAATGTATCCTCTTCATGATGATCTCCATCCATCCATCCATTTTCTGTATCTGCTTATCCTATTCAGGGTCGTGGGGGGGTCCGGAGCCTACCCCAGAGGCTACGGCCACAAGGCAGGGTACAACCCAGGATGGGGTGCCAACCCAACTATTAATGATGTAAAGGTTACTATTTGAATTTACTATTTTTTCCCCTCAATTTCTGTTCATAAATACTCATACTAGTAAGGTAAGATGAAAGTTCATTTCAGAAGTTTTGACTGTATCAGATATAGAACAAAGGGTTATCATTATCATCATTATGGTGTAATATTCCATGAAATGGCAAAGTCATTACTGACACCCTTTTATGAGGTTAATCTGTTTATTAGCAGAACAGGACTTTTTCTTTCACCCTAACATTTTTAGCCATTTAGCAAATTATCAGTGAGATAATATGATCCTGCCAAAAGTAAATGTGTATGTTAGATAACAATATCTCACTAAGTAACACATTTTAGTTATTTGCTGTTAAATGCTCATTTATGGGGATTTATGCGCAATAAATATTATTATCTTATGATGTTCCACTGGCATAAAGAATAATCCATTATAAATTTACTTTAATTACAGGATTACATTGTTATATGGAATGCAGATAATGTACATTTTGAGATGCTGGAAAGTATTTTTCATTCATGAGGTCAGATTGTTGAGAACTGTGAATAGATATAAAATAAATCACTACCTCGCATTGGAAATAGAAGGGATGTTTTTATAGCAGTGTCACTGGTGATTCTTTTAGGTAAAATGAACAATAAGTTTGGACATTTTGAAGAAAAAAGAGAATGAAAATAAACAGAATGGAAAGGCAGAATGGACAGTATATCAAGGGACCAATAGAGGTGCCGAATCCCAGCATCATCGCCGCTGTCATTTTGATATTTTACTTTAGCAATATACTCTGTCAGAAAATGAATGCTTCCCAGAGTGAAGAATGGAGGATTCTCTGGTTTTGGTCCAAAACAAGAGGATGAAATCATCTGTGCGCTGCCGTTGTGACATGTTAGGTAAATGTGATGGGCCTGGGTTAGCACGCAAAACACATTTCTCAGACACGTTTGAGAGCATGCCCCAAGCACCCACCTGTAAAATTCAATTCACAAGCCTCCACACCTCTCCATGACACTCACTTCCAAGCAACCAACCTTTAAGCATTCTTTAAGTTTTAATATAATGATGACGATAATCCTAATTTTTATTCATGTAGGAGCATTAAAACACAACATAACATCAAACATATAACAAAAATGAAATTAAAAATGTTCCTAAACAATAAATATTAAACAGAATACTGCATAGTAGAGCATAGTATAGTGTAGTTTTTGATCTTGTTGTTATTATTATTGCCTTTTATAAGCCTTTTGGCACCTAAACCATAAAAGAACACACATTTTGATTTTTCAAAAGATGCAGTGTTACCAAGTTTTATACCAAATTCATCGTTGCGTGAGTCGCAGGTATAGTGGCTACAATACTACATTTGTAGTCTAAAGCTCCAAGGAACATTATTTTATACACTTTATAGTTCACTTAAGCTAAAGTATAGCAAAACGTTAAAAAAGCTAGAAAATACTGATACATTCGAGAGGTTAACTCAACAAAGCAGTTTCATGAATGGACAATTCTCTACAAAATCATCGTCCAAAATATAAAGCGATCGTAAGCAATCTAAAGCACAATAAGGTAACACCTGACACTAACAGACCGCCATCTCAAATGTCCGCCCACGGTTTGGACTCGTGGTCCAGCCAGGAATTTCTTTCACAAATGAATGAACTCAATTTCCCATCCCTTTCCTCATTATGCAAATATGCAAAATATCGAATTTAGCGTAATTAAGGTTACCGCAGTTCCGAATCCACCCGATTAAACCATAATCACTGAAGCTATCATATCATTACAGTTCTTAATGCAGAATATTTGTGACAGATACAACAAATTCTCGCCCAAATTACATTTTGCTCAAAGAAGCATTGAATGGTGCTGAAATTTCTATCCAAGTGTAATTCCGCGTACATGATGAACTGAATTGAGAGGTTGTTGTCGATTTTTTCGTGTTTATAAGTCTGTAATGTAGAATTATGAAGTAGATTAAACATGAATTTGTGAAATATCCCTTTCCGATCAAATTTGAAACCCTTTTTTTGCATGAAGCACGCCACTGTTCGCGTAATAGATAGGCCTATAGCATCCAACCAGAAGGCTAATAAGACACTCCGGGGAATTACTGTTTACAGACATCAAGACACCTTGTCATCACTTGGTGCAGTGTAAAACTGCAAGTATGTAGGATACGCCGTGAAATACCGCAAATTATAACAAAGCCTGATCTGCGGTATGAAACAACAGTAATTTGAAATCGTTTGTAAATTTAGTGCCTCTACAGTAGACTGCACCAGTCACACTGCTTTTACGTAACAACTATGAAATACGTTTGGATGTGTTTTGTGCAAGAAAAAAAAATGAGGTCATTACCAAACAAACCGAGCGCGTTATAAAGGCAGCTATTGAAGTGTGACCGTAACAGGGATTGCTGTTTCTCATAAAATCACAAACATGGAGTTCATTCGCACAAATGATGACTTAATTCACAAATATTCCATAAAGACGGAAAAGACAAATGTTGCAATATGTTATAGATAAGAAATATTATGTCTGTTATGTTTATTAAACGAAAAGTAATGAAAACAAACCAATCCTATCGAATATAACAATTACAGATAAAGAAATAATTAAGCCTACAATAGCCAACAGGAGCATGTATGTTGATCACCACATGATGCGCATGACGATATAATGGCAGCTGAATTTTATTTAAAAGTTATTTATTGGTTTGTTTGTTTATGAAATATATGCCGTTTATAATAAGTACTGTGAATCCGAAGCCGGATAACCTTTTTGCGAGATCTGTACTGTAAGACTGCGCTCCGCCCTGCGTCGACGCTTCTGAACACGTATAAACAATGTTGATGTCCTAGGCTATAAATAACCGAATTATATTTAAAGTTGTTTTGTAATTGATCTACTGCAGCATTCATAGCTATAAACGGTCAACTTTCTTTATGTTTTAAAAACATTTGAAAGTGTTTTTAACTACCGAATAAAATTCATTAAGTTGTATTTAAGCGGTATGTAAGTTGTAGGCCTATTCCTCTTAGCAAAACTTGATAACGTAAATTGACATAACAATAAACATACTATTATAATAATATAAGAATAATTAATTCTGTATCGGACTTAAATGACGGCAATGGTTATCATAATGATTCAAGGCTATTTGAATTGCGTTGGTATTTGAAAATAAAGATCCTCACGGACATAATTATTATGCTTTAACTGCAGTCGTATGAGATAACGAGATAAATTACATAATCGGAAATGTGATATCGCAGATTAGTTAACAGAAAACCTACCAACACCTTTTATAAAACCATTTGTCATTTTCCTGCAAAGCTTGACGGGTAATGCTGCCACGTCTAAATAAATGTTTGATGTAAATGTCAGTGTAAGCATTATAAATCTGTGTGTCTGTAACGCTTGGAGAGTGGGAGGAAACCATGCAAATATCAGCTATCGTTTATTGAAATGCAGCCAGAAGAAAGAAGCTGACGGCATAAAGCTGTTCTGACGGAATCAAAAAGTTGTGAGGGCAGACCTACACTACATCCGAAGCTAGGCATTTAGACACACGGCTCTCCAGAGTATCTGGATTGACACACACACTGCCCCCTCAATGTGATAAAAAAAAAAAAAACTTGTTATTTTTGTGGGGACCATTTTTTCACGTCTCCACAAAGACCTTTGAAAACCTAAAAATGTGAAATCTTGTATTTTGTTTGGTTACTTATGGTTAAGGTTAGGGCTGGGTAGATGGGTCGTCATGTTGGGACTAGAGTTTTCCCCATATGAATGAATGGAGAGTCCCCACTAAGACATAATTACAAATCTGTGTGCGCGTGCGTGCGTGTGTGTGTGTGTGTGTGTGTGTAGACTAGAGGTTTGCTGAATCGGTGTCGGTTCTGTTATCTCCAGTCTCATTTGACAGAGGCGCTTGGCCCTTATAACACATCATTCTAAAAGTGAATAGAGATGAAGGTGGGGATATTGAGTGACTCTATAAAACATCCCGGACACAATGGCATGATTGATGGGGGACAAAGCCGGAACACTACGACAGGGAGTCCTGGGAGAGGCTGCAATGTCACTACGAGAAACCATCTCAGACAACGAGCCAATCCTGGTGGAGTCTGCAGTCTATTTGTATGAATAATTAGCCCTCCCCTCCCTCGCGCCTTTCTCGCAGTCGTGTTTACTCACCGATTTTCTCAACAAGACAGCCATCGACACTGGATGGATGAGGCTAATCTGGAAAAGAAACCACTGGGTTTTGCAAAGGTTACAGGTCTTAGATGGAGAACCATACTGTGATACCCCACCTAATGTAATCCACCTGCAGATTTTCGAGGCTATAAATATCTAATTTTAAAATCTATTTAGTTTTACACATGCAGCTGGAAATAATCGTATATAATTTAATATGCCTTTTTACATAAAGTTAACGGTGACAATTATTAAGTAGCGGAAAATCGGACTTAAAAAATATATCTTACATGTTAAATTTGAAAATTATTAGAAAACCAAACTGTGTGCTCATTCCGAATCTTGAACTTTTACGTGTCCCAGGTGCAGCCGCTCGGTGCTGGAAATAATAATAATAAAAACCTACAGTCATCTTTTCTATAATTATAAGAAATAAGGAGATTCGGGACTGAAGTGGAACCAGCCGCTCCTCCCTTACAATTCAGTAAGCAGACGCCCCTCCTGCCGGTTCCAGTCGTAGCTTCCCTAGACCTGTTCCTTTTAATATCTCACTAATTACCCTTCAGTGTTCATATACACATTTTCACTAATTTTACATTTTCTATTCTAGTGGTGACCGAGGCACATCACAAAGAATACATCACACCGTTGTACTTGCGGCACAAAAAGCTTATGCTGTCCATCATCTTCTCTGTAAAGGTAATTTCTACGTAAATTAGTAAATCCATGTGATAACCAGGAACCCTAAATTCGGATTCACGCTATCACCCAATACTTAATTAATATTTAGTATTTCTGTGACAATATTTCAATGAAATATCCGTCACATGATTTTACTGGGTCATATGTAGAACGTAAACATGTTCGCGATATATGTATTTTTTTGAATTTATGCTTTTATAAGCCTTATAGCACACAAATGACAGTCCAACCGTATAGACTTTCAGTTCATCGCTACAATTAGTCTTGAATTATTGCCGAACTCTGACAGACGTTGCTTGTAACTCTTTTTCATTCTAAACAGCCCTAATCAGCAGTTCTCATTACGAACGCTGATTAAACTGCAAATTATCTAGCGGTGGCCCTGCTCTCCCGGACCATCCGCTCGTTCAATATCAATTAACGGTAGCAGCATGTCTGCAGCTTCTCAGCGATTCCAGCTGCCTGATAGTGGTAGCCTACTTATTAGTTTGGAAAACTAGGAAAATACCAATAACCAAGGGTCAGAAAAAGGGGGGACATCGAACGATTTTTAAATTTTTGCTCCTTATACATCCGCATACCATCCAGCCAGTCACCTATTCTACAATTTCACTATGCGATGAGGTTCACTAAGTGGTTCAGAAATCGTCGATTGTGAGATATGTCCATTCTTTATGCCAGAAGATCTTTGCTGATCAATGTTGGTTTGAGAAATCATATTACATTCTTGTAAAATGTAATAATTATGGCGTTATTCATGTTAATTGTAAGTAAGCATTTTAGTAATTGAAATAATGAACACCAAAGTCAGACGTAACATTTTAATGCCCGTTACCCAGAATAAGCCATGGGACATTCGTAAAATAATTTCAAAATATAATTCTCATGTCTTGGAGTTAACAGTATATTGCTCGGGGAAAAAAATATAATTAAAAAAATTTAACCTGTGTAAAATTGCTGTAAGTAAACTTTTTGGTGTACTTTTCATACTCTGCATTATTTATATTTGTTTTTCTTATCAGTAGGTCTCATGTGTCACAGTATAAATTTAGTGAACTGTATGGACGTCTAACAGTAATAATTGCATGTCATTAACATAAATATTTCATAGACTGACAAGAATAAAAAAATGCATAACTTATGTCATATACATAAGTTAACCATAAATCACTGACAAAATTTAAAGCCACTGAAATACTTTGTTTTCTTTATAGATATTTAATGGAATAAATCACTTGTCAGTTTCTTCATTTGAAGCAGACAGCTCACAGCAATCCAAATGAACAATGGGCAGGATAATTTTGTGCAATGAAATTAGTTAATCTCCTTAATATTTATCAGAATTGAGGGTTTGTTATTCAGTGTTCAATTTCATTTTGATTACGGTGATGGAAAAGCAATTAATCAAATCAGCTGGAACCATTTTATACAATGCATTAGTGTTGCGTTTGCATAAGTCTGGACTGAAGTATTACTATTCTCATGCATGAAATATTATACTAATTTTTAATTATGGGTTTCATTTTATTCAGAAACTCTATGTTGTAATCAGTGGAAAGAGAGGGGTACCTACAGTATGATCATCTCTAATTATATTACTTAGTCAGCATTATATTAATTGTGCTTATATTTTTGAAGATTGTTACAGTCTTGCGTATTTAGTATTACAGCTATTTATTCCCCTAACAGAAAAATGATCAAGCTTAGCATTTTTAAACCTTGTTTCATGTCTCATAAGCATAATTGTAATAAATGCTATATTTGAAACTTGATAGCTATGAGAATTTTGTGGATTGCAAGCTTTGCCAATATTACAAAGTGTCTAATGCTTTTTTATATAGTCAAAGAATCACATGCAAAGGTTTTATTTAACATATTATTGAAACTTGTTGTTATGTATGTTTGCCTTTTTTATTTTTAATTGCGTTACCAACTATCACCAAGATGAAGCATCTAATGTTAATTAACATAACTAGTTAATTCTGAACAAAATTGGATTTGTTTTTGCCCAATAACAATGTTGAAATGATCATTGTTTGGTTTACATACTGTACTATGTAAATAATACAATAATGTTTTGTTTTATAATAAATATTTCAAGATATGCCTCATATACTGCTGATTACTAAAGTCCAATGGATCATCAGTGCTAGAAAATCATATGTCAGGCATCAAAATAAAACACGTGTCATTATTTTAGGTTCTTCCAAAAACTACCTATAAATACCACTTTCCTAATACAGTAATTTGACAGATTCTGGAGTAATTCCTGACAGCTGATATTATCGGATGCAAACGCACTCTACTGCCACCAGACCATACTGATTTAACTGCAAATGAAATAACATCATCGATGACTCTCTCCAGGATAAGCAGTGAGCAGATGAGTCTCTTCAGAGTTTGCCATGCAGGCAGCTATCACCTGTGTTACTGTGGATAAAAGGTAATTCATGCTAAATTACAGCAGAAATCGATCTTGATTGTAAATAAATACAAATCAAATAAAATAATTATGTATAGGCCTACAACCTGGTACTAGCCTTAGATGTATGGTCGGAGTTGCTTACACATGTATTTTCTGTTGGTATAGGCCTTGCAAAGGTCAGCCATTCTGGCTTTGACACACATTTCGTCTCCTTTGGATACCATGAAAGACCAGTTAATGGCTTCAAGGTGGAAAGTGTCAGTTAATGGGTGAGCAATGTTTAAACAAGCCATGTGATTTAACAGTACATTTTCTTGTTTTCTGTAGGCGATGAAAGCTTTTTGAAAACCTGATTCATTTACAGTGAAATTTTGTGTAAAAACCCTGATTTTCTTCAAAGCAAGTCAGTGTAATACTTGCCCTTGCTTTGAATGAATTCAAATGACTGAAATAAGTTAAAATGCAAAAGGAGCCGTAAGACCTTTTGTAAGGAGCCACAGCAGTGATGAAGAACTGTAACGCTTGGTGTGTTTCATTTGTCTTGTTTTAACAATATACACCAAGTAACTTCATGCTAACCGAATGCCTCGTAATGGACTGGCACCCTGTCCGTCATGACCCTTCCTAGGCTTAGGATTTACTGAAGCCCTGTACTTGATAACTGGTCATGGATTGATGAACATGATTAAACAATGTGGAAACAAGTAAACAGACACATTAAAAATGACTCCTTGTTTGGACTTGAAATTTGTTCATGCCCCATCTGACTCTAAAAAAGGTTGTATTATATTTAAAGTAATATTTACTTTGTTTTAGCATCTGTCCCTACAGTGCTGTTTAACATTGTATATTTTTTTTAAAAATATGCATTGGCATATCAACTTAATTACATTCCAAGCCTCGTGGTTTGTGAAAACTTCCCTGGGATATGCAGATAACATTTCAAGTAGTCAAATAGCCATGCTAGGGATGTATTATGCTGTTATACACTTATGTGATACCAGTTGGTGTGCTGGCCAAGAGCAGCTTCAGAAGTGTGGGTCCAGGTGCAGAATAAGTGATCACCATCCCAGTGCGAAGTAAATGGAACCATTGTCATGGTACGTCTGATTTCCTCAGAAAGTTGGAGATGCTGTGTGCAGCTCACTCGCCATTTTGCACACCTGAACTCACGCCTTGCAGAGTGGATGCCCCGTAATAAGATGACAACAATAATTTAGTTTCCTCGTTCCAGCTGGCAACAGCTACAAGGCTCAAAACCACAATATTAAAGCAGCCCGAATGTGTGTCGTGTCTAATTATTTTTTTTCTCTTTTTTTTCCAGGCAGCTGCTTTTCCATTAACGTTGGGAAAACACAGTGGCAGGCCCATTTAAAATGTGCTGAGCTTTGCAATCCCTGTTGACACCAAAGTCCAGGAGAAAAAAAAACTTGTTCCAGGCACATTTTTGTCTCACTGACTAGTCATTCTTACAAACTCTGCCACACTAAGAATCTTTTTTCTTATTTCAATAACAGATCAATATAAACCCTTTTTATGTGCAATAAACGTGAATATTTATATTTATACTTCTACCACTACTGTATTTATTATTGTTCAGCTACACTTTAAATCACTTGTAACTTTTTTTTTTCCTAGAAGTGAATGTTTCTTTTAAACTATAGTGCTCTTCACAGGACCCCGGGACCTAATTTCTTTCCCTAACATGCTACCCCCATGTTCTGGGAATGACAATAAACCATCTTGAACCTTGAGACCATCTTGAATTCTGTAATTCCAACCCCTCTGACCAGCTCCCTTAAATGGCCAGTGTGCAATATTCTAAACGGAATGCAGGTCCAAGGTGTGTATGCATATACTAACAGCTACAATTCACATCAGTCCATTCAGTAACCCAGGCAAAGTGGTACCCTTTGCTGAGGGTCGGACCTTTAACAGAACTGATTAATGATGGAGGGCTAAAGTACATGTAGCTGACAAGCAAGCAATTCCAACAAGGGAAAAAAAACTGTTAGCTAAAATCATTATCAGTAGTGATATTTTCAAACTCCATTATGGCAATCAGGCTGGAATTTATTCAATACATTTAGCTCATTTGGTAGTAATTGATAAATAATCTAAATTTATCAACGTACGTGAGCACATTTCACTAACAATCAAGTAAAAGTGGTCCATTTACCACCTGAGTTGGTCCAAATTAGAGCTAAATTGATGATCAATTAATCTTAGTAGGAGTAGTGCTTGTATTTGGTGAGGAAGCACAAGTGGCAATGAAACAGAGCAAGGAGGGAGAGGTTAGTGGAATCTGCAGAGACGTGCTCAACTGCTGCCTTTTGCAGGTAATGAGCAGTCAGCCAGCTTGCAAATTGACAGATTTGTCACATTGGGATAAAAGACGGAAGTCGGAAATGTTACCGGGCAGAGCTGAAATGTCCATTTTGCCCTTTAAATGCCCAGAACCAGGGAGCAGGTAGAGTTAGTTGACTAGAGGGCATTGCAGATCAGGCTGGCGTTCAGTCATTTAAGGCTCTTGTAAGGCCATGTATGGCAAAATCTTTAAAAACAATCTTGGCACAAAAGTCGACAATTTGAGCACATCTCACCTGTATAATGACACTGATCCTCCAAACCATCATCTGCATGCATACAGATACCGGTCTACGCCGCTATCCAAAAGTGGAGTGTTCCTGTGAAACCTACTGAAAGCCGAAATGACACAGAGGGCAGACGCAATTACCATTCCCAGACTGAAGAAATAACCTGCCAAATCATACCAGATAACACATAAAACCTGAAATGAAAATAACATACAGTAAAAGGAGGAATTATATGATAAATACACCTCCTATAGTATATACGGTGGGGCAGAATTTTCCATATTCCTGCATCAATATGACTTAAAATATCATCAGATCTTCACACATGTCCAAAAAGTAGGTGAAGAGAACACAGTTGAACAAATGAAACGAAAATATCAGACTTTGTCGTTTATTTATTGAGGAAAATGATCCAGTGTCACAAATCTGAGAGTGCAAAAGTATATGAACCAAGCAGGTAATTTGAAGGTGAGATTAGAGTCAGGTCTTGTCAATCAATGTCATGACAATCAGGTGTGAATGGGCACCCTGTTTACATTAGAAGAACAGGGTTCTTTCAAGGGCTTCATCTGTAAACACTTTTGTGTAATATCAGTATATCATGCCACGGACAAAGGACATTTCAAAGGACCTCAGAAAAAGAATTGTTGATGGTCATCGTGCTGGAATTGGCTAAAAACTGAACTGCACCAATTCACAGTCAAACAGATTGTGTAAAAAATGCAGGACGTTTAAGACTATTGCTACTCTCCCCAGGAGTGGTTGACTGACAAAGATCACTCTAAGGGCAAGAGGTGTGATTGTCCCCAAGGTCACAAAAGAACCATGGGTACCTCTTAACAACTAAAGTCTCTCTCACACTGGCTGATGTTAATCGTCATGAGTCCACCATCAAGAGAACATTGAACAACATGGTGTGCATGGTATAGGTTGCAAGGAGAAAGCCACTGCTTTCCAAGAAAAACATTGCTGAAAAGTATGTGGACATGCTTGAAAGCCATTAGAGTAAAATAGAATTCTTGGGTTCAAATGAGAAGGAATACATCAGGACATCTGTCTGTGGACTACATCTCAAGAGAAACTGCGTCATTCAGCAAGACAATGACCCCAAGCACACAAGTTGATTTACGAAAGACTGGTTGAAGTAAAGTAAAGGTTTTGAAACGGCCCAGTCAAAGTTCTGACCTTAACGCAATAGAAATGTTGTGGAAGGACAGCATGCAGTTCATTTGAGAAAACTGAGCAATATCCTTGAGTTGAGGCAATTGTGTGTGGAGGAATGGACTAAAATTCTTCCAAGCTGAACTGCAGGACTGATCAAGACTTACCAGAAACATTTAGTTGTAGTTACTGCTGCAAAAGGGGGTCACACCAAATGCTAAAAGCAATGGTTCACATACTTATGCCACTCACAGATATGTGACATTGGATCATTTTCCGCACTAAATGAATGACCAAATATGATATTTTTGTCTCATTTGTTCAATTGTGTTCTCTTCACCTACTTTTACTGTGAAAATCTGATGATGTTTTAAGTTATATTTATGCAGGAATATGGATGATTCTGAAGGGTTCACTAACTGTCAAGCACCACTTTATGTACAAATAATGTATGTACATAGAAGTTTCACTTACCAGAATCAATACAGTCATACATCGCTTAAGGACAGGGATACGTTCTAAGAAATGTGTCATTACGCAATTTCGCCGTTTTGAGCACACCATAGATTGTACTTACACAAACCTAGGTGGTATAGCCTACTGCACACCTAGGCTATACGATATAGCCTAAATAACGCTAAAAAGTACAGAATAATAAATACATAAACCAGTAACGTATTTGTTTATCATTATCATGTATTATATACTGTACATAATTGTACGTGCTATACTTTTATGTGACTGGCAGCACAGTAGGTTTGTTTACACCAGAATCACCACAAATACATGAATAATGCATTGCACTATGACAATACGAGGGCTACGACATCACTACGCGATAGGAATTTTTGAGCTCCATTATAATCTTATGGGACTATCATTGTATATGCAGTCCGTCTTTGACCAAAACGTCGTTATGCGGCACATGACTGTATATCAATAAAAAAATTGGGACAGGAGCATGTTGACCAATGTGTTACATCATCATTTCTTTTAACAACACTCTTTAAACGTTTGGGAACCAAGGAGTTTCGAAAGAGAAATGTTGTCCCATTTTTGACTGATATAGCATTTCAACTGCCAAACACTTCAGGGTCACCTTTGTTGTGTTTTTTGTTTCATGATGCGGCAAATGTTTTCAGTGGGTGACAGGTCTGGACTGCAGGCAGGCCAATCAAGCACCCGGACTCTTCTACTACGAAGCCATGCTGTTGTAGTACATACAGAATGTGGTTTGGCGTTGTCTTGCTAAAATATACACGGAACCATGTAAACTAAAATAAATCTCTTAATCTCCTTCCTCTCGGGACACATGCATTCAAGAAGTCAATCAAATGTGTGTTTTATTTTCTTTAATTGACAAGGTAATTATGAGATATGGTAAATAAATGTCAGAGTTTATTGCTTAAGGTTTATGAAAATATAATAGAAAAATTAACAAATCATTTTGAAATGGACAGATTCAAAATGTTGAGTAGCTGGAAGGAGCAGCAAATGATGATTACTTGCTCTTCCCAGTTCCTCTTGTGTGAAAAACCAAAATGTATGGTTGATGATATACTTCAAAAACACAGTAGAGTCACAGGTAGTCTCCAGTTTGAAAGTAGATCAGTTCTGTTTTGGAAATATCTCAGAAAATCCTGTCTGCTTTTTCACTTTTCCATTTCCAACTCACCTAAAGCCCAGGTGGCTCCTCCCACTATATCCACGAGGGTGTTTTCCCTTTCACTTGGTTTTCTCTACCTGCTGGCCTGATGGATGTCTCAGTCTCACCCCAGTGACTGTAGGCACCGTAATGATTTGTGTTCTGGTGTAAAGTCCCTGTAGAGACTGTGCCATTGAATCCTTTAGACCAAAACACTGAAAAATAACCACTGAGGAAAATTTTCAGTCAATATTCTTTTTCTGTAAATGAATACGCGCCTGTGGTTATGAGAACATATATGAACTCAGTCTTTCATTTGCAATGATTTGAATTTACCTAATGATGTGTTTTGGACTTCAGGTGGAAATCCACATAAGACAGGGCAGGGGAAGGACACAATCCAACCCAGAAGGCATAAGGCAGTGGTGCTACCACGGAACCACCACATTAACTACTTGCAAAACATGTCTTCTTTTATTGATAGTAGGAAGTGTCTTAGAGTATTTGGGTTTTTAAGTTATTATACCACTGTACGTTATAATTTTCAATAAAAATGCTGAGCATAATTCCTCTAAGAATAGAAGTATTTTCCTTGATTTGAGTGATTATCACTAGATAAGGGTTGGGCATTGAAGCAGTGACGGAGTACTGGAGGGATGCTGGATGTAGCTGCCGTAGTGTCTGTAAGGCACACATATTACTTAGGCCAATACTATGAACATTATGAATACTATATAAGTGTTTATTAAGATGTAGAACAAAAAACCCCATATTTCATTCCAGTCGATGCTCTTTAGACTTACCTGTAAAGATTAACTTGGGAAACACAGGAAAAAGTGAAGAGTATCACAGGACACATAATTGGCCCATCAGATATTTAATTAACCGTTTCAAATGAGGTTAATTTAAAAGAAAAACCTTTCTTCAAGGGTTAGTTTTAACGTCATGTTACCTTGGCTACAGGTTGCTTTAGAAGTTATTGTCAATTTGCCATTAATATGATTTTCATGAACCTGCTCTACCCAATGCCACTGCCCTTGTGCCCTTAGAATTAAGGCTTTATTCAATTCCACGGAGATGTGTTTTTCTCTCTGTCTCAGTAGAAAATGTCAGGACGAAATCTTCCCACACAAGGTCCAGAGTATTTAAAGAAATCCTGTGACTTAAACATTACTTTCCTGGGGCTGTGTGCATGATGTTAAGATGTCAAGACAGTGAAATGCTGCATATTTTTACTTGATTTTTCTTTAAGTTTGCCTTAACTCACTAAAGGTTAAAACTCGTAAAAAAATTTGACAATACAGCATCGTGAATTACATTTATTATAGCAACTGGTTGAAGTTTTACCTGAGATCAGAAGGTTGCCAATGATTTTATTTTTACCATCAGTCTGCCACAGACACATCTTCTCCACAACTAATAAACCACATGAGCCGAAGGTAGAGATCTACAGCCCAACCAGGCCCAGCACTGCAATAGCAAGTAATGCACAAGGTCAACAAATTCAATCATACTCGCTTTTCAATATGCGGGTCATTAAATTACATTGTGTAATTGCAGAATAGTTTTCTAATTAACAGCACATGTTGCCAATTTAGTGCCATCAGAGTCATCGCTGACCCAAGTCCTCCTGCCTGCTGAGCTGTCAGTCTCCCTCCCGCCTGAATGAATGACGCTCGGGGGAGAGCTTCAGCTGTCTCTACCCTTCGCCTTTGCGTGTCGCCTCCCTGCTAACATCTCATTTCAATCTTTTCCCTTCTTCTCTGACACAAATGATAATTCAAGAACATTGACATGGAGGCACAAAATATCAGTGTCATGGAACTAATAAGGAGCCTTCCTTTGTCTGCAGAACAACATCAATCCATTTTGGGTGAATCTTCAAGAAGAAAAGCTTCCACTTCTGTGAGGGATGAAAGGGGTGGATATCTTCTTGAAGATTTAATAATTTTAGGTCTAGTGACTAGGGAGGCTGTGGCAGGTGTTTGAATTCATCCTGGTGTTCATGAAAGAATTCTTGAATTTGTCAGTGTTTACAATTGCTTCTTGGAATATAGGAATATTGTATAATATCAATATATAGCCATGCCAGCACTGGACTTAAAGATTACCACAAGATGGCCATCTAAACTAGAGCATTTTCACACCTATGGTTCAGTTTCTTTGGTCTGATTTAGTTGATGAATTTGTAAAGTTGTAGAGTTTTCCCCTCTCCTGGTTTCACAGAGAAAAATCCAAGCGAAGCAACAGTGCATCACTACAAACCACGTGAGAACATCTATTCTGCTTATTGGTGAGATTTGTCAGTGGCGGGAGCAAGAAAGTAAATACAGGAAAAATGTTCTGTGTCCTGGGCTAAGCAGTTAATACAGGAAGAAGGTTCTGTGTCCTGGGCTATACAGTAAATACAGGAAGAAGGTCCTGTGTCCTGGGCTATGCAGTAAATACAGGAAAAGGGTCCTGTGTCCTGGGCTATGCAGTAAATACAGGAAGAAGGTTCTGTGTCCTGGGCTATGCAGTAAATACAAGAAGAAGGCCTTGTGTCCTGGGCTATGCAGTAAATACAGGAAAAAGGTCCTGTGTCCTGGACTATGCAGTAAATACAAGAAGAAGGTTCTGTGTCCTGGGCTATACAGTAAATACAAGAACAAGGTCCTGTGTCCTGGGTTATGCAGTTGAACATCTATCACTTTTGTGTATTGTTGCCTTAGTTTTACTTTCACATGGCACTGTTCAGTCGACCGGTCAAATCCTCTCTCGTTCAGCCGTTATTTTGATGAGTTGTTTTTAGGAGTTGAAAGATGTAGTCATCTGCCCAGATTTCAAGAAGGCATCGTACCTCACTGCTAGACCAAGTAAGACCTTGGTTCATTGCTCCTTCTCCGCCAAGCTGCCACTACAGCTTTGTGTGCTCTGCCTCATCCTAGAATGCAAAGCATGCCTGGCTATGGGAGCCATTCAAATTAAACTTGTGGCGTACACTTGGAAGTTAGGTCGGATTGAGGTCCAATCATGTTCACACCACAAACAGACCGCTCCAGAGTTCATTTGGGATCGAACGGAGACCATCTCCTCTCAAGGGTCTCGGTACGGTTGTTTTGATCCGCACCTGAGTGTGATTACAGGTGTGTTTATACTTGCCCAAAAGAATCACACCAAGGGGGAAATCGAACTGGAGTCCATTTGGACTAAAAAGTGCTGGTGTGAAAACACCCTCACTTACATTGTATTTTGAAGGTGTCCTTTGGGGTTCTCCAAACATTAAATCCTACAATTGTAGGATATCCTTATGAAAGATGACTCTTCAGGCAATATTTTTATATTGGTTAGGGATCCAGCTTTTGCAATGCTTTAATCAGGATTTGCAGCTTTACACTTTGATACAAGTGGTTTCCAATGGTGGGCAGGGTTCTGCTAATCTGCTAACCGCTAATTAGCAAAGCTAACTTTTTCATTACCGGATTAGTGTTTCTACTAACTTTGACAACCATTAGCAGACCAATTAGCTTCTGCTAAATTTAGTTTTGCTAACCGTAAGTCCGCTAACATTTTTTCGCAGGTAGAGTAAATAAAGTTTAACGGTCCAGCATGTCTGCAGCAGTCTATCAGGCATGCTGTTAGCTAACTACATGTAAACACAAGCCATGATTAGTCGATTACTTTTCAAAATTAAGGTAGTGTGGGCTAAATATAAGTAAATAGAGAGTCCCTTTAAAAGTTTCAAAGTCCATTTAAAGTGGGGTACCCTGAACAATGCAGAGAAACGGGGCCTCTATCACAAAGCTGGATTTCTTACTTAGCCAGATAACTTGACGGATTTAAGGTACCCTAGTTTTAATGGACTTTATCTTCATTCCCTTACAGAATCCAACAATACCCAACTGGGTAAGTCCTAAATATCCCCTGGTAAGCACTCTAGTCTGACAGATGAGGCTTCAGTGTTAAAAAGGTTAAAATGTAGCTCTCTATGTATGGTTTTAAGGGTTTCAGAACCAAAAATCACACTGAAGCTAAATTCATCTAATGAATGAGTAGTGGTTCATCAGCTTAGCATTATCGAATTAAACTTTGGGATTAGCAGAGTAGCGGTTATTGAAGCTAACTTTTCTGTTAGCTGTGTCCACCACTGGTGGTTTCTGAATGGCAGCCCTGCAACAAATTCTAGCTTTGTGATGCTCACTATGTGCAGTTTTTGCTGAGACAGGACCACAGAGTTTCTGATTCAGTCATTTCTGTGGGTGTACTTTTGTGGTTTAGAAACTATCCTGGGGTGCGTTTCCCAAAACCGTCGTTGCTAACGACGTTAGCAACTTCCGTGGTTAAAACTACGTAAGTACGACTCAGGTGTTTCCCGAAAGTTCGAACTACTGAGGTAACGACACTGCGGACTTCCGTAGTACGATGCATCGTTAATGCTAACTTACGTCGTTGTTTGGGAAACGTTAGGGGTCTGTCAATCACAGTTGGCAAACTCCGACTTGTCACCAGTGTTCCTATTTGCTGATGCAGGTTATCCATGTTTGGAATGTCTGGATTGGTATATACTTTTTATTATGATTTTTGAAACTGTTTCTCTTGACACAAGCATTTTTTCAGTTTTAAACAGTAAATGATGCACTTGAAATTCACAAACTCACATTGCCTCCAGTTGTTTTGAAAAATCAAATATCACCATGCTGATGAAAAAAGGCTTTGATAACAAAATATAAAGCAGAAAAATCACCAAAATATTACTCACATCTGATTATTGACAGCATAGCATTCTTTTGTTTCACGTTAAAAAGCTGGAACCCATGTCACATTGCCACAGTCCATATCATATCATATCATATCATATCATATCATATCATATCATATCATATCATATCATATCATATATCATATCATATGCCCTAAATATAAGTAAACAAAGACTCCATCTAAATATAATATAATATAATATAATATAATATCATATGGCCTAAATATAAGTAAACAAAGAGTCCATTTAAATATCATATCATATCGAAACAGCTGCATATGTAGAACTTGCATGCGTTATTATAATCCTAATGAGGTGTAGAAGCCCACTGATATGTGGCTAAGGTTTATAATGGATGATCCTGTCATGGCTGCAAGCTCATAGGATCACACAATAAGGCCTCATGCTGTAATTAAAACTGTATGATTTTATGTTTCCCAAATAACAATTATATTTTCTCAAAGGGATACTTTTCATTTATGATTCACTTGAGTTATAAAATTGCATTCAGCTATTGTCGTCTGCTTGAATTACAAATTGCTAAACTGAAAAAATCAATCATATTATTAATTCATCCACATTCCTTAACTGCCTATTCAGTACAGGGTTGTAACGCGAGGCAGGGGAAACCTGGGGGTCATAGCAGGGCACACACTCGTGCAATCATACTTTGTGGGCACCAGTTCACTAATACTTCTGCACTGTGACAGGGAAGCAACATGCAAAGACCACATATACAGAGCCAGATTATAACCCCCAGCCCTGCCTGCACGACCACAGTGCTCTTATTAATTATTTTTATCATTTAAAAAAAAAAACGATAAACATATTCTGTTCATCAGACTAACAGTATATTATTATTATTATTATTATTATTAGTAGTAGTAGTAGTAGTGGTAGTAGAAGTATAAGCTTTGTGATTTGTGTTAATAAAAAGTATAATTTCATTTTAAAACATTTACTGCATTATGTTTGACCATTAGAAGAAACAGGATCAGAGATTTAACGATTTAATTACTAGTTAAATCTAGACTAATCATTCAAACATTAAATCCAAGGTCAATATCTCCTATAGACTGAAAATCGGTTTGATTTTTTTGCATTTGTCTCATTGCAGTTACAGTAGATATATCATGTGGACTTGCAAGCAGTAGAGGGTGTTTGTAGACTGTAGGTACGTTAAAAAGCCACTACCCAGCCACTTTTGGAAGCTGGAACTGAAGTTAACAATAGTTAAGTTCCGTGTATCATGAACAATGTGAACAATTGTGAATAAAAACAAAAACAGACTGAGCATAAAATTTGGATTTTATTTCACTTTTACCTTTATTTTGAATAAATATTGTAATGATGCAGAGAAATGTAAATACCAATAACACATGCAACATCAGTTGCATGGTGTTTAATGACACATATTTAATGCTAATGAGCTATAATTATATGTAAAGAGTGGTTATTAAAAATAAAAGCCAAGGAAGAAACTCAACTTTCTCTGAGCGTGAGAGAAAGACCAAAAGAATTATGTGAATTTTTGTGGTTTAAACCCTGCACAATTCTCTTTCTGTGAAATGTTGCATTACTAATCTTGCCTAACTGGTCCTTTTCACCTATTTAACCAACTAGAATACAGCATACAATTGATAAAATGAGAAGTATTCAGTAAATAGTAACCATCAGTTTTATGGAAAGTGTTGGAACCACATCCAGTTATATTGGCCATTCTGGGGTTCTGAAATGGAATTGTGTAAGTCACAATAAACAAATTTACATAAGATTTTCCCCACATGAAAAGAAAAATGCCTTAAAGAAAATGCATTAGTTATCATCTGTAATGCAGTCCAATACTGTGCCATGACAATGACATGTAGGTTAAACAACTGCAATGAGTTGCATCATGGAAACTCAGTAGATGAATCTAGCTCAGCCTGTGACTCTGAATCTGGTCAAAACTGTCTGCACAGGTTTCACATTTTTTCCTTGTCACATTTCTTTGATTGTAGTCTCCTCCCACAATGAAAGCTAGCCATTGGCTGATAACTCACTTTCCTTTGTGTTGTGGGGGGAAGAGGCCTGGAGCCTATTCTGGTTCATCTAGTGTTGTACCCCATCCTTCCCAGGATCTCCATGCATCACTGCAACCCTGAGTGGATATTTGGCTGCTAAAGACAGATGGTTATACATCACTGTCTGTTCCCTGGGGAAAAAATGACTCCAGTTTAGCTAAATTCAGAAAAAAAATCCATCCATCCATTTATCTTCTAACTGCTTATCCTGGTTAGGTCCGAGAGATGTAAAAATAATAATAATAATAACAAAAAAATAAATAAAGCAAAAAAAATGTATATATATAAAATCATCATATGCGTCAGGAAACATAAAACAAAAACAAAACTCCAACTGTCAATTACAAACTTTCAAGAATATACAGTTTACTTTCCACACCATGTTGCATTATAGCATGTTTTAATATGTTTTTTCAATTATATAGCTTTAATCTTTGTGTATTTATATACACCTAAAAGCAGCTATTGGTCCTTATTACCTTTAGTTAGGCTGTCATACCTGGTTCTACTTCACAGATTATCTGGCACAGGTGCTGGTAGCCTACACAGCCACACCCACCTCCAGATGATAAGTATCCCCCAGTAATCATGCACACAAGCAGGTAATCTAGCAATATATGAATTCATTTATGTTCACTTCTAGGCAGTCTGATGACTTAGGGTAGCTTTCTGAGTTTTCAACACCTTTTGCTTCCCTGGACTGGTCTAGCTTAGTGATTTAAATGGGTTTTATTTGTTATGGTTTTGGCTTGCGGATCTCGTCATCTGGTATCTTGCCTAGTTTTGTATCTTGAGCTGGTTTACTGCTCAACTGCCCCTGTTTTGATTTGCTGTCTTGGTCGTGGTTATTCTTGTTCGGCCCAGTTCAGCTCAACAATCTCTTCTACAGCCAGCGGCCCCAATTCTGTCAGTACTGAGCAGGCGGAGGCTGACCTGTCAGAAGAGAAAGCTTCACCAACAGAAGACCTGTATATTATTATTATTATTATTATTATTATTATTATTATTATTATTATTAGCTGTTTTTGTTTTTGTTGTTATTGTTTGTTTGTTTGTATATTTATTTGTTTGTTTATTCAAACTGTTTGGTATGTGTCCATTTCCATCGCTGAGATTATTAGTTATGTATCATAGTTCAGTATTTTTAGTAATTCTGTCCATTGACTTTGAGAGGCGCCTGCATTTATTTAACCTTTACTACCAAAAATTCGTCAGCTCTAGTTCTAGCTGCTAAAGTGTGGTATAAGCCAATTATAGATGTAAAGGCCTATTTTGGCTAATATGCTTTTTCGTGCTAACATATTACAATAACCAAGATGTTCTGTCCAATCAATGGAAAATCACTATACAGTGCATCTAATGTTGATGTGCAAAAGAATCAAACCTTGTCATCCTTAATTCTGGTTAGTGGATTTCAGGTTGAGGAGCAGAATATTATTTGTCTTTGTTATTAATAGAAAATGATGCTCATATAAAATAGCCCATCGGCTAAATTATTTTACAGTGTAGATGCCCAGAGTGTATATAAATATTATTTGCTCAGTGTACTGTGTCGCTCTCACCTTTTACTGATGCAGTTCTTTACAATAATTTCTTGTATTCCTGGAAATATAAAAATGGCTAATTTTTAATTGCCAATGAATCATCTAAATCAAATGATGCGGCAGCAAACAAAATGTTGACTATTATCTTCGTAAGCAGAGTGTAAGCTGAAGAGAGACCACTGAAGATCACTGCCGTCACCCCCTCCCAAGAGAACAGCGTATACAAACTGTGATGCTTCGTTTTCTTCCTGGCAGTACCTATGATGATAAATGAAATGCGCGCCATGTGCCAGTATGTGTTTGCCGCTTATGTACTGCCCGAAGACATACGTAGGGCCTGAAACTATACAGAGGGGAAGAAGTTCGTAGTTAATACGGTGAGCGCGTGCATAATTTTTACAATGCTGCTAACCGTATATTCACATTTATCTCAGATTCATCTCACATTTATCTCAGACACGACGCTCAAAAAAAGAAACATATTTTCAAGTAGTTTCCGGTTCTTCCAATCGGCACATCGGCTCAAGACTTGTATTTATGTCCGATATGCAAGTTACTTGGTACAAAGTTTGTTTAATTTACACTTAATGGGAAATTAATTATTTTTATATTTAACCTTGATATTTATGCCTCATCATCCATATCCACTAAAAATAACTACAATTGTAAACTTAAATAGGACAACCGATAGTAAATCAGTTGTATTTTGTCATTTGCTTTGCATAGTGTTTATAATCAACGTTTCTTGCCATGGTCCTTGCCAGTGTTGTAAATGCAGTGAACAATTTAGGCTATATGTAAATACTGTTTATCCTAAAAGTAAATGTTAAACACCTTCGAAAATATTTTTGTGGATTATTTGCAGCGTCTGTAACTTAAAAAAAATCGTACAGATGATAGTAATTTGTTTTATAACAATATTCAAATGAAATACCTGTGAAGGTGAACGACGCATTTACAGATTAAATCAACAGACAACAAATAAATAGAAAAACACTTTCGCATGAACTTAACATTGCCTAGGCTTCACCCTACGGATTTCAGTAACTATGGAGTTCACCCCTGAAGTCTCATTACTACAACCCGTATTCTCCGTGACATTCATCCACTCCATCTCATTAAGAAAATCGCTCTTCAATGCTGATTATTTTATTTGGAAGCATAATTATATTTCTGTCGGATATATCACGGTTTAATCGAGTCCGCATGGAGGGCAGCTGCAATAATTAAAGGACCAGATGCGGCAGCCGACGCTACCTGGATTTCCAGCAGAAGAAGGGCACACCTGACAGCGCTTCGGCCTGACACGCTGTGCCACTTTCCTTCCATCTCCGGAGCTCAGACGCAACAACTTGCTATTCGTAATTCCCCAACTGTCACTGAATCACTTGCACGAAAAATGCAATTTGTTACAATTACATTTTTGCCAATAGAAAGTGGATTTTATATTTAGATTTCTGTTGCTAAGTGAATATGCATACGCCCAAATAACATTTGTTTTATTTATTTATTTATTTATTTTGCGGAGAAAATAGTATGCTGCCACAATGTGAGCTTTGATTCTTATGTAAAGATTACACAAAGTATGTGCCGGTCACATTCCGCAGTTTTGTCTGCTATTTTAAAAACTGCATTACTATTTTAGGCTATAGTCAGACGCCTAAACTGAAGCAGTTGCTAATGGGAAATGCTTGATGTCTGAGACAGATTTTCTTGTGATTTCCGCGAATGTTTTTCCTTTCTGTATAAGTATCACCGTAATATGTGCCTTTAGATTAACTTAGGAAAATGAACGGTTTCTTTCTATGTTTGCCTGGTATGACTTTGTGCAGTGCGTGACCAAGATAGGTGGTTTGGCTTATTCATCTTGAAATCTGCAACAACAACAACAACAAACTAACTATATAACTTTTTTGCTTTATTAAAAATCATATTTCAGTGCAATAGTTGTATATTACGATTTCTAAAATACAAAGGCTGTGGTCTATTTAAAATGAGTGAAAATCAGTTTAAAATCATCGCTTGTAATGAATTCATTACAGCTTCAAAATAATGTTTCAGTTTGACCAGGGGAATCGGATATCATATAAACAGACATGCTAATTGGATAAAAAATAATAATAATACAGTATAATAATAATCATTATTATTATCATTATACCGATATTATTATTATTGTTGTTGTTGTCGTTATTATTATTATTGTCGTCGTTGTTGTTATTATTATTATGAAGAAGAAGGGGAGGAAGGAGGAGAATTGCACGTTCATTTCAGAACGGCAAGATTCGGCTTTCTATCAAAGCCATCATCAATAATAGAAAAACATGGTTGTGTTATACCATAAATAAATAGAATTACCACTATTTAGTCAAATCAGCCATGATATAAAAAGTGCAATAATTTCGAAATGCACATTTCCAAAAGGTCGAATATCACATACCTTTACCCATCACAGTCACATAACATCAGTATCATTTCATTCCACCCACGTAAAAATCCACAAACTGTAGTTCGGTGACCTCTTAGCCGTTTTTCAACGAATTCTTCAGTCGTGCTGGTCCTCCACCTTTATAAAACCAAGGTGAAAATTTCTGAAGAGGTGAACATAGGATAACTTACTCCAGCGCGTCCGCGGTAATCGAATTTAACTCTGCAGGGTGATGCGAGTGGTCCTGGTATCACCAGACCAGCGAAATATAAAAGATAAGCGGATCCAGCGTATAACCTAGGAAAGAAGCAGAAAGGACTCGAAGCCGCAGAGGTTCTCGCTCGGCTGAATCTTTTGTGTGGTACTTAAAAGACTATTCACCATTTAATTGAGGCGGTTCATACTGATATCTGACAAAAGCCAATCTGTTCTAAATCTTGTTCGCCTCTGTATATATATATATATATATATGGGTCTTGGTGTATATTTTCATAGACAAAAACTTGCCGTTTTAGGCCTAATCACGTGGCATGATTTGTAGGACCACATTTCTTATGTCATATTTCACTTATTTGAGAATCATCGAGCTTGATCTACTATGCCTTCCGATGTGCAAGTTTTCAAATATATAGGTGTTTGTGTTGGCATATACAACAGGAATGTATTGTTCTTCAAAAAACCAATACAACTCAGTTAGATATATAGGCATGTATTTGCACAGATGTATCTGCAAAAGAATTTTGCTGAGATTTTAAATGCCAAATAAACGCGCAAAGGTGGTTGTATATTTGTGGTAATTATGATTTACAACACATAAACATTTAAGTTAAAAGCAGAAAAAGAAATGAGGTCATCAGAACAACATGAGTGGCTATGCGTCAAAGTAGGAAACATGTTTGTACTTCGCATAAATATATACAATTCTTAAAAATGAAAACTGTATATTTTGTGTTTAAATGAATGTACTCCGAGCTGCAATAGCTTATTTGGAATCGCATTTTGAAGAGGATCCGTTTTTGAACACTGGCGCTTTAATGGTGATTAAATACAAATATTAAAGGTGTGCCACGTTTATTATGTTTGGTTTAAAGTAGTTACAGAAATTAGATTAGGTAATTTCCCAGGATATAATTTTACATTGAAAGCTAATTAATCGAATTTTTGAATGGCTAGGAATAGGCTGGTGTTTGTCTAGTGAACCTGAGTGGCTGGCGACTGTCGCTAGAGGAGCAGGGCTTTGCTTCTGATTGGTTCATATCTGGAGAAGCTCATGGGTTACTTCAACTATTAGGCGCCACCCCATCGCCAACGAAGGACATTATAATGCAAGGGGCCTCCTTTATAAACACAAACCGAATTTTCCTTCATTTAGGATATATATACTTTTTCAGTAGGTTAAGTCGTATATTTATTTGGGAATTTTTGTGTTCTAGAGTGGCGCGTTATGCTATCACACGCCGAGCTTCTGGATGCTCGCCTCGGTGAGTTATCATCACCAAACTCCGGTCTTCAACTCTACTGTAAGCTGGTGTAATTTCTAATCTCACACTTTAACGATCAAAAGTTTTTTTCTTGAATTTATTGAATTCGATGTTTGTGGAATTATTTTTTATGCTTCAGTATCAATGTGAATATATAGAATATGATAGTATATACAGTATAACGTAATAGATTTGCCAAAATTATACAAATAATGGTCAGGCGGGATATGTGGTGTAGTACTGAAATTCTATTGTATCCTTTTAGAAGAAACGGTGCGGAAAACTTTATTTGGGAAATTTTGGTGTAAAATTGTAACTGTCATAGGCCTATATGTGCTGCTTTATTTACATCTAAGGTGCGTTACTGAAGGCTAAGAAATACAAATAATTTCTGTTATATCCTGCAGGGATGAAAGATGCCGCCGCAGAGCTTCTGGGACACAGGGAACCACTTAAATGTATTTTGGGGGCAGGTGGACCGGATTCCGGGCATCCTGGTGATCTAGCCGCGGGTCCCGACGTTGTTGAAGGGGCGACTCTTCTTCCCGGAGACGATATCAGCACCACTGGATCAAACCCATCTAGTATGCAGGTTAATTCAAAAGACCAGGAGAAACAACAACAACATCAGAACCCCAACCAGTCTGGTGGACAACCGAACCAGCAAAAACAAAAGAGGCACCGGACCCGTTTCACTCCGGCCCAATTAAACGAACTGGAGAGAAGCTTCGCGAAGACCCATTACCCAGATATTTTCATGAGAGAAGAGTTGGCGCTAAGAATTGGTCTGACGGAGTCACGTGTGCAGGTAAGTAAATACTTGAATACTGTACTATAAATGTGGGTTGAGAATTTTATAACTGTATTTGAGGGCTATTAAGGAAATTAAAACAAATTGTTAGAATGTTATAGATGCCGAGAATTATCTTTTTATGTAAAATATAGATTGCGCACTTATTCTGTGACTTCGCAGTGAAATTTGTCAGAATAAGGGGTAATAATTGGAATTTATGTCATTTAGTTTTGCAATAACGTAGCAGGTAAACGGAAATAAAATATATTCTGTGTACTATTGATTTTTATTCACTATTAGTTGTTATGAAATGATGAGCAATTAAATTTAGTATATATAGGCCTAGTGTTTGCACAGTTAACGCTGTTCGCTAATGTTGCTAGTAAATATTATGTATTGATTTATAAATTGTAACCGTAAGTGTAAATTTATTCCCGTGAAAATAAAAAGGAAAATCCCTTATAGGCAGTTTTGAGATTATGTTACAGATAAATTAGTTTTTTATGTGCAAAATCATATAGTTATGAATTGTACCAAGTGTAGTTTTACGGGGGTGTAATTTCGTATTGTGGAAAAGCTGCATGCAGTGTTGTTCGGATTTGCTTTAATACTGAATGTATTAATAACAAACAGTAGCGATATTATTACAAAATTCAGACAATTATTACTGGCATATAAACTGGGAATCAAATGTACGCTATGAGAATTGTTGTAGGCCTATGTGATTAATTTTTTAGGAGAAACTACGTAATACAGTTTATTTTGTTCCGACTGATGCTAAAATTGTGCATTAATGATAAAACTTAAGATTAGCAAGATTTGAACTTTTGGAATTGTATGATTATTGAACAGTAATTTTCACCTACATTTAAAAACTGTACAAGAAAATGTTTGTTAATGTGTTCTCAGTATTCTGTGAAAATATATTCATACAAATGTACTTTCGCTGATAAAAATATTTTTGGCAGCGAAATCACATTAGAATTGGTGTATCTTAATTTAACTATATATAGGCTAATAAAGATATCATAAAATGTGAAAACTGATAACTACAAGAACAAATAGTAATGTATCATGTTCTAAGGCGGCTGCTTACAAATGTCCATAGACAATAATCACGATTACATTTCCGCTTATTCATAATTGAAATCAGTTTTCGTTTTAATAAAAATACACGGTTTTTTCAGTGTAATAAACAATTACATTTAAAATTCCGTTATTACTTTGTTTTCAATATCGTTTATAGAAAAGGCGGTGTTTTGACTCATATTTTACTCTTGCAAGTATACCGCCCGAGTGATCACCTGAGTCAGCTATGTTCTCTTTAAGACGATCTATGGACTGTCACGTCTTAATAGAGAACAAGGTGATAGTATATAGTTTTTTAATGGAATGAGAAATTGTATTTTCTTTGCTTCCAAGTGTAATGAATTTGGTTCTGAATTTCACGGCTGGTTGCACGGAATGATCCCAAGATCCCTGGATCAAGGCGCCGTCGCCAGTTCCTTGCTAAATTCTCACATTAATCATCGACTGCCGTTCTTTGTGATCTTTATAAACTTCCACGGTCGCCATTGAATCAGAAAGTTACACAGTGATCGGCTCGATTTTAGTTATTTATATTTCGCTGCTATTTTTTTCAAACATACACTTCAAAGAACTATTAAAAACAACGTGTAGGACGACTTACTACCATTACTACTACTACTGCTACTACCACGAGGATTGCTAACTACTACTGCTACTATATAATAATAATAATAATAATAACAATAATAATAATAATAATAATAAGTTTCTGTCAGTGAGACTTGCCAAGAAACATGCTTTGAATTCTACTTGTTTACCTATCATTATTATTGTTGGTCTTGTCAAGCTCATTTCATTATTTTTGTTTTTTTCTTTCCCACTGAAGGTCTGGTTTCAGAACAGACGTGCCAAGTGGAAGAAACGCAAGAAGACCACTAATGTTTTCCGTGCCCCCGGCACGCTGCTGCCCACTCACGGCCTACCACAGTTTCCTTCTGCAGCGGCTGCCGCAGCGGCTGCCATGGGCGATAGTCTGTGCTCATTTCACGCCAATGATACGCGCTGGGCTACGGCCGGGATGCCCGGTGTTTCTCAGCTGCAGCTGCCACCTGCACTGGGCAGGCAGCAAGCAATGGCCCAGTCTTTGTCCCAGTGTAGCCTCGGAGCTGGGCCTTCTCCCAACAGCATGAGCTTGTCCAACAGCCTGGCGTCTAATGGAACCAGTCTACAGTCTCACCTCTATCAACCCACGTTTCCTGGTATGGTACCGGGCTCCCTTCCTGGGCCAAATAATGTTAATGGCTCATCCCAGCTTTGCAGCTCTCCGGACAATGATGTCTGGAGGGGCACTAGCATTGCCTCCCTTCGCCGCAAAGCACTTGAACACACAGTCTCTATGAGTTTCACTTAATTTTAACCACTAGAGTGGCCATATTTACTTATTTAGCCATGTATTTAATTGTATATTTATTTATTTAGTTTTTTATTTCCGTCTGTTCTTTAAACCCCTGTTATCTCGTAAAGTGAACGACCTGTAGATGCTTACAGTTATCATTGGTTATATATTGAGAGAATTAAAATAAAAGGTACATTTCTTAAAAATGGAGCTATAAAATGTCATCAATCAAACAGTGTGGAAACTGGAAACATTCCATGTTAATTTAACTTCTGTATTTGAATTACAATATATATGTTTTACTATCTTCATTTAATTTAATATTTATGGGTGCATTTCTTTATTTATTAAATAGGACCCGATTCCACATAAACCACGTCATTTGTCGATCGTAACTCAGAATGTTATGCAAGTACACAACAAAAGAATAATTATCATTCCCTTGTCAGATGTTAAGACAAATAATATGTCATTTTCATTGAATCATAGCCTTAATTTTATGTATTATGTTATTAATATTTTATTGACATGTTTCGGCAATGTTCAGTACATTATTGCAGTATGTAAATGTCACCTGTGCTCTGTGCATCTGCAGCTAAAGGCATAAGCAGTTGGTACTTATAATACTGGAAGTGGTAGACTACAGTTAAATAAGAAACACCCTATTTTAATACTGCATCAAGTAATCAAAAAACAGGGACATGGATAAGTTCATTTTATAATTACTTATCAGTGGGATAAGTTTGCACTTGCTGGCCAAAAACAAAAATGAGATATATTAATACAAATACAATGAGAATATAACCCCTGGGGAAGGAGTTATTTTTCGGCTTTTTTGTGTAGATGAAGTGTCCCCTTTACCTTCTGGTCGATTTGTGATCTGTTTAAGGTCTGTTTGTGCTTTGTTATTGATACTGGCTTTCTAAGATGTTCAGTCTAACACCAAACACAATTTTGTTTCCTGGAAGGTTTATATCACTTTAATGTAAATTGATAAATAAAATAATTTTCAGTATTTCATATTGTTATGGCTTTTTGTCTTCACTGGTTCTTGTTTGCACACCACAAAAATGTATATATATGCTACCAGAACGTCTTTTGAAAGAATAAACCATGAAATGATATTAAATCATTATTTGTTACAATATAACCTAGACTGATTCATGGTGGGGAAAAAAATAAAATGCTGTGCATAAGAAAGTGGCCAGTGTCTCAAACTCGTAATGTTTTATTGCTTTATGGCTTTAGAAGCTAAACATAATCACGCTTGTATTTGGTCTAGGAAACATCAATTCATTTTTTTAAAACCATTCCGTTTCTCAAGTTGTCATAGTTTTAAAAGATACTTTAATCCAATAATATGGATATACTTACAAGGTATGCTTACAAATAACAACCATTTCATATTTTATTGACAAAATTATTTATTAAAAAGGAGCATTTCCTTGTATTTCATAATACAAATTATTGCTCAATTGAACCATACAGTATGTATTACTGTTAGTAACATTTATAGATGATACAAAGCCTTATTGGTAACAGATTTTATTCTTTAACAAAAGCTACATTACACAAAAGAATATGAGTTGGTTTTTAACCTTTCAAGGCTTTTATAAAATGCTTCGACGATGCACTTAACCTCCATAGATAAAAAGCTTCTAGCAAGAAAAAAATGAGTAATGTAATTATAAATAACTCATTCAATCAATATGGATATATTAAGACGGTTAAATTAAGAGGAAGCAAATAACATGTTTTGGAGTTTTTGGAGTAATTACATCAGAATAGCTTTTTAAATAAATGTGAAACTGTATTGTACAGAAATGAAAAGTGGTGCATTTTTCTTGTGGACATTCTGTATCCCATTCATTGCTCAGTGGGTAATTTTCTCAGGTGGACATGTTGACCTCCTGCAGCTATAACTGGCAGCACCTGTAGATCATCACCATGGCAACAGTGCGATCTTACCTTCAATTTGTAAGAATTAACTATTACAATGAAATGAGTCAAAAAGCACCAGTCCATTTGGGAGTGTTTAGCACGTACCATCACTTGCTTGCCGATTGCCTGGAGAATCAGCTTAAAATTGTTTATTTGGTAGCATCACCTTGACAGCATTCATTGTGTAGCATCAGTTTGATAACAATTGATTTCTGGTGCATATGTTGCCTGAGCAAAGACAATTTGAGCTGGATTTTTTTCATGAAACAAGCTAAAAATGGAGAGGACCAATTAGCAACAAATTACAATTACACTTTTTCATTAGCACCCTTTATTCTATTGAGTAAGTCACGGAGGTTGCCCCTGGAGAGGCCATACAGGCAGTAGGTACCTGCTTTGTCGTCATTGTCTGATTTTTGTTGGTGCGTGTGAATGGAATAAGCAGCCATAGAGAATAAACAGACATACAGTGCCTTAGGTGCAGCCGTCCGCTGCCTGAGAATGTCATTTTCTCACTCAATTAAATCTGTGTTAAGGATGAAGAATGCTCCAATTAAACGGAGGGATTTAGACGGCCTGGAAAACATAGCGAATGAATTTAGCCCATTATCTGTCGTATCTGGGGCACGTGCCATGTCACATCATGACAAAAGAGGCTGGTTTATCACTCTCATCAGAGTCAATCAAGCAGTTGTTCGTCTCAGAAGAGTCTATTACACAAACTGTGCAAGGCTTTGGTGAGCCGAAGCAGATCTGGATGTGGGTACATCTAGTAAATGAATGGGAGGTAATCTGATGGTGTGGTCCTGACACAAGCACAATGAACCAAAGGCATAGGTTGGATAGAACACAACTTATATGCCTCTTGCTGCAGACCATTCATATTCTAGCTTTCACGGGACAACAGCGCCTCCTGTGGTGCTTCTCCCAACAACCCAGGGATGGTATTTCAGTCTTGTGTTGGGATGCTGGGAGACAGTAAATTGACCGTAATGAACCTTAAAAGTGGGAAATATTTGACTTCTTTATTAGCATCAATTTGTGACGTGCTGCTGATAATGGTTGATTTACACCTGGAGGAATCTGTATTGGCACCATTAAAGAAAAACCGTATATTAGTGGAATTTGAACTTAATGTTTTCATGTCATATGTTATTGAAAACAACCAAAAAACTCCCAGATTAATCTTGTTTTCATTCGGTACTGAATAAATGTATTTTGTTATAAACCAAACCAAGGAATTACAACTATATACTTGAGATTTTTATTTGAGAGGTGGATAATTAAAAAACAAAAACATTAAATTAGTAGTACCACAAGGCTCTTTTAAAATTTTATGGTTAAATGCATTTAGATAAAATTATGGCTAATAAATGACATACAGATGCCAATACAATAGTTTTATACAGGTTTCATTATTGCACACATATTTAGGAAAAATGGCATAAAAATCAATTGTATGTTATTCTGGACAAAAGGATCTACCAAACAAATAAATGTAAATGTCAATAGGAATCATGTATGGGTACACAATTCTTAACCAGCTGTATTCTATAGGGAAACTGGCCATCGAGTTCATTTCTACTGAAGATGGCCCATAAAACTTTGGGTGCTCATCGGCCATATTTCTATATTATATTATATATTATACTCTTATAGCGTAAAATGAGACATTTTAAAGAGAAATGGTAACACTTTACTTGATGGGGCACAAATAATATAGCATTATGTTATTACTTATGTATTAATTAACCACAGACCAAGTCTTTGTTACATACTGATCTCATGTTAATTCATCATTAATGAATCGTGATGCATGTTTTCTCTCAAGCCGTTACTATGCTTGTTATTATATCTGTTAATACTGTAAACCTTTGTGAACTACTGAAGGGAATCCTGAAGGAACAAGTAGTATATAACACAAGTTAAATACCCATTTCATGTTTGTTCAACATTAATAAATTGTGATGCATTTTTTATCACAAATACCAGCAATATTTATTCTTCATTTGTGCTTCAGTAGTAATTGAGTTATTACCAGAGGTGGAGATTTCAGGTCCTGAGAGTACAAATCCAGACCAAAATTTTGTTTCAACCAACCAGTTGAGAACACTGTGATTGTGACTCTTTATACTCAATTGGTTCTTTGAAACAAAATCTTGGTCTGGATTTGTTCTCTCTTGACCTGAAATCTCCACCTCTGGATATTACTATATCATTTGTACCCTGTCAAGTAAAGTGCTACCAGAAAATGTAGACTGCAACTCACCCACCCACCCATTTTCTGTAACCACTTGTCCTATTCAGAGTTACAGGGGGTCCAGAGCATGTCTTTGGACTACAGGGGGAAACCCCATATAGCATGGGGAGAACATGCAAACTCCACGCGTCAAGCAAAGGTGGAGACTCCAACCCTGGTCTCTGATGTGGGCGTTTGATGTGGCATTTTAAAGAGTTACAGACATCTTGGAACATATGAATATACTTTGCACTGCAAGTATACATTCAGAGTGATAACTGGGATTCCCTATTAGTGAGAGTAGGAATATGGACAAACACATGGGACCTTTAAAAGTATCTTCCAGCTCATTCACTTCACAAATAAGTTTTTCTAAAGCTTTTTTATCACATTTATCATAAATGCATACAATTTTAAACTGTCTTAAAACATTTGATTTTACTTCCGGGGGCAGAATGCATAAACTGTAGTTATGTTGGCAAAGTATGCATAAATAATTGTTTGTTTTCATGAAGCGCACTGGCCTGAAGCACTTTAATCATCTGAGTGTGACTGCCATTCATGGGACACATCTTAACTTTATATAAAGGTCTGTCCATCTGTCTTCTGTAACTTCTTGCCCTATTCAGGGTTACATGGGGTCTGGAGCCTATGGGTGCAAGGCAGGAATTAACCCATGATGCAGCACCAACCAGTTGTAGGCCACAATCACACCTATGGGCAGTTTAGTAACACCAATGAACTTCAGCATGTTTTTGGACTGGGGGGGTATGCAGAGTGTCCAGAAGAAACTCCATGATGACATAGGGAAAATGTGCAAAGTCCACACATGGAGCCACAGTAGAGACTCAAACCCAGGTCCGAGAAGTGTGAGTCAAGAGTGCTGACCACTGCACCACCCACATCCGTTCAGCCGTCCATCAATCAGCCATTGAGGTCTTCTAAAGACCTGGTATCAGTGATAAACAGAAAGGCTCCTTCTCATTGTGAATAATTGCAGTACTCCTATAGCTTTGAAAGCAGCACACCAGACATCAGTCATTTCAATTATTCTTCTTTGTAGTTCATCCCATTGTTGTCTCAGTTACACAGACCAACTTATACACAAGATGGATTGCCACATTCAAGTTCATGCTCTTTCAATAAATGAATTTGATGTTTCTCTTTAAAACCTAGTAGATCTCTTCAGACTGTATATATTTTTATGACATATAAGTAAATAGTTCAATTAGCAATTAGTGCATTGCACTAGCAACGTTTGTCTTATTCATTGGGGCTGACTGCGGATTGGGGAAGTGAGACTGTTGCAAACAGCACAATATGGCAGTTGAGACA
Source organism: Mormyrops attenuatus (assembly GCA_026777985.1). Classification (NCBI taxonomy): domain Eukaryota; kingdom Metazoa; phylum Chordata; class Actinopteri; order Osteoglossiformes; family Mormyridae; genus Mormyrops; species Mormyrops attenuatus. The sequence continues at coordinate 25,541,338 of JAODKC010000044.1, read as the reverse complement.
TAGATTTGTTCTGAAAATAATTAATTAATGTGTCTACTCAGATATTGCCTATTGCATTTTAGTGTTTCCTCAGAGGAAAAAAATCTACATTGTCTAAGGCAGTAGAATACAAGAAATGATTATTTTTTGTCTTAAATGGTCTTTCTCTAAGTACTTTTGGTAACAGACCTCTTACTGAGGTAATGAAGTAATCAACATGGAAATATTCGTATAACAATATTCGGTCACACTGTACTTGAGGGGACATGAATAATGCAGTAGTACATGCTTACATAATGTATTAATGAACCAGTGTCTAAGTGTTAGTTACATACTGATCCCATGCTTATTCATCATTAATCAGTCATGACAATTCATTTATTTCATTCCGGCAATATATTAGTTAACAGCAGTACACACTTACTTAATGCACTAATTAGTTAATAATGGTAAGACCACTTGAGGGGCAAAAATGATTTATTAACTCATGTACTACTCAAGAAAAAATCATAAATTAATGTAGGTTTCCCTATGAAATACATGAACTGTCATGATTGATTAATGATGAATGAACAGGGGATCCGTACTTAACAAATGCTTAGGTACTGGTTAATTAATGAATTAAGTAAGTGTGTACTGCTACATTACTCATGTCTTAAGTAACGTGTTACCCAATGACCTATTAAGGTGAAATGTGTTACATAACGTCCATCCATTTTCCAAACCACTTATCCCACTGGGTCGCAGGGAGTCCAGAGCCTATGGGCAGAAGGCGGGTAACAACCCAGGATGGGGGGGCCAGCCCATCACAGGGCACACTCACACATGCACACCTGCGGGCAATTTAGCAACCCCAATTAGCCGCAGCATGTCTTTGGACTGTGGGAAAAAACCGGAGTACCTGAAGGAAACCCCATGATGACATGGGGAGAACATGCAAACTCCACAGACATAGAACTCAGGCGGAGACTCGAACCCCAGTCCCAGAGGTGTGAGGCAACAGTGCTAACCACTGCACCACCATGCCACCCCACATTGCATAGCAATCAATACTAAATACCCATATTACATATTACCAATATTACACAAGTTAGTTATTTATTATACACAAAACTTTTTACACACAAATACCTGAAACCTGAAGGCCCCATGAAAGCATATCATACCTCCCCCCCCAGTGTGTGTGTGTGTGTGTGTATATATATCTCACATGCAACAGTGTAATGTGCTCTTGCATAAAACTTCTTAGTCCAAAAGAATATTGGTTAGGATGGCAATTACAGGTCTAGTATACTCTTAAATGTGCAAAAGCACATCACAAATATAGCTTTTTCCTGTATTTAACTATTTTTCCAGTGTAGGGAAAACACTAGGCAAACTACATTGTTACTTAAATTGATTGCCCTTTCAGAGGGTGGGACTGGACTGTGTGTCTGCCTGGGCGGACGCCAACCAGGATCCTGAGATATTTCATGTGTGGTGGGTGCAGCACTGCGCTGTACCAGTACATGCTCCCCAACCTGACCTGGCCTAATGAATTTTAGATGTTCACTTTTATTTTTCATATAGCACTATGCGTTTTTATGATCTTGAGTGTCATTTCATTCCTGTTAAGTTCTGTAATAGTACTCTCAAAGATTAGACAAAAAAATCAACACTGCATGGCTGGCTGCGTACCCTCTCACCTCTACAGAGATGCAGATCTCTTACTCCAGAATATATGTCAGGTAATATCTGACATCGGCCTGCACGTGTGATCACTAAAACAAGGCTATCATTTGTTTCGGCTGACAGATATCGGCTGGTGGTTACGGTTCCTTTCAAGTCTGTCTGTGATTAAAGATTGCATTCTAACACTTCATTAGTTATTTCTGAGTAGACTTTGGCAGATGAACGCTTGTCAGCGCTGCCTTCACTCCACCCAGACAAGGGTGCCTGACAAAACCCAGGAGGTCCACATCATTCACTCCATCTCAGTTACATTCACTCTAAATAAAGACGTCTGCTTTTCACCATTATTCTTCATGAGGCCCACGATCTTCACATAAGGTTTGAAAGATGCATAGAAAACAATAAACATCAGCTTAAGGTGGCATGGGTATATTTTTGTCACTAGCTTTTAAAAATGGATTTCTTTTGTTTTATATACCTTTTCTGGTTCGTTATGTGTATTGAACTGTGTAACTTGCACCAGTTACACAATTCATGGAATGATGGCATGTATGGAGACAGCAGTGTAGTAACAGATCTGAGTGGCTGGAAATAAGTCATGCAGCTGGACCTTGTCACTGTCTTTGGTTCTTCACTCTTTTCCTGATGTTGTACTATCGGCGATGGCAGACATACAGTTAGCATATGCAGCTATTACAGGAAAGTCAATATGCTGCTGGCTATTACTGAAGCAATTGAAATATTTTGAAATAATATTCACACCCACAGAGAAACTAGATATGTTGTGCAATGAAGAAAAATCAACAATGGCACCCAGTAACAGTGTCACTGGAAGCCCATGGATGCCCCTGCCGGCATCCTCCGCCGACAGTGGAAAGGGCAAGATGGACAGTTGCCCAGGGTGCTGAGGGCACTTAGGATCTGCCCATTCGCACGGAAATGTGATAGTTTCACTGAATGTTTTCAAGGAAATTTACAGCAAAGCTTTATTTAACACTCACCATACATGGTGGAGCTTATACTGTTTTGATACTCTTACACCCTTAAAAATCAAATCCCAGATGTATTCAGGGCATTGGGTCAAATGGATCAGCACAATTTTGCTTCATATTAAGGTTGCATTTCATGTTCATAACATTCTTATTGGAAGCAAAGAAACATCAGGTGTCGATTTTGAAAAGGTTATGATTGATGCTCAAAATTTTGTGCACAATTTTTCACTTAGTTGTAAAGTATAGATCTTCATGTGCCCTATTATATATAAACTAGGAACATTGTAAGGAATAAGTCTGAGGCAAAAGGTCAAATCATCTCCATTTTATCGCACTCATGCCGAATGCCGAATACTTTTCCAGCTGATAAACTGGTATTGTCTCCATAGATCGATGTTAAAGATTTTTATCTTTTATCTTTCATATATCCTCTATCTGTGATATCATCATAAGTATCATGGTGATTTAAGGAGATACGGCTTGACGGTTGCTGGTTCATGCCCTGAGGCCCTGCTCTCCTATCCTTTGCCATACTCTCTCTTCGCCTCTGCCTTGGTAGAGGCAGTTTGCTTCTCACTGTCTCTTCTCACTCTGCCTTAGTTAAATGGTCACCCTTGACAGGTGTCTTTGACTTATCCTTTTTAGAACATGGAAATCACCTTGCAAACCTGACAGATGCAGCAAAGTGACAGCAGGTCAAAGGCATCAGCCTCCCAGTCCCAAGGGACCAATCGGGTGTGATCTCCACCTGTCTGCACGTTGTCTACATGTAACATAAGTGTTTGGGGATTACCCCGACAAACAACTCTCTCATCTTGGACACTAATAATTACGACCAGAAAATAACAATACTTTCAAACAGTTGAAAACATTATTTCCAATAGTGCCACTATAAAATTTTTTATTGGACAAACCTGTCACAAAATTTCCCACCACGATTTGTTCATACCAAGTGGCCTTATGCAGCTCTGCAGTACCACCTAGTGGTGATTTAAAAAATATTTAGTAGGTTTACAAAGGAAGCCAGTTAAACAGAATAGAATAGGTCTTTAGGACTTTACTGATCCCCGAATGACAGCAGCGGAAAACATCAATGACAAACAACTTAGTTCCAAATGTAATGTGTGTGTATATAGGTACAAGTCCTGTATGTGATATATTATATACAAACATATATACACATACATACATATATACACATACATATGTACACTACCACTCAAAAGTTTTTGCATACACTGAGATCCTCTACGTTTGCATGTTACTCACATTGACTTAAAAACACAGTATTCTTTGCTAACAAACACATTTACGGTATATTTGCCATTCGGGAGCAGTGGGTGGCTCAGTGGGCTGAGCCTCTTTCTGTGATTGGAAGGTCGCTGGTTCAAGCCTGGGCTTGGCACATCTATAGCTCCTCAAGCAAGGTCTGTAACCCCCCCCAGCTCCTTGGGTGGCTGCCCTTCATGGCCAGCTTACTTTCACCTACAGAGAGCAAGATGGGGGAGGCACAAAGAGAATTCCCCCTTGGGGATCAATAAAAGTATATATTATTGAGTACATTTATTAGCAAGAAAATGTCTTATCTTTCCTTCATCCTCTAGCAGTCATAACAGAATAGAAAATTCAAGACATTCTTTCTACAAAGGACATGTGTGTGTGTGTTATATATGTTCAACCGTGGGCACCACATTTTCCCACAATGTAATAAAATCCTGTTATTTTGATATTGTGGGGACCATTATCAGGCCCCCACAAAGATCTGTGAATGCAATTAAAAAAAAAAGCCAAATGTCTCGTATTTTGTTTGGTTACTTATGGTTAAGGTCAGGGCTGGGTAGGGGTTAAGGTCGTCATGTTGGGATTAGAGTTTTCTCCATAGAAATGAATGGAGAGTCCCCACAAAGGTACAATTACAAACCTCTGTGTGTGTGCGTGTTAGTAAATATAACTGAAAAATTAAGAACAGAGTGATATGACTTGTACACATTGTGCCAGATAGATAAATAGATGCTGCCACACTGGGTATGTGTAGTGTTATATTGCACCTCAGTAATAAGGAGGCATCATTCTGCTCAATGTACTGAATGCATATGCCATCCAGTATGTCCCCTGCCTTATGCCTGGTGCTTCCAAGCATCCATACAGGACGAACAGTCATAGAACATGAAAAGGTAGACATATCCAAACACAAATACAGTTATACTTTCACAATTTAACACTACTATACTCTTATACTTTACATAAACACTGCATATTAAAATAAAAACACATATAGTGTAACCCTTCCCTCAACTCTAAGTCACTTTGGATAAAAGCATCAGATAAATGAGAAACATGATTAATGTACTATTTGTCTACTGCCATTCAAAAAAGGCCAAACGAAACACAATAATTAAACACTGAACAGTAAAGGGATCAAAATGCAACAACTAAGCTGTGAAAATGTAAGCAATGTCTACCATAGCGGTCAAAGGACCACATCACATAAAATACCATTCATCTCTATTCTCACTATAAGAGAATATATGCAAGCAATGTTTTAGCATGGGCTGCATTCCGATTAAACATCCTGGGCCGTTTCCTCTCTCAGTGGCCACACATCAAATTTCCCATACAAGGAATATTCAGTTACTGTGCTGGAGGGAACATTTATCCAGATAATGGTGTCCAGAATTCAAGCTCTTTCCACCATTAAAACTCATAAAAGGAGTGAAATTGATACTGGAAAAACAGGTAATGGGTACAGGGTGGATCAGTGCTCACCTGAAGCAAACCTTGATTTGAACAGTTCTGCTTTCTTTTTATCCAGTGTACCTTACACACCATGTGGGGCTGTTGGGTCCACTATACAGAGATTTTATTCAGTCAATGATATTAAAAAATAGAACAGTTGCCAGAGGTCAATTTCTCAAAAAATACATGGTTTTGCACAAGGGTATGGCTTACATTTATCATGCACTATATGCAGTAGTACAACGGCAGTGGGGTAGGTATGAGAAGTGGTGCAGAATGTGTTAGTCAGGCTACCATCTTCCCCAAAGTCAGACAGCTATGAGAACGAGAGCCAGCTCTGTCTTTTGATTGCTAATCAATAGGATGACATGGAGCAACTGGTTCTGTTCAGCCAATCCCGGATGAGGACACCGACTGGGGAGGAAATGGAGACCAACAAAACCATGTGTGATTTTCAGGGGTTGTTTTCCTGTTTTAGCTGAGAAAAGCAAGGAGGCAGCAGTGATTAAAAAAATGTTTGATTCTCTGAATACTCTGCTGGTAATAGCTGAGCAGGATTTCCCCAGGAGAAGCAAACTGCTGTGAAGAAAGGGAACAAGATGAAGAGTAACCCCCCCTCCCCAGGACACTGATCAAATCAGGGTGTGTCATATCGTGGGGTTTTTGCCTTGACCTCCTCTGTGCAACCTCAGTTTTCTGTGATGATGACCCGGAGATGACCTTCTTCATCTTCTTCTTCTTGCTCTGTATATACTATCATCCAACCACTTGATCTTTACACTTGTCATACCCCAGTTCTCCCTATCCTCTTGACTGCTAGTAATCCAATGATGTCATCGCATTTGGCCCCCTATGCATTGATGATCTTTTTTCAGGTCACCTTGATGTTCCTCACATCTCACAGGACCTATTTAAATGGTACTGAAGTGCTCCCACTCATTCTGGGCCAAATATGAATTGGATTATGGCAGATGATTCCCAGCACGTCCGGTGTATTGGGGCAGGAGGGGAGTAGTGCTGCACTCAGCAAACTTTTCCTTTTACAAAACATCAGTTTCCTGTACTCTAAGATAAGAAACTTTGCATGCAAGCATATTAGCGTTATCCTTTAATGTTTTTGTAGTTGTTCTGCAGTTGTGTTTCGTCTAATAGGGTCTCGGCCCCATTTTATGCCGACTCTTTATGCCGATTTTAGTCCTCCTGTCTAAGACGAGTGTTCAGTCCACAGAACAGATCTTCATCTGTCATTCTGCCTCATAATGTTCATTAATAGATATAGAATTTCAGTAAATTTCACTGTGGTTCTGCCTAAAACAACATTACTTGGGTAAAAGTGAACCTCTCAAAGAGTGAAACTACAACAGCGAATACTTCTGTCATTAACCTGGATAAACATTCATCAATAGTATTTACATTCATCCATCTTCCATATGTAGTTATCCAATATGGAATTGCTGAGTCTGGGTGGAAATCAAACTCACAGTCCTAGAGGTATGAAGCCACAGTGCCACCCTTTATAGGTATGGTTAATTATTATTAATAATCATTCTTACAAGAATCACTAGTAATTATTATTAAAATAATTATGCAAAAATCTGACATTAAGAAGAGCATCAATCACGAATCAATAAAAGAAACATGTATTTGTGTTAAAAACAAAGCTAACACAATAACTTGAAATTCCATACAACAGTAAGCCTGTGACTACACAGAGAAGAGGAATACATGCCTAAGTACAACAGGCACAACAGTCCAGAATCAAAATTCAACATAAAAACCTCCTTTGAAAAACTCCCCAAGAATCTCATTAACAAAAAAGTATAAAATCCATCGCTCCTCATTATGGCGGCTTGAATTATAAGTAATCAAAGTACGAGAATGGGGGGGGGGAAATCCATGGTGTGTCACAAACAATATTTCTCTGTCTATACAATCAAAAACTGGGAGGGACAGCTAATTACCACCCCTGGTAAGATTAATGATCCTTTCAGTTGATTCAACTTAAACTCCCCACAATGGAGGTCATTCTGAGTAGAGTTTAAGCAGGGGCTGCAGTGTAGTTACTATTATTGCATAGCCTGAAGGGCATGCATTTCCACTGCAGCTCCACATGCCAGCAGCTGTAGCAATGTGACTGTAGTACAATTATACACTTATTAAGACAGGTCACGGTTAAGGTCAGTGTTAACAGTGCGTTCCAAGCACATCAAGCATTCTGTCTGGTTTCAATTAACTTCATTGTACAATTGAAAATGTTATTCAAATGTTCTAGAATAAAAGTTTTAACTAGCGAGGTTGACCTTGAGGGAGGCTATCCTGTTCAAGTTGGAAAAGTGGCAGTTCATTTTAACATTTATCCTTGTGTGGAGTTTGCACATTCTCTCTCTTCTCTGGGTTTTATTCCATGGAGGAGAAGGAAATGGCTGCAGTGTGTGAGAGTGTCCTATAGGAACTGCTGTCCCATGTTGGATGTCCCCTAATCTGAAGCCTGGAGCTTCCTGAGGGTCACTGTGACCCTCTGCTGCATAAGCGCTTATGAGAAATGGATGGATGAACAAGTCCTTTAGATATCAAATACAACAGAATTGAACTGGTATTTGAACTAGTATTAAATCAAAAGAATGACACAGTGACTCAGTAGGTAACACTACTTGGGCCTTACACCCCCAAGGCTGTGGGTTTGATTTCCACCCCCAGCTCTGCATGAGGAGTTTAAATCATCTCCCCATATTCACCTGTGTTTCCTCTAGGTAATCCTATTTTTTCTGCAATAGCATATGTTTTGTTTAATTGGGGCATCTAAACTTGCCTTTATGTTTGGTGATGCATATCAGAGTGTGTCCTTCGATGATCTGGCATCCTGTCTGAGATGCCCTGTGCTACTTGAAAATGGCTCCAGGCTAATCATGACTGTGAATAAGATTAGGACCAGCAAGGGCTACCGAATTCATACTACACACGCAAGCCAACAAAATAATGAAATGTTAAAAGACTGAATGAAATGGAATTCATCTCAACTGTCACTCCAGAGGCCTTAATTACATAATTTTAAAACTATCAAACCCTTTCAATAACAATTATTTTATCCATCCATATTCTAACAGTTTTTCTTGGTTAAGGTACGGGTTAGTGTAGAGCTGGAGTCTATCCAGATGGCATAGTGCCCAAGGCTGGAGTACACCTTAGATGGGATGTCAGTCCTTCACATGGAACATACACACATTTAATTATACCACTCAAGCAATTCAGTGATGCTGGTTTGCGGACTGTGGGAGGAAACTGAAGGATCTTGGTACAGGGAGTAGAATCCTTACAGAGCACTATTTCAGCTGCTTTCATTTTTCAGGAGAAAAGGTAACTGATTAAAAATAATAATTTAGTATTTAAGAAAAAAAAATCATCATTTAGTCATTTAAATTTTTAAAAATGGAGTTTGGATGACTAATCCTAAAATGATTTTCCCTGATTCACATGTGGGATATTTGTGATTTTTCACTGAAATATATGATCAATAGAAAAAGACACAGTTGAAGTCCAAAATATGGTCCAAAATATCTGGATCCAAATGACCCTTCTGTGAGGTTTTATAGATAATTTCTCATAAGAAAAAAAGCTGCATGAATACCAGATGGTGCAGCACTTTTCATCTTTGTGCTGTAGTTGCCTTCTTGAGAGCAGCAGAATAGAAACCCAGAATATATTTCTGTACAGATTTTCCTTCTCTCCATGATCGCTTTATATAAGAGGAAGATGGGTCACTTCAAGTACATGTATTTTTTGACCCCACTAGATGGAGCTCTTTGTACGAAAAACGGCACAAAGCATGCCCCAAAGCAAACCGAGAGCACCATCTAGTGGTATCAAAAAATACTGCGAGTGGTTCATGAAGCATCATTTTGCCCATTGCTAACTGAGAGCAGAGCCAGCTCTATAGCCATATCGACAAGCAAAGTTTACAGCCCAAGGTACGTACATTTCTGCTTCAGAGGAATTTGTATGCAAACCATTACTACTGACAGGAGGCAGAGTGAATAAGATCCTTAAAACTTAAGTGTAAGACTATAGATCACATTGCATGTTGAGGACTTTATAAAGCTAATATGAGTTCAGTGCATAGTCTCTGAAGTGTGAATGTCTGCCTGAAATTCACACCTCGACACATTCTTAGGTCTCTTTTATAGTGATTTTGAAATAAAATGACCTCCCTCAAGCTGCAAGTCAACAATCATGGAACAATCAGGCTTCTTTGGCCAGGTCAAGGAACCTTCCATGTTGGCTGGTTTATGTTCTATCTGAATGATTCATTAAAATTGTTTGATTAAGGTGGTAAATAAATGCTGTCACATTTTACACTACTGTCTGCCTGTTTGGGGAATATTCTTGATACAAACTAAATCTAGGCCTATCTAAAATTAGCAACAGAACAGAGGTATGGTAACTGAAATATTTTACTAATGAATGGTTACTTGAATAATCAATTGATGTTTTGATTAGAATTTTTAGCAGTTTGTCTTAACAAATTACCCAAAGTTAAATAAAGGTACGACAGGATTATGTCAAATTAATTTTATTTTAATAGAAGTGGTTTTAATGAAAATGTCCCTGTGAATTTTTGAAAGGCTCTTAATAAATGTGATATCTGCAACAGTCTGCGTTTGTAATAGTCCATTAGCTGTAGCAAAAACAAATGATCTTCTGCTTTCAGTGGCCAAAAGGAAAACAAGATTTATTAGTTTCAGAATCGCAGAAATGGTCTATTTCTGGAGAATTGCTAAGTTAAACACTTGCACTTGTACTAGATAAGTGGTTGGCAGATGGATAGATAGATGCATGTTACACCAAAACAGAATTAAATTTGCTCCAGTAGACTGTGCTGCCTCTACTCACCTTCAGCAATGTGCTTTAAACCTAAAAACGGTTTTTGATATAGTTGCATAACATAAAGGAAAACTTATTCCAGCCGCCTTCAGTCCTTTATAACACTATATTTAATTTTGGCTTTATATCTATAGACAGTGCATACTGTACACAACACTTGGTATGACTTGTTCCAATTTCTTATTCAATTAGAGAAGAGTACTGGTACTTATTTGGGTTTATTTATGTGTTGTTCAGATTTTTTATTTTTTGTCGAACTAATCGAAACAGGTGACTCTTACAGTGTATTTTACGCTGAATTCAAATATCTACTTGGAATTTCTCTGTCAGAGTTTCCGCCCAGGTTCCATGTGGAGTTTACAGGTTCTCCCCGAGTTATCGTGGGGTTTCATCCGGGTACCCTGGTTTCCCCCCACAGTCCAATAACTGCTGAGGCAAATTGGAGTTACCAGATTGCCCGTACTGTAGGTGTGCATGTGTGAGTGGCTGGTGTGTGAGTGTGCCCTGCGATGGGTTGATGCCCCATCCTGGGTTGTTCCCTGCCTTGCACCCATAGCATCTGGGATAGGCTCTGGACTCCCCGTGACCCTGAATAGGACAAACAGTTACAGAAAATGGATGGATGGTTGGATGAATTTCTCTATCACATAAGGATTTTGAATAACACACAAACTTTACGCTATATGTATATTTATATTATAGGTGCATGGTGGAAGTGATTCATCGAAAGGGTAGAAGTGTATGATTTTCTGTTGCCCTCAGGAACATCCCTTGAGGGTTCAGCGGAAGTTGGCAAGTATAATGGGACTCCACTCGCCTTCATATTGTTCTTCCATATTGGTGAGAGAGCGGGATCCTTTCTTAGCATGTCCAAATGTGTTACAGAGTTTAAGCTCTGATTAAACAGACTTACAATACTTTGTGCCCTCCTATAAAGTCTTAAAAATGTTCATAAGTGGAATAAAATCATTTTTTCTAAATTGAAGTTTATTATGGCCGTACATTCTTAATAAGGAATTAAATTGTTTGAATATAGCCTCAAATGATATCACTGAAAAACTATGTGTGATAGCAAAATTCTGAGTGCATTTTTTAAAATCAGTATTAAAAATTACACGGAATGTCATGACCCATCGTTCCACCCCCTCGTTGACCACGCCTACTCGTTACCCTCTTGTGGATTCCCAGTGTTTACCAGCTGTTTCGAGTAGTCTTCGTTAGTTCAGTGTATTTAAGTCCACGTCAGAGTTTGTTTCCCTAGTTCTGTCATTGTAGTGTTACGTGCTGTTTCCTCCCTGTGCCCTTCGGTTCTTTGTTAAATCCCTTGATTTTGCCCTAGTCCTGTTCTCCCTTGCCTGCTTTCCCGGTCCGTGCTGTGCGTTCGTAACACGGAAGAACACACACAGTTGTTTACTAATAACGTTTGAATTAATATAATCTAAATATTTTGCGGATTTAAACAGTAATGATTACACAGAAAAATAATCTGGGGGATGGAATTTAGTCTAATTCAATGCATGTATGAGATTGTTTAGTCATGCTGATATGTTTTAGCTACGTATAAGTCTACTCTTTGCTCGTATAAAACTGCGCATATTTTGGATGAACAACAAGCTGCCGATCACCCCCAGCAGGTGTCGCTATATAATAGCAAATTATGTAACTTTATTACGTTTAGATACCGATTTGCTAAGCACACAGGTAAAATGAGAAATTCATAAAATAATATTTTATCGATATGGAATTTTTCGGGCATATCGTTAAGGCAGCAGACTGTACGCTGTGAACTTGGACCCCGCTCGTTATAAGTCGTCAAACAAATCCTGGACAAATTGACATCAGATTCTGGATTGGGTTACCCGCTAAACGATATCCACTATTTTCAGTCCGTGGAACTCTAATTTCACAGTTCCAGTTTCATTGGGATTAAAAGGTCTTGACAGCAAGTCAAGATAAAATATAAGAACATCTTTCAAAGTGGTGAGATTAGTAAGCAATTTCAGTAATTTATGTTTTCCAGTCGTCAGAGCCACCAGTATCTCACTGGATGAGTATGAGCCTGCTGCTTTAACCCTGTCAAGCATCAATAGGCTTAATTAGCTACAATTCCCAAAAATATATATATATTTTTAAAAGAAAAACTGTTATAACTGTTTATATCCTCAAAACGCGGAAGTAAATGTTGGATATTAAAGCGAAAATGAAGTAAATCTTTTTTTAAGGCGGCCAGCATTTACTAATATCATTGAATAAAATTACGCTGTGTTGCAGCACAATACGTGGTCTATCATCAGCAACACCAGAAGGATATAATGGGTTTACGGAACTACGCAGAATCAAACTAATGGCAGAAACCTGTAAACCTGCAATATAAGTAAATCTTTTTGCAAGTAATAATAATATTAAATATGAGTAAACCAATTCATTATATTATGATTATTTACTTGCTAGATTATGAAGCAATAAAGAAAACTGGAAATAAAAATAAAATAAAGGAACTTGTCAAAAAATACTTTCCTTCCCTTCATCTTTTCTGGAGCTTTGTATTTTGTTTGTTACTATAACAAAAATCATTAAGTATGCGGGTTACATTCCATTTCTAGTTGAACTTTTATTTGTAGCTTTGTAAACTTCATTTCAAGTGCTAGACTCACATTGTAGAGCCCTCAGTGTCTGCTGCACCTTGAAAACAATGAAAATATGTGGTCAACAATCACCCAAACAGATTGGATTATTTGTATGTCCTTGTCGGTTTCAAATTAAGAAATGCATTCAGGACATTACACGTGTAAAACAAATCTTCTTCTTTTTTACAGAAGAATTACACACACAAGCAATAACCATCTCTCCCACGAGCTCTCAGGAGGTGTAACGTGCTGTCAGAGGCTGCAGATGCCACATAACTCCTATTCAATGTCATTTTCCTCACCCGTGTCCCTTAATAGGAACGCTTGCAAGTATCTCACATCAGCAAAAATGCTTCAGGAGAGAGGAGTCAACATGCATGACTTCAGATAACAAACTGGAAATTTGATTACTGAGCAACAAATCTATGAGATGGTGACAATCAAATAGTAAATTACCTCTGTGAAAATCCATTCCCTTGGATATCCAACATTTCCCCACACACCGCATTCCCATCTTGTCTCTAAACCTTTTTGTTCTCTCAGGATTTCTAGGTAATATTACTTAACCTGCCTCCTTACTGACCTATCTGTGTTCATTTTTCGCTTGCCCTGTCCATACTGTATCACATCATTCATTTGTGTTGTGTAACCTATTAGATGCTATATACTATTGCAATACTACAAGTTACTATGCTATTATTATAATGCTGTTGTTACAGCACAGCATGACAGAAGTATGATTTATGGTGTGGCTTATGGAAACATAGGGACCTTTTGTTATAAACTGCACTCATAGACTTGGGGAAAAAAAAGGACCATGAGGGGTCAATCAAAGCAGGAGGGTAAAACAAGAACTAATGACAGTTAAACTAAACACGAGGAAAAAAACGAACACCAAACACCTTTGGGAGCACAAGCAAGGGGAAAAAAACGCAAGACAGCATGCACAACGCCATGCTTAGGAACAGGGCAAGGGCAGACATATACAGCACCAGTCAAAAATATACCCACAGAAATACAAATAAACCATGTTCTCTATATTTAGGAATAATTCTAAAGGCATCAAAACTATAAAATATTATATATAGAACTATGCACTGACACAAAATGTATAAAAAAATAATTATTTGTTGGGGGGAGGACAGCATTGTGGGTTGGGACTCAGAAGGTTGCTGGTTCAAATCCTTGGGTTGGCAGTGATGCGACCATCGGGCCCTTAAGCATGGCCCTTAACCCCAACTGCTCCAGGACTGGCTGACCCTACAGTCTCCTCTATGCTGGTTCCATGAGGTGGCCTCCTGGGATGCTTTTCCTGCTGTCCTGAAGGGGGTCCCCCATGTGCTGAGCCCTCATTGGCCGCTTTTCCTTCACTCTCTGGTCAAACTCCTCCAAAACTATTTCTACTGTGTTTAGGACAGGTGGCCAGGTCATGTGATGTGACACGCTATCACTCTCCTTTGTAGGCAGCTTGACGTATCCAAACTTTTGACTGGAACTGTATGCATGTAGTGACGAGGGCTAGACAAGAAACAGGTGTGGGCCATTGATGATTAACCAAACACTAGGGACTAGGAGTTAGAAGACACAGGTGAGGGTCATAATCACAACACAATAAGGACTCAAACACTAAGAGATACTAGGAAATGGGATACAGAAAATTACTACTAAACTATAAACAAGGAGGGATAACAAAAACAAAGGCACAAAGACAAGAACCAATACTGAAACAATTAACATGGGGAAATACAGTTCTGAGGCAGAAAACAAAATGTCCAACAATAATTGAGGCTGGTCTCCGGCACTGTATAAATTGACTCAATGCTATCTGAAAGGTCGAGTATTGCTCTGGCAGAAGGACTAAATGTAAAAAATCGTGCCTCGTTTAATGAAGGTAGACAAGTAGCGTACAAGCAAAATACGACATCAGACCAGCAGTTGTCTGGTTTCTTCATAGGAGATAAAGCACTTCCAGAAAAGGAGAGTGGAATTGTGGGAGGGCTGACTACACACCGACTGTCCTCTACAGAACTTATCTTGGAAAAAAAATCTGCTTTAAATGTTAAATGTTTTAGATGTATTGATTAGTTACTTATCAGCGTGATCAACTAATTCTGGTTTTGTTCCTCTCTTTATTTTATCAGCGTCATTGAACAAGCACATTGTTTGCTCGTCATGACGACAGAACCAGTCAGACCAGTTTTACTGCTTGTTACATAGACTGCTAGAGAACTTCACTGTTCTCAGAATTTTTTCAATTTTTTCCCACACAAACTCCAAATTAAATTAAATGCATATTGAAAAGTAGTTCATTATCAGAACGCATTAATTATCCTGGAGATAACTGCTTAGAAAGTATGTATATCCCCAAGCTTCGAGTTTGACTCTATACACTTAATAAATGTTTGTGGTCCCAAGAATGGTGTTCAATTATGCCCCCAGGATGACATGCAGAGGCTTCAAAGGCCAATGATCTGGTTTACACTGGTTGGGCTTTTGTCCTTCATAAAGAGTGCCATTCCATTTTTCATTCAGACTGTATAGTGTATAGGGGAATTGTAGTCAGCCAACAGGCCATGTCGTGTGCAATGTGCCTGGGAAAAAAAATCGAAAGATGGAACAAACCACTGGGAAACACTGCACTGCTGGGAAAGTCCTGCAGCATATTGATATATTTACAGTTTATTCTTTTATAAAAACCTGCTCCTCAGTAAGCATTTAGTTCTTGAGATATTTTTTGTATTTGTGCCAATTGCATTTTACCATGAATTATGATTAGTGCATTAATGAAAAACTATCCATCCATTTTATATGCCTTCTTGTCCTATGCAGGGCCATGTGGGTCAAGCCAATCCTGGAAGTTACAGGCAGGGAATAACCAGGACTGGGCACCAATACATCACAGGGCATGCACAACATTCACACACACACACACACACACACACACTCTCCTACGGACAATTTGACAACTAGAAAGTACTGATAATGTAAAAAAAAAGCACACACACACAAAGAAAGTAATACAAAATAATGAACATGTAACAATAAATGTGGCCATGTTTACTTTGTAATGTCAGCAGATAAAAAGGGATTTACAATCAGGTTGTGCAATGGGCTTTCCAGAGTGACATGCCCAGGCCCCCACTCTGTTTGCATTGATTTCATCAAGTCCAAAAATGCTGTTTGGCTGTAACCTGGTGACTATAAATCGTCAACGATGTTTGCACAAACCTGTAAGCTGCAACGGATGACGTGCCAATTGCACTGTTTCTCCCAGGGTATGCTCTGGATCTCCCTGGCCACTCATATTACTCATCCACAAACACAGTGAAGAATGAACAAGCGACTGATGATTAGTGTTTATTTTACAAATTTATGATGAGCAGTGGTCAATATAATTATGGACATCTTCTGGAAATGGACACGTTACCTTAAATATTACAATGAATAAAAGATTAAAACACGCTCAAGAATTAAGTGAAAACATATTATATAGCTAAACGTATCTGGACACTCCTATTAATTGGAAGAATTGTCAAATTAATCCACACCCATTGCTCACAAAGGTGAATAATTAATAAGAGTCGTGCAATAACCTCCAACAATTATTAGCAGCAGAACGAGTAGTTGTACAGAACAGGTTAGTGACTTTCAACCAGGCACCAGCAAAGGGCACCATCTTTCCAACAAGTCACTTTACCATATTTCACCCTTGCTGGAGCTGTCCTGGGCAGCGTTTCTCAAACACTCCCATTACCAGCTTATACAGCAGGATCCATTCAGTTGCATGGCTCCAACTATGTAAGTTGCTATGGTAGTCAGCAACTACTCTTTTGGAAAATGCACCCTGGGTCAATTGAAAGCGAAATGACTATGAAGCAGAAATGCCTCATAGCAAGTTCAGTTAAGTGTTTGGCCACACAAGCTCACAGCAAAGGACCCAGCATCAAAATCCAACACGAATGGCAGCAAATCCCACCAGCAATGTTCCCACACCTAATGGAAAGCTTTCACAAAGAGAAGAGGCCACTGTATCAACAATGAGGTGAGCAAGTTCATATTAATACCCTCAGTTTCTGAAAGAGATGCTGGGCAAGCTGGTGTCTACAGTTTTGGCTATACAGTGTGTGTGGGTGTGTGTGTATGTATAAATATAATTCTTTGGACATGAAAAGTGTGTACTAATTACCAATTTAGCATTTTCTGACAAAGTACAGACAGAATTCTATGTGTGGCTTTTGTGTATCTACATAATTACACAATGGTCCTTTGGTAGAGTTATGGCAGTAACACAGAAATGATGGAGGAAAAAAAAACAAAATTCAGAACAGAATTTAACTGCTGAAAACAGAAATTATTATGTACAGTTGGGCACAATATTTAAATCCATTTCTACTTAATATGGTCAAAGGATTGACTTCCATTTTTAAACAGAATACATACATAGAGCATATCAAATATTTATTTACATATCACTAGCACAGATTTAGATGTCAAGTTTAAAATCACTAAAATATTCTCACTGAAATGACTATACACTTAAAAACTAATGAATAAAAATGTATCAAAAAAGCAAAGTTTCACAGTTTATAAAATAAAAAGACAAAATATTTGCCCTTCAAAAATAAATGATTGCTTTTACACGGAGCTACACACGCTGTACAAACATAGTTTGTACACTTTACATTAGATAAGTTGTATACATACTGTCATCAAGTTTATCTCCATCCCCAAATGATTAGCAATTACTTGTCTGGGTGTTACTGTTGTCAGAGGTATAAGTGTTAGTCTTCTTTGAATACTTCAGGGAGTTGAAGGAGACTCTCATCCTGTCCACCGTTCGATTGCTCCTGCAGAGTAGCGTGTTCCTGACATTGTCCCGGAAGTCCTCAGAAACGTAGTAATAAATGAAGGGGTCCAGGCAACTGTTAAGGCTGGACAGGCAAAGTGTGGTGATATAGAAGCCATAGCCATTGTTGGACACACCATCCTTCAGGAGGGAGTAGTGTATGAGGAGCATGATGTTACTCGGGATGAAGCATATCAGGAAGGTCACGAGGACGGTAATAATCAACACCACCGCTTTGTTCCGGCTTTTCCCCACAGAATTATCGCCCATGGAACCTGCTAGGGTTTTAAGGAGACAGGTGTATGCTACTATGCTTATCAAGGTTGGAACGAGTAACACGAAGCCACCCATAAACATGAAGTAAAAGAATGCATGCTTAATGTCAGGAAATGGGTCCTCGATGTTGTGGATGATGTTAACGTCATGGCAGGTAGTGATATTGAGGTTACTGATGTAGGCTGTCTGATTGTACATGTACAGCGGTGTTGTACTCAACCAGATAAAGATCCATATGGCTATACAAACCCCTGAGGCTATCTGATTGTTTTTCCTCTGCTCAGATAAAGGGTGGGCTATTACCCAGTAGCGCTGTACACTAAGGCAAGTGATGAAAAGAATGGAACAGTACATATTTCCATAGAAAAAGCCCATCAACACCTTACAGAGTCCCTCTCCATAGGTCCAGTTGTTCTCCTTGAAATGGTATGCAATCTTCAGTGGGATCCAAATAACAAACAGGATGTCAGAAATTGCCAGGTTAGCCATATAAATAGATGCCGGGTGCTGCTTCTTTGTTCGGAAGATAAATACCCAAAGGGCCATCACGTTTGTGGGCAATCCGACAGCAAAAACAATAATGTAAATTACTGGGAGAAAGACCGTAGTCAACTTGCTTTTGAGTGTTTCAGCTGTTGAGGCATCCACCGTGACACTTCCTTTGTGTTCAAGTCCAACAAACGCCCGATTTTTGTCTCTATTGGCCAAACCTGTATGGAGATTATCACACATAAGCATAAACACTTCGGAGATAGACACAATTTAAATAAACAGACTTGTTTTAATGCATTAGTAGACCAAACTTAAGATTTATTTAAGCATACTAATCCCGCTGACGCATGTTGATCGTCTTTATATTCCCACGTAGTGTTCACTCATACTGCAACCTGCCCGTCGTATGCTTGTAGCACACACAAAAACAACTCGAGAAGTTAATAACTCTACAGTTATTAACCATATTAGTAATAAAACGCATTTATCATTCCTTAACGCGATGATAAGGACATAAAGGGACATAAAGACCCAGTACCTGTCCTTCCGCAAACCATGTGACGCCGAAATGTTTACTGTCTCGTCTTACCTATCTGGGCAGCCGTTCCTGTCGCCAAAGACAGCAAAACGACCAGTTTCAGTAGTCCAGTGAAGGCCATGGTGAGCAAACGGAGAAGGCTTTACCAAACGGTAGACGAGCGATACAGGTGTACTACTTGTTGACTGCTGAAGGTGAATACTTTCCTGGTTTCCGCTACGCCAGCGTCACCCCAATGACCGATCCCACCTTCACCATTTAAGGAAAAGAAAGAACTACCTGAGTATCGACACGCCCACACCTGCATAAATTATCACTACCCGTTTGGTAGGTTCAACCAATTAAAAGGGGATCCGAATATGAGCAGAGTGACGTTATAAGTGAGGTATGGGTACTTGTGATTCATATTTTTTTTTTAATTGTTTGGAATAAATATACATCATCAATAACAGTAACTGCTATTTTGACAGTCGATTATGAAACGAATGACATTTGCCACATTTTATTCAGGGAGAAGTGGGGATTCAGGTTTTGGCCGAAGTGTTGTTTATGTTATGTTACCTAAGAAAGACTGCCGACAGGAAAGGTTCAGTGTTGTGCTTATACAGTATAAAAGATGATTAATTTAGTTTCTTAGAGATAACTGTTCAGTGAAAGTGAAAATGGTTACCACACCCAGAATTAAATAAAGTTAAAATGCAAAACCATTTAGTGAAATAAATCCTGTAATTTGTAAATGAGACAGACTGTATGTCACATTACATTATGGCTTAATTACAGAACACAGAGGCACAAACAGTACATTTTTCAATGTATATTGAAAGGGTATAACATCAAGACAAGGGCTACTACACGTTAAAAAGACAGTCACATAATACTCTGAATAAGTATTAGAAAAATACTGCAGCAAATTTTAACATTGTAACTGCAGGAGATATACTGACAGAATAATGGACAAAAAACTATATTTAACACCAAAGGTCCTTGCATTGTTATGATAGGTTAAAAATGTCCTTCCCTTAGTAACCAGTTATACAGTAACTAGGTGCATGAAGGAAATCCTAACCACATGAAACCGTGATGACATCAATGACAATTTATAAGAAATGTGACGGTTGACGGTTGATGGCAGTAATTAATATAAAAACAGAATATTAACTAAAAAACATTTTCTATTAAAACAATACCTACATTTTGTTGCCCATAATACTTTTTTGGAACTGAGTGTTATTTGTATACTCGGAGTGGATTATGACCTGTGATCTTAACACTTTTAATACCTATAAAGTGTAGCATTAATTTGATGATAAAGTGCTTTTAACACAGTCATTTTTTTTTCAGAGGGTCATAAAGTAAACAGTTAGTAGAAGTCCATATCATGGCACAATCAGGCTTCCAGCTTCTTGTACTGCTTTCCTTCACTGCTCCAGAAGGTTGCCATCTTGCTCGACCTGGTGCTGCTGGCGTGAAGCTCCTTGTCTGACTCCTTCGAGGTTGAGCGAGGCAGGATGGCGGCTACTTGTTTCCGGCACTGCGATGACCCGAAGTAATAGATGAAAGGGTCCAGGCAGCAACTGATGCTGCCGATGCAGGTGGCCAGGAGGTAGGCTGCATAGGAGCTGTGACTGCTTCGGGCCAGCTGCACATAGTGCACCATCAAGATGATATTTGTGGGCGTGAAGCAGACCACGAAGACCACTAACACGGCGGCTGCCATGAACACCGCCCGGCGCTTTTTGGGCATAGAGGCAGGGTCGCTGGTAGCGTGAAGAGCCTGAATGATGCGCGCGTAACAGACTACAGTGAAGGCAAGAGGTACAAAAAAAAAGATCGAACAGAAGATGGGGAAGAAGTAGAGATAGTAGCCACGCAGTTGTTGGATATCCATCACATCATGGCAAGTGGTGATACCCAGCTCTTCGAGGTGGATGGTCTGCTTGGACAGCAGAATGGGCACCACGCCGCCGATTGCCAATAACCACATAACACCGCAGACCACCATCGCATTCTGTCGACTGCGCCAGGTTAGAGATTCGATGGGGTACACTACCGCCAGGAAGCGGTCTACGCTAATGCACATCATGAGCAGGATGGAGCAGTACATGTTACAATAGAAAGCGGCCGTGATGAGGCTACACATGGCTGGCCCGTATGTCCAGTTGTTGCCATTGAAATGGTAGGACATCTTGAAGGGAAGCAGCAGCACAAACAGCAGGTCAGCCACTGCCAGGTTCAGCATGAAGATCACTGCTGGCTTCTTGGACTGTACCCTGCACGCAAACATGAAGACGGCAAGCAGGTTCAGGGGAATACTGACAACGAAGACAAGGATGTACACCCAGGGGATGAAGACAGTCATCACAGGACCGGTGAGGAACTCTGCTACTTTTTGGGTGACATGGTAGCCCTTCTTCACAACTGCAGGTTTATGTTCATTCACGTGATCAGAGCTGAACCCAGATCCACTGCCTTCTTGCACATCCAGGTAATCAATGGGCTCATCCAGAGCATTCAAGAAGCCAGGAAAAGCTCTGGCGATGTTACCTGAAATTACAGGAGTACAATTCAGGATTTTCAGAATATTCAGAATAAAATTCAGAATAGAATTTGTTTTATTTAATACCATAATTAGAGTATAAATTCCTAATCAGTAAATACAAGGCAGTAGGAGTTTGATAGTGGAGGGACACAACTAATGTAGAGGTATGTTTTTGGGGGAATAGAAGAAACCAAATTAAAAATTGGGGGTACATATATATTTTTGTGGGATGATGGTGTGCGTGTGTCTATGGACCCAATTTCTACACAACCCGTTACAAAGGTACGTTACGCCACGACGTTAAATTTAGTAAATTGGCATTTCTGTGCAGCATTACGCCTTAGACTAGTAATCGCAGTTCATAAAAATGCCAAAAATGGCGCGCATAGAGTCTGAGTTTTCATATCAGCAGCCTAATGACGGATTTAGTTTCGTCTCCTGACTACAGTTGTTCTAAACGGCAAGTTCATCTCTGCCACAAATCAAAACACTAAAAGCGCGGAAGAGCATTGATTCCTTTTTAATGAAGAGATATCCATTTACAAAGTAATGTTTAGCTAATTCCTGGTACTTAATTCCTGCGAAATTAACTAAAAACACTTACCATTGAAGTGACCCGATATGTTTGAGCTGCTGCACAGGGTAAAGATCGCAAAAGCGACAGCTGCTTTGAAATGCATCTTAATCGAAGGTGCAAAACGGCACTGCGTTCTATAAATTAGCAGTTTGCTCGATTTATAAACTAATATTTTTAAAATAGTAAAAAAAGAAGCAAAGAAAAAACGAAGTTGAATGTGACTCGGCTTCCCATTGGAAAACAGCGCTGGGACGGACTGAGGAGCGCGCTGGCGTCTCACCGCCCCCGAGCCGCAGCCCCCCGAGCCGCAGCCCCCAGCATCTCCCGGACGTCGGGGACGGTCCGGGGAGTCTCTGCCTGCTCATTCACTGACGTCACCCACACTTTTTTGACTCCCACGTAGCACAAACGCTTGTTTTTTAGCGTACGATTTTTTGGGAGATTTAATAAAACAACGTAACATGAATTTAATCGTATTCATTTTTATGGCCTTACGTGTCATATGTGTAACATGACAAATCAGGTATTTAAGGTCTGCTTCAATGCAGTTAAAAGCAATTGCTTAGAAAGTAAACTTGAATAACACTTAGCTTGGGCTTAATCCAAACAGGAAACAGTCTGACAGCGCCCGACCTGACACTCAGTGAACATAATTATCTCACTTTTCTACTGAGGGCTGGCACCTAACGACAGAAAGCAACCAAGCAAATACAATAATGTTCCATGTTTATTAATCCAGTTTTAAACTTTGAAATTATTTTAAATTACAATCTCACTGTATATTTGTAAAACAAAAACACAACATGGAAATAACCACTATTTTTAAAAAGAAGGACAGCAAAGCTTCCCAGTGCTCAAAGGTTAAATGTTAAAAGGCACAAGTTAGCAGTATACATTACCCAACAGCCTGAACTGTCCCAAAGTAATGTTATATTGTATCACTTCCAGTATATTGAGGCAGTAGTGCATTTTACAATTCCTTTCTTTAACAGAAGTAACAACAAAGCATTTGGTAACATAACCCTCTAAATATAAAACATTTGTATAATTTCAAAATATTTAATATACAATCACCCTGTAATAAATCAGAAATTTTAACATTTATAATCAAAGCACTTACTTAGACAATGTAATGGTATACAATTTTTATGTATTAAAATTTTGATTTTCATTCTACAGTTGACATTGATCAAACACCCAACATTCTGGGTTCATTGAAAATAACTACCATAGTCTTAATTCTGAAAAGTAGGTTTCTCTTTCTAAAATCAACATTAGGTACCATCCATTTTAAACACTCTATTCAGTTTGTCCAAAATGGAGGCCATAAAAATCCAGGATGGAATAGAACTGTACTCCGCGTCTGAAAAAATGCATCACTTTCCATAGAACTTCTTGTTGAGCAGGAAAATGAGCAGATTGACATTCACTTTGGCCTTGTCAAACATTTTCATGACAGCCACACCCTCGTACTGCAGCTGCAGAAGGTCCTGAGATATGAAAATGAAACATCCTGTCACCAGTCAACGACGAGCATTACCAGTTATGTCATAAGAATCATTTTGTGAATCATAAAGTAATTCATATTAAACGGGGGAAACGGATGTCTTGTTATTGTTACCATTTTCTGTTGCGGATACTGATAATTTTGTTATGTTCAGATGTTCATCAGTAGCCTCAGCAGAAAATTTTAATTGGGGTGGTCACTAGGGTTAGGTATATTTTTGGGGTTGGTCACAGCACACCTAATCTATTCTATGGTTCCACTTAGAAAATAAAACAATGCAGATTTCATTTTTATTATTTTGATGTGGGGTGGCAATAGAGGTGGCCACATATTCTGACACACACACCCCTGATCTTCACAGTCTACACAGTGGAGTTTTCTGGTTTAAGTGGTGTCAGTTCTTTCATGTTGAAAAGAAGGTGTGTGTGCCTTACCTGGATATGGACCTGCACCTTTTCCATCTCCACTCCCATGAACTTGGCTTTTATTTCAAATCCTCCTACTTCCTCACTAGGCGAGATATCAAACATCACGTTTTTAAACCTGGCAAAATAAATAAATAAATAAATAAAATCAAGCAAGATACAAGGCAATATTACAAAAAAAAATTGCTTATACAGTTTTATACATACATACATAGACAGTTGGGAAACCATATTTTAAACTATGCAATGAAAATTTATTTAACTGAACAGAAACATTCTCTGCTTTCTTTTCTGCCTTGGGTCTCACTGAATGCAGTTTTTTTACAAACAGATCACATAAGCCTTACAAGAAGTCTCACAACCATTTGCGTTTTTTCACTGCTTTGACTGGAACACAAAAGGGACAAAACAGGAAGCGAACTGTGCATCCACAAAGACCACAGCAGCTGGATAGCTGGCATTTCAGTGCCCTCTAATTGAGCTAGCTTCCTTCCAGGATCAAGAGTCAGAGACGGCATGTCACACGCCTGTTGCATCTGCTGCCTGTTCACACATGGGTGCGATAGCACTCACTGATTTGTCTGCAGGCCCTCTATCTCGAGGATGACTCCCTTCTCATGCAGTCTGGCTGCAGTATATTTGAGCGACTGCTGTTTGGACTTCCGGCTGCTTCTCTCCTCCCCTTTTCTGTCCAATTTGATGGACCTCCTGGAATTCCTGAAAAGACACATTTATAATCTCAGATAGGCATAATCATACTGTTCGAAGTTAAGAAAAAAAACTCAGTGAGGACATATACAGGTATATATATTTTTATATATTAATATGTCATCTTTTTGTATTAATCTACTTTAGTCCAAGTACCGCAAGGGTCGAGCAGCCGGAAAAATCTTTTCTCCCCAAAAATGTTTATTGTTATTATTATTTTTCTGTTACACCCTAACAGGTCACACATTTCCAAAACAAAACTCTATTTTTAAACTTAATTGTGAGATGGCACTTCAGATGAAAAAAATGTTTGCCAACAATATACGCTTATCAATAAGTTACAGAAAGATACTCTCCTAACGGCAACTTACTTCCGGTTCAAATTGTCGAGGCAGGTCTTAATGTATGTGTCATAGTAGTTGATCTGGTCCTGGTAAAAAGCAGTCTTGGAGTTTAGCGCACTGAGCGTCTGCTGCAGCTTTAGCAGCTCAGCTTTCCTTCGTTGCCTGTACCGTCTTTGGAACCGGATGTCCTGTCAGTCATACAGAAACAAGTAATGACCTCTCAGCCTGCTCCTGGGACAGACCAAGTCACTCATACATACGTATGGGAATTGCTGCCCTTAAATACACACACTGAGCAAGCAATTCAAGTGCATACGTCTAGACCTATCCCCAAATTCCTTCATTTTGAATACTCTACTCCTGATACTCAATAGTGGAGGTGGAAAGGTCCAGAAAGTACAAATCCAGACCAAGGTTTTCTTTCAACCCACCAGTTGAGTACTCTCTGACTGTGGCTCTTTTTGTGCTAAACTGGTGAGTTGAAACAAAACCTTGGCCTAGATTTGTACTTTCAGGATCTGAACTTACCACCTCTACTCAATATTTATGAGGCTTATTACCTTAGATATATCGTTGATAATTTCCTGGTACTTGTTCTCAGAAGACACAAGGCCAGCTTGCTCCAAAGAGCGCAAATTCCTCAAAATCTTCCTCTTCTTCTGCTCCAGAGGGAGCTGCCTATCTTCCAGCATAGATGGACTGCTTTTCATCCCATCTGGCACCTGGGCATCCTGAACCACACGCTTCTCCATGATCTTTGCATGCTCAGACTCCTGTAGGTCATAGACAGACTTATGTCAGAATGGATTTTATTTGCCACTGCAAATATCCTACGACAAAACTAATAAACAGCCAAACTTGGCGGTGCTTAAAGAAAACCATACAGGCTTAATAGTGAATAACAGGAAAAAAATGAGTTCTCTTCTGTGTCCGGATTTTAAATAACAGAGTTAGTATTATAATGTGTTGCCAATACACAGTCAACAGCATCTCCTTCAATTTTTCATTAATACTACTCATGGCTCAAAACTTTACTGAGCCACTTTCTTGAGTATGTCCTGCAGATGAGTTTTACTAGCACTCTGCCAGTTTTATGGAGAAATTTCAACGCAGGAAGAATGAGAAGTGATCAGAATGAAGTCATGTGAGAAGAAAGCACACCTGAAGCGATGAGGCAGGGGTGTCCAACATTTCCACCAGGGTGTCTCCTGGTTGAATCCGCACTACATCCACGATCAGCTTCTTAGTCCTGTGGGACAGGGATGGTTTATAAAATACAACTTCAAAGCAAGACGGAACTAAAGCCATTTCGAATACAATATTACGAATTGTGCTATAACCTGTAGTATAACTATTTTGGGCTAAAAATACATTTACATACATTTTGTCCAGAGTGACATACAAGTGACAATACATGACAGACAAACATCATAAATCAATTATCTGTGGAAGCCAGTGACTACTTTGATTTTGTTACTGTTTTTCCACAACTACACTGCTATTTCGAATATATAATACCATCTTTATATACAGACCAAGAAAGATATAATTTAGCTAGTGAAGAGGTGTTAAAGATACAACTTAATATCCATCAGTGCTTCCATGTGTGAATGTATCACTCAATGACCGTAATCGTGAGTCACCACAGATGCAGAAAAAATGTTTCCAGTATTCCATGTCTTTGCAAAAAAACAAAAAACAACGATTCAAATTCATATAAACTCCTCACTATATTAAATCAGGTAGGCATACGTATTCAAACAGAAAGTTGTATTTATTAATACATCGAGTTAAAATGCACATAAAGGATTTAACTGAACCATATTACCACATTACACAGTAAGCTATTCTTATTTCTAAACAATACCCGTAAGTAATTAATCACTCTCAAACCCCATTTCACTGAAATAAAAATATCCACAGTGCTCAAAATTCTGCTTTGGTCTGCATTTTCAAAGAGGAAACCAGGCTGTGTGAAGATTCAGACAACATCAGGCACCAGGGAAACTGAGTTTCATGGAACCTAGTGGAATGTTGCCATTGTTGAGTCACAGTTTCCTATTTCCTGCTTTAGGCCGCTTTTCCACAATATGCCCTGTTTGTGTGTTAGGTACTGAGAACACAGACATTTTTTTATTTTTTTTAAACTACTAATCTTCTTGAAACACAAAGAAAAAGGCCAAAACACTAGGTTCAAGAGGGGAAAGATTGTAGAGTCAAAATTTTCGTCCCCTCCTCCAACCTTTCAAGACTAGCTTACTTATAACTTTTCTGGTTAATATGTCACTACAATAATTGTAGCCTAGGAATGTGAACAAGAATGATGCACTTTTCCAATTCAGAGAATCTCCAAAAATGGCAATGGTTACAGTTAATCAGAAGCTTTTGACATCTGAATGTCACTTCCTTGCACATAAACTTGTTTACTTCCACTACATACTTCCCTTTCAAACACAAGCAATTCTTTTAAGAGCAGAAACAGATAAACCAAATAAAACAGGATTTGTTTCATTTTCCTATTCTTTCAATGATCCCATGCTATTATTGACAAGTCACATGCAGAAACATTGCATAACAGTACTAATTTTAAAGCTTTCTGTAACCTGTACGGATTAAACCTGGTGACTCAGTCAGCCAGAACAGTCCAGTTGTGTTTATAATTTGACTCATGTGTAAGTCATGTTGAAGGCGAAACTCTCAGGCAGCATAGTCATGTGACAGACACAGATATTGCCTAGAGGCAGTTCTCCAAATCTCTACACCGTGCCAAAGCTACCTGCCAGAATATACATTTTACTATACGGGTCATAACTGTAATCTCTGTCATGCACATTTGAAAGATGTTTTCCCACAAGATGTCCCAGTTGAGGTTTTTATTTATTTGTGATCTTAAACCCTTTTCTGAGCTGCTTGGTTGTTCACTTATTGATGTATGTTTAACTTTTTTGCCAGATGGTTTAGCTAGCAAAACAAGTAAAGACATTTAAAAGTTTTATATGTTTTATATGTTAATGCTGCATTTAGGGAATGCATACTCTTCATATGTTTTTGTTCTACATTATTTTATATCGTACATATATTTGTACATTTATAATTAACTCCCAATTACCCTATTAATTAAAAAAAATGCAAAATATGAAGCAGGGGATGATTTCAGAAAGTATATCTCCAAAACTGAGGTAGATAGGAAAGCAGGCATACATATACTTAAAACGGGAGTAGTTGACATGCTTGGAGCATTGAGAGTTCTTCTCCTGTTCCTGTAAATAGTGCTGCATGACTGCCAGTAAATGGAAGTAAAGGACAAGAGCTCACTTCATCATCAGACTCTTCATATCCTGATCATCTCCCTCCAGCAACTCGAACTTGCTGGTCAGGGTTAGGGAGATTTCCGTCTTGGCCAGCTGACTGAGGATGCTTTCCTTGTTGGGGTCATCGGGGTCCACGGCTCCTTCTCCTGAACAAACAGAGCCCGAAGGCAATGCCTCAGCAACAGCAATGAAGGCCATCATCACAGTTACCATTTAACTATGTGAGGAGCACATACTTTGATGTTTTCAGCCTTTAATAAGACAGTCAGATCAGTATTTAGTTAACAGCTCCATTATGCAGGGGTAGTAATTTTTTTCTGGAACAAAGCAGTATACAGTGCAGGTCCTTAGGACTTGAATCACTTAGTATGTCAATTAAGTAAAAGTAAGGGAAAACAACAAGCTACTGAAGAAGGTAAGCAGGTGAAGGTAAGCTCTACCCAGAAGAGATTCAACGTCGGGGACATCTCCCAGGTCCTCCAGCAGCTCGTGCAGCACGTCGTTGCGATCTGGAGAAATAGCATCCTGGTGCTGCAAAACCAACTGCGGACAGAAAGACAGTGAGCCCAGGCAGGGCCCTGATGATTCAGCCACTGCTTGAGTGCCCCCAGTCTTTCCTGGCAGCCGGTTTCCATCCCTGTTTTACTGCATTTTCTACCCTTTCACCAGATAACCTGATTAGCGCGTTTCCCATGCATGCACAGTGTGAAAGAATGGGGAAAGGTCAGCATACCAGCTCCATCAGTACAAAACAGGCATATCAGATATATCCTGGCACTTTAAATATATAAATATTTTTTTTTTAAAGAATTAACAGTGAACTAAGCAGCAACTATACACTCACTCCTCCTTTAACGACCGAGTTCCGCTCCAACGACCAGGTCGTTATGCCAAATGCTCGCTAAGTGAAAACTACTGTGGCCTAGGCGTGACAACTTCACTTCAGCCTTTGAACTTTCATTTCTTTTATTCTTCACAAAGTGACCATTTTAAGCAACATTTTGTATATTCTTCTCCAAAGATCTCTCTTACTCTGACATGGCGTACAAAATTTGGTCGTAACTGCACACCTTGGTAGGAAAATAGAATTTTTTACTACCTACGTATTTGTGAATGGTCACTAAGGTAGTCGCTACATGAGGAGTGGTGGTATTCAGTTGTATTCCATTACTCAGGCCTGCATTGTACAGGACTGTAAAAAACATAAAATTTGCATTCATGAAACCCTAATCCTACAAGACCCCATGTCCTCTATATTACAGTCCAAACAACATCGTCCATTCATAACATATCATCCCCACCAGGCTTTAAACGAGATTCCCTGTCTTACCGAGTGAGTGTTGATGACCTCTTCTATAGAGATGTAGATGACAGGCTTGCTCAGAGTTACCATATCAGAGTATTCATCCACATTGAACTTCTCCTCAGGCTCAGACACATCACATGCTGCCTGGAAGAAAGCCCTGCAGGGAGAACATCAACACATAAACACATAAAAAGAGAGACAATTCAAGTTACACTGTAAACTTCAAATATTTGACACTACAATCACTCTGCCTTAGCCTTAATTGCCGATAATACCCCAATACGAAATACACCCAACCAAACAAACTAGGCCTACAAAGCAAGAAAATGTCCCACGGTGCAATTTTGACATTTTCAAATCACAATGAAATGTAATTGACTTAGGATATTCCGCAAGGGGTGCAGAATATTCTTACACTTAGTGTCCATAGCATAAAAAGTTTATTAGTGTTTAGAATTTTTAAATTCACAAATACTACTAAAAACACTGTTATTAATTCAAAACATTCAAAAATTCCACCCAGTTAATAATTCTTAGTCTAGCGTGACTCATATTATCATATCATTATGTATTTAATGTACTAAATGCAGCCAAATGTCTAATGACACTTGTGGGGTTTAAGATGGAATTGAGAAAAACATAACCAGTTGAAACTATTGCCCTAAGTAAACAAAAAAGTAACCTTCAAATAGGTTTTCAGCACAATCATCTAGGACCTTAAGCATCTTCTCAGAAGTCCTCTCCAGACAATTGCCCTTCCAGGTCTTGTTTGATGTCAGAATGAAACTTAAACACATGTTTTCCATTAACCGTTTCCTGTGTCATTATACCATAAGGGTGGAAACTTGGAAAGCATATGTGGTCCGTAAGGAGTGGGTGTTACCATAAGGCACACCCTACCCTACAAGTCCTCCTGGTCCTGCCACAGTCTTATATATCAGTTGCACATGTTGACATAGTCCTTAGCCAGTACAGATGTGACCAAAATCTGCAGTGTGCTGGCCATCTTGCCTGCAATCCTGTGATTTGCACAGGAAATCTTTTAGGAAAGAAGCACAGTAAAATACAGCCGAGAAATGTAGCTTCTGGCGGAGATCAAGCTGATCAGTTTAACCAAGAGGCAGAGGAATGCCTTATGGGCTGCACTGCACTTCCCACAAGCTGCTAGGAAACCAGAACCTTACATACCAACATCAGCTTGTCATTGTGCAAACTGACTCTTAAAATGTAAGTCATGAAGAACTCAAACCTCATATCCCTACATCACTAGGCTAGAGATAAGCAGTGAGGTAGAATTTGACAAATTTCTACGTTTCTAAATTGTCTATAAATAACACAAGCAGAGGGAAAATACAATTTGAAAAAAGTTGGTTTATACAATTTCTATAATGTGACTTATACACTCACACAGACAAACCACCTTTTACTACCACACATGAAATATATGTGTTTCGACTGTATTTGGATGAAGTCTAACAAGCTGTGTTTTTGAACTGGGAGGTCCCACCTGAACTTCTGGTAAGTCTGAGAGATGTAGGTGTTCATGGAGGTCATGTGCATGTTCTCTCCCTCAAATAGCTTGTTGGCAGCAGCGTGTTGCAGCATTTTGGCCACGGAGCCCAAATTCCTGCGCTGGTCCGAGTGTAGCTGCCCCCCCGCCGTCATGTCGATGATGTCAAACCCGTCCGGGGCCACGATGGCTGGGTTCATATAGCGGTAGTACAGCAGGTTCCCTACGATCTGTCAGAACACAGAGGTCATTTTAACGGTACTGTACAGGACAACAATAAGGCTGAGCGGTAACCATATTGGCTGGATATGGGTCTGTTTCTCCCGTCAAAAAATGGAACTTGGAAAGCGAATCAGATGTAAAAAGCCACGTATTAACAAATTACAATATATATATAATCAAACAATGATAAATGGGAAATAAATTACTTATAAAACGTATATATTTCCCATTATGAAACAGGATGAGTCCCTTATGCAAAAGGTGAAAAAACAAACATCCTGGTACGGCCTGTCAGTGGGAAAAGCAGCAGACACTGGGAGCCATTCTTTCTCAAAATCAGTTCAAACCAGTGGTCGGCAATCTTTTCAACCCCAGATTTGGGCAATAAACTAGTGAGGGGATGGGGGGACCCCCTCATGCTGGTCAAATATCCAACCCACCACACGACCCCTGCCTGAGGAATATGGCACGGACCAACGAAAGCTCAAATTCACACGGCCCTCTATAATAAATTCACATGGCACTATCAGCACCTATTCTACCTCCTTCAGGTGAGATCCCACATTCTCCACTGCAGACATACGTCTATAGATACATATATAATTTATATAAAACATTTCAGAATTCCAAGGAGGTGTGTGTGTGTGGGGGGGTACCTTCAGAAGCTCATCTTCAGTAGCATCTGGGAACTTTTCATGCAGTGAGCTCCTCAGAACCTTGGCCATGTATCTCATGCCATAACTACACAAACACAATATGAAAGAGTGAGCGAGGATGTTCCGACCATGGTGTCAACAAAAAACTATTCACTGTGAACCGATATGGTAGAAACCAGGAGGAGGATGGACTTTATAAGTATGCGTGCAACACCAGAAAATCATATTGCACTGCATTGTATTCTATTAACCTTTCCTAAATACATAACGAATTAACAGAATTATCAATATAAATATACAAATTTTGTTATCAAAAATATATGCAGTATTGTCTTAGAATCCACTATACATTGTTTTAATTTGTAAAAGTAAATATTTTAGAATTTATTTATAAAGGATGCCTGAAACGTTGCTTTCATTCCATTTGCATTTCATGCCTTTCTTTAAGTCATCTTTTGCAATGAGTGTACCTAGACTCAGACAGACCCATGGGTGCAGCCACAGCACCACCTGCTGTATGTGAGCAGTATTTATGCAACGGGCCGCCGCCCAGCTCTGTAACGGTGTTATTCGTACTGACCACTATTAGGTGCACATACATAGAATTGGTTAGGTCCAACTTTTGCTGAATTTCTTAAAGGCTGTGCATCCAGAAATGCCGTTCTGCACACAACTGCTTATCTGATCTATTATTTTACCATGTTTGTTCCTGCAGTTTGCTTGAACTGGGCTGGCAGTTCTGCACCAATGTGTCATTAACACAGCATTTTCACAATCAGAAAGGCCACTGACTGGATATTTTATGCTTTTGCACTTAATAAAGTGGTTGTATGCGTCTATTATATAACAAGCCTAAAAGACATTTCTCTAAGCTCGGTGGTTTCAAAAGGATGTTAACTCATATGTTGCCTGGGTCAGTCACTGCAGTGCTTACGGGATGTTATCCAGTGAGGACACAATGGAGTTGAGCACTTTGTCAGTGGCCACGCGCAGGCTCTGGTTGGACGCCTCCAGTCTAGTCCTCACCTCCTCATGCGTCAATGCCTGGTCTGGAGTGACCTCATACGGGAGTTTACTGAAAACACCCAGCAAAGCAACAAACACCGAGAAGCAATCAGACAGTTGTTCTATTTGAAACCTTTTTCCTGACACAAAGTAATAACCTAAAGACACAAAGTAATAACCTAAAGACACAAAGTAATAACCTAAGTACTGTGACTACAGTCACATCTACATATGACAGTCTGAAAATGATTTGTAGAGTAGTATATACTACAGATACATCATGGTGCAGGGAAAATATTACATGAATACAAAAAATAAAAACATTTGTAATACTGCTCTAAGAATTTTTGAGCAGATCTGCAATGTCACCTGAGAAGCCATTTTATGGCTCCTCTTTTATTACAGTTTTCTTACAATCCATGAGTCACCTGGCTTCTCCAGTGGCTGTTTCCAGCTGGTTGACCCAGGACTTATAGATGTCCACAGGATTGGTGTTGATTCCCAACGATTTGTCTTCAATGATCTCCTTCACCACTGGAGCCAGCAGCTGCCTCAGGGCATTCTGACCACGAGCACCGCGGTTGAAGCTCACCACCATCTTGATGACAGTGGGGTTTCCAGTCACTATGTCCTGTACCTGGTCTACCTTCGACCTACAGAAATGGGAGCACCGGTCACAACAGATTTGACAGTCAACATTATAATACCTTATAAACATGGGTCTAAATGATAGGGTGGGATGGGGGGGGGGGGGCACCCTCAGTAATCAAAACCAGCCAACAAAACCCCATGGACCCCTTTAAATGGGTGCAGACCTCAACCCCCCCAGTGCTGAACCCAAGGTTATGCCTTTGCTTATAACCATATTAGTATAACAAGGATTAGTATTAGTATCCAGAGTTAAGTATCCATGTGTTCTTTATAGCATATGGTCAATCATTACAAATTGCCTGTAAGGTTTGCACATGCAGAGAGCCACACTATACTGTGTGAGACACAAATCTCAGTCCTGTAATAGCTTATGCAGGAACCCACTTGATTTCCTCCTCCAGTGCAGTCTTGAACAGCTTCAGCAGAAGATATTCCTCCCGCTGGTTTGATGCATAGTTATACAGCGTGAAGATGACTGTGTCCATGAACTTGGTGGACTTATTCTGGGGCATCTGGAAGATCAGCTTAGCCAGGTATGAAGGGTTCGTCTGTGTGCAAAACAAAACAGCGATCTAAGAATCCCAACTTGGCATGTCACTCCATCCTTATGGTGGGGCAGAGTTGGCCCCCCAGCCATGCATAGCACAGGTTATAGATCTAGCGTCCATCTCTCTTCGCTAAAAACCTCATGCAATGACACTTGGATAGCCTTGCTAGCTCGAGAAGTTGTCTTTCTAATGGTGGTGGTGATGACAACCTACCTGGAACAGATGTATGTCTGCAGTGGAGAATGTGGGAACTCACCTGGAGGAGGTAGAAGAGGTGCTGATAGGCTTCCAGCTTCTTCCGCTTGTCTTTGCTCAGGCCCTTGATGCCCTGTTTACCTCCCGTGGTCAGTTCATCTTTGCCCAGCTTGTTTTTCTTATTGGTCAGCTTTTTGTTGTGCGACACCACATCCTGTAACAGCACGACCATTTCATGGCGGATGAAGGGTTTCATACAACCATGACAAAATGCATCCACATTATGATTTCCCAAGTATGAAAACCTTGGGTACCACTTTACAATAAGGCTCCCCCTTTACCACTTATAAATGGTAGTAACTCATTAATAAGAAAAACACAGTGTTTATAATTGTCTAGTAATGATTTACAAAATGTTACAACCTAATTAATAACCTGCTTATAAACCATTCATAATCCCTTTATAAGGGTAGCCTTATTGTAAAGTGGCACCAAACCTTGATATTTTTTATTGGAATGTGACATCATGTCAATTAAAAACCGGTTTCAAAAACATCTCATGATCTCAGTTTAGAATGCCTCCCTCCATTCATCCATCCAATTCAATTCATTTATTTATTTATATAGCGCTTTTAACAACAGTCATTGTCACAAAGCACTTTACATATAACCGGCCACAACCCCCACCAAGCAAGCCTGAGGTGACAGTGGCAAGGAAAAACTCCCTCTATCAGGAAGAAACCTTGAGAGGAACCTAGATTCGGAAGGAGACCCCATCCTCCTCTGGGCAACCGGGGAGCATGGAAATGTTTGCACATTAACATTAACATCCATCCATCCAGCCAGCCAGCCATCCGTCCGTCCATCCATCCATCCATCCATCCACCCGTCCATCCGTCCATCCGTCCATCCATCCATCGTTTATCGTGCCCAGGGTTGCAGGAGGGCCTGAAACCTACCCCATAGAGCAAAGGCACGAAGCAGGCAGGGTACACCCTGGATGGGATGCCAGTTACTGCCAACACTCATTTTCAGATCACTTCTGTGTTTATTCCCTACACCCATAGAGAAGCACAGTGAGAAACACATGTACCTGCAGCGTGATCCTGTTCTTCACCAGCAGACCGATCTTGATGTCCATCAGGTTAAGGTCCTTCTCCATTTGCTGGTTGGAACGGATCTTGGTGACTACCTCCTCCCTCAGCTGCGTCATGTCCAGCTCCTCCTGCAGGTCCAGGGGGCTCTGCTCCAGCAGGTGAACAAACTTACGCACCACAGACAGGGGGGGGTTCTCCGCTCCCGCTGTAGACACACACACACATCCACCCACCCAAATCTTTCAACAAGCTTTAATTAAAACATTACAAATCAACCACAGAGATCCTTCAAAATTATGTCTTTGAACGCCAGTCAGTTTCTATGGTAACCAACATTTAATACCCTTGTTTACCATCTGCTTCTATACAGACCTTCTGTACCTTTGTCCTTTTGTTTTTGTAAAATGTACTAGATAAATCCTTTTAATGCATAACATATACAACTGAAAAACAGGTCAATTGTATTTTTGAAAACTCTTTCCTGAATCAGGCTTTGAACCATTTGTGTGTGACCCAGTGTCAGGCCATCTGGCCCCCGGAAACCTTGCTATCACTCAGACGGCCAGAGGGTCTCACTCACTCAGTGTCTGGTAATTATCTCGTGCTTTATTGGCCTTCAGAAAAGCTTGAATCTTCACTATTTCCTTCTCCTGAGCACAAAACACACACACAAGGAAGCCATGCAAGTCAACAAAAGCATCCAGGAAAATTCCATGAATCTGACTGTGTATGTACAGTAAAGTTTCATAGCTGGATACGGGACCACTTACATGATCTTTGAAATACTTTAGCCTCTGGGAATATTTACTTCTAGCCTTCCACATTTTCACCCATGACTGAATCTGAAGGGAAGTAAACAAACAGTCTCAGTACCTTTGAAGACCAAACATGGCGTCTTTATGGTCACCTGCATTCCCGTATTTAGATATTGTTTACCTTCACAACAGCTGCTACATTATCCTGCAGGACCCTCAGTCTGTCCTTGTATGACTTCTGTTGTTTGTATCCCTTCCAGGAGGCCTATTGAGAGCCAAAGAAGCCATCAATACAGTATGTTACAGTTTTGAATGTAAAATGCAACTGAGTGACTGACTTGCAGGGAGTCAGGGCCACATGTTGTAAAATAATTTACTGCAACATTAATGAGGACAGTAAACCTTTTAGAAGGAAAACATGGTGCAAGAAGATCAATCAAGGTTTTAGACATTTCAGAGAAGAAATAAACACATGTGGGTATATTGTTGTAGGAGAGAAATTCACGGATCAAACAAACTTATAAAAATTAAAAACTTAAATTCTATATGGCACCAGTCAGGTTTCTTCATGTTCTTCCCGATTGGTAAATTTAGGTACATTTCTGTAATACGATTTCTATACCACAAGCCAGTCTATTACACAAAGAAATTTAATTTCTATGATGAGGTCGTATGTAGAGGTCAAATTCTCCATGTAACAGTTAGAACAAACTGAAAGTTTACTATCTACATAGCATTTTGACAAGAATGGTTGACCTAAGAGACTTTGGAAATTACATAAGGCAGATATGGTGGAGAGAGGTCTAGGAATAACATTGGGGGCATCTTCCAATCAGTTCATGGTGAGGTTTAATAATTCTTTAGCATAGATTGATAACAAATGTGACAGATATACCTGCAACCGGATCACACTAGCTTCTTGCTGGTTCAGGTATTCCATCCTCTCAGTGTAAGCCTTCTTTACCAGGTACCCTCGAACCCGCGCCTGCAGTTGCACGATCACCGGCTCATGGGCCAGCCACAGCTGCTCACGGTTGTACTCCGCAGTCACGCTTCCCACAATACCCTGGGAAGCAGTCACATTCAATAGCACCAGAGGTGGTACACATCAGTCACCAAGCCTCCATCAAATAACTGAGAAATAAGGAAGCTTGGATGTAATGAAAAAGCATGAGTCTCGAAAGCTCAAAGATGATATAGTGATGTACAAAGGGATGGAGGTTAAGGGACCGAGAACATAGCAAAAACAACAAGGTTAACACTGTCACACTTGGTTCAAAAGACTAGGGAAACTAAATGAGGGTCTGCAATGAGAGTGCACTTCCCACCTGGATTTCCTCCCGGCTCATCTGAGTGACATCATGCACAAAGCCCTCTGGCTCCTCCCACGTCCCCTGCTCACTAGGCAGGTTGTAGAAGTAGTCATACATGTCCTTGATCCTGTGTTTCACCCATGTACTGCTGCTGGGGCCTTTGGGGAAAAAAAAGCAAAAGCTTGCATCACGCCCGTTCACCATTGTCAGGTTGTGTTTGTGATGACACTGTCAATTACATTATTCACATGACTTTCCATGTCTGACATACAATATACATAGAAACAATACAGCTTGTCTGCACATGACATGACAATAACTTATCTGCTTACCAGAAGCTTTTGATTTAATTTCACCCAACTGTAACATTTCTACAAAAAGGCTAGACGGTACCTTCTGTAGTGTTGAGTGCCTGCCTCTGGGCAAGGTTGGAATGGTATGAGTCTGCACACTCCACCAGCACCCCCCTTAGGCCCGCGCTGGGACACTGAAGAGCTTGTAGACAGCTCTGGGCATCACCTCCGGATACCTCCCGGCTGATGGCCGCGACCGCCTTTGCCACTGCAGCAAAAGAACGAGAGGCAGGTCACGAGACAAAGTCTCAGCTGCTGGCTACACCTCTCCACATTTAGCATGTCAAGCCTTCAAGCCTCTGAGGCAAAATGCAGCAAAAGGAGAACAAAGTTCATTTGAAGCAGACATGCAAGCTTTTAGCCCATCTTTCCCAGATGGAAAGAGCTTGTTTCCCCTTTTAAGATGACCTCCCCCATATTTAGCCAGCAACCTACGTTTCAAGGCCTCCTCCTCGTCCTTGTTTGCGGTCACGATTCCATCCTGGATCTGGTCCAGCCAGAGGACGGCTGACTCGTCTCCAGAACTCTGCAGGGACACACGGCAACAGGGATGATTCAGTCTGCCGCCCACACATACCCATAGCACTAGTGGGCTGAGACAACAACAACAACTCTAACCCTAATCTCCGGCTGCAATGTGGGGGACTGCATTAAACAGCACATGCTATCTGATGCTCTTATTCAGTATTTAGCAACGCATGACTCCTCTAGCTGGTGAGTGTGTTGTCCAGACACACACAACTTCCTGTACCGTGTTTATAAGCAATGCTAGTTTACAACAATTTGTGGTAAAGTACCTAACCAGCTTCACAGACTCAAGATAGAAAGCTTCTCAGCTCCTAAGTGTAATTTTATTATTATATTTATTGGCTAGTTTTTATTTATATAGCTTATGCTCAATAAGTCAACCAAACTATAGAAAAACCATCAGATTCCTACTGAAGATCTTATTGAGCTTAATTGTGTACTGAGCAGACCCTTTGTGACCAATTTTGGGGACAGAGAGCAGTGTGGGACAGTATCCCTGGAGGAGTTGGGGTTAAAGGCCTTGTTCAGAAGCCAAATGATGATGTGATTGGTCCACAGGATTGAACCTATGACTTTCCAAAGACAGACACAGCACTGTAACCAGCAGAGCTACACATCTGCCCCCGGTAAGAGCCTACCTTGCATATTTGTTCTTTGGCATGCTGAAGAAGATCATGATAGTGTTTGGCAAGGGAAGAATTGACCCCATGCAGCTTAGCAGTGGGTAACAGTAGTGCAGACAGAGTCTGTTCTGGATCTCCAGCATCAAGGGCTTCATTGATCTGAGTTATTGCAATGATTCCTAAAGAGGAGAAAAAGAAAAATCGAGCTAACCTGCTGACGGCAAAAAGAAGAATTCGAGCCAATTTTTACCTCACATAAGGTGTATATATTCAGTGGGCAGATAATTAAGTACACCTGTTAGTTAAAAAGAAAAAAACAGCCCGATTTTCCAAACAGTGAGTCATTTGGCTGAGATGGAATACATACAGCACACAAACAGGACCAAGAGGATGGATTACCGTGCGTCAAAGCATTAGAATGACTAAGATGCATAACCTGATAATGCGTAAGTGATTTTGAAAGTGGTGACACTGTTGGTGGAAGACGTGCTGGTTCCAGCATCTCAGAAACAGCCACCTTCTTTGAATTCTCATATACTACAGAGCCTAGAGTTTACAGTACAATAAAAAAATCCACTCAACAGCTGTTGTGTGAGCTGAACCATCTTGAAAGAGGTCAGAGGAGAATGGCTAGACCCTTTAGAGCTAATGGGAAGGCCACAAGTTAAAAAATAGCAGTTCTGTAGGCAAAACTGTATCCTACACACTGCCAGCTAGTGTATATTCATTCATAATTTAGAATAGGAGAACAATGGTTCTGTAACAATTCATTTCTGTGTATGGTAACAAATACCTATGACAATGGCACAAGGTCATACTCTGTAAAAGAGCTTTCATGCTATCAAATGTCAATCGTGTACATTTGGCAAGACCATCATGGAGTAAGTGAAACCAATACTAATGGCCCAAAGCAGAAGCTGTGGAAGCTAATAGCCCTTTTTCAGCTCCTATACATCTATGAACTGGAATGCCAGTGTGGATGCACCCCTGCCTTGTGCCCTGTGCTGCCTGTGACAGGCTTCAGTAACCCCTCTACCCCAAGCCTGATCAGGATAAGCGGGTGGAAGCATACATTTTGGTAGGGAAGTGATGAGGACATGGACACACTTTTCAGGGAGCAGCAGGCTCTTGAAAACCACTGTCCAAATAATGGTGCCAGAATACTCACGCTTGTGTTCGTCCTCAACCTGCATGTTGACCGTATCGATGCCGCCCTGCATGTCATTCCAGGTGAGAAATTCCTGCCCCTTCACTGCAGCATCAGACTTCATGGTGATCAAGTGGTCTGAGTACCTGATGTCAGAAAAGCCATCTAATAATTTAGCATTTTTTTTTTTAGAAAGCAGTGACAGAGCGCCCTCTGCTGGTGGCACAGACTGTGCCATGCGTCAAAGCCATAAGTGCTTTTTGCTGCTCAGTTGGAGGCAGGTCAGTAAATACCTTGAGAAATTAACACAATATATCATAGTCTGCTCCTATTACTCTGCAACCTTTCTCAATGTCACATGGTAATTCAGATCCTATTTGTTCGGTTAATGTAAAATCTTTTTAAAAGACTAATGAAAAAGCATGACAAAAGCACCTTTTAGGTCTTGGAATCAAACAAAAAATAATTTAAAACTAGAGGAGGGTCAACACTCTTCCTGCACCTAAGGGGGGCAATGTTGTGCCTCTTGAAACTCCATCTGGCTACTACTCTGCACTTGAGAGCCCTTATCCTTCACCTCTGAAGGTTGTCGTGGTCCAGCTTGCTGAAGCCCAGAGGTAAGTCGCTTAGCTGCTCGATCACGGCCTGCTGGTCCTTGGTGTCAAGGACCTCGTTCAGCACAGCCACGGCAGACAGCATCTCCACAGCGACGGACAACTCGTCGTAGGCCAGGTACACCTACACACATGGGAGTAATGGTGGGAAGCTTGGGCGGCCCATTCCATGCCAGTGT
Source organism: Mormyrops attenuatus (assembly GCA_026777985.1). Lineage (NCBI taxonomy): Eukaryota > Metazoa > Chordata > Actinopteri > Osteoglossiformes > Mormyridae > Mormyrops > Mormyrops attenuatus. The sequence continues at coordinate 25,500,190 of JAODKC010000044.1, read as the reverse complement.
CTGGGCTAGCCCAGTGGGCCGGGGTCCCTGAGGAGTAGCCAAATGCGTGGGAGGGGTCATGACACGATTTTATGAATGTGTTAAAGACTTACTGACTGGACTGGGCTGGACTAGACTGACTCTTTCTATGCTTAGTAATATTTCTCATCTGGAATTGTATCTCATCAAAAGGGGTTGTCATACTTCACCAGTATTTTTGAGGGTCTCCAGACAAAACATTTGAGAGCCACTGTGCTAATCCACTGTGCTAATCCAAAAAGGCAGAAGATATATGAAGGTTAACCCAGTGAAAAGGAACAAAAGCAACAGAGTATGGATGACAGAATGAGTGTCAATGCTGAGTGACAGCCAACGGGCAGTCAGGTGACGGGAGGGAGGGATTTAGAGAGTGGGGATGGGCATGATGGTGGTGAATGTAAAGGGGGGGGAGAGAACGGCAAGAAGGGGCACCTGCGGGTTCTGCCTCTGCAGGGCGAAGAGCTCGGACTGGTACAGGCTGGCGGCGGACGGGTACACAATGGGCATCTGGGCCTCGGGCTTCTGCAGCTCCTGCATGGTTTCGGCCGAACTTCCCCGCCGGATCACAGCGTTGATGGCGTCGACAGCCGCTTGTTCTGCGTGACGACAAACCAGCCACTCATCTGTCACTCCACAGAACAGCTTCTCAAAAGCTGGATTCATCTTTACTATTGTTTGCTGGTACGAATGTAAGTCACTGATATTGACAATAAACGCATTAAATACAGGGCAACCAAACAGAGTGCATTCAGCATAACCACAAGAACATATTCTTCCCGATCACCAGGCACTTTTAGGCACTGAGAGTAGCTTGTGACTTACACAGTTAAAGCAGGCAAGCAATTCACACTCCTGCTTATGTTTCTCAAATGCAAAATCCTAATAATGACAGCTTTCATACATACGCACATACAGTTAAAACTTGTTAGCAATCTTGCTAGCTTGCCACCTGTACCTCTGTTATTCTTCCTTTTCATTTCAATGCATTTTCTCTATATGAGTAGAAAGTACAAAGGGATGTGCAGTATGATAAACAATAAAGGCAGAGCTGAATCTTGCAGAGTGCAAAAACTACACATGGTTCTTTGAGGGAACAGCATAAATACACCAGAAACCACCAAATGGGAAACATCCAGCATAATGTAGAAACCCAGTCCATTTGGACAAATGAATAAAGTGCATACAATGGTAGGTGTGTGTGTTTATGTGTGTTTGTGTGTGTGCATGTGTCTGTGCGTGTCCTTGTTTTACCATTTGTGGTGTGCAAATCAGTGACTAAAGAAAACATAAAAAGGAAAAAGAAAGAATCTTACTGTGTTTCTCAGCCTCTGCAAAGTCATTAGAGGAGCTCACCACCTGCTGGATCTCCTCCCTTGTCAGTTGTATTGGCATACCAGAGTCCTGCTGGAAACAGAGACACAGACCGATCCTCACACACAAACACCATGACCAACATTAGCAACAGCGTCGAGGTTGAGGGCACGAAGTAAACAGACACATACAAGGGTACAACCCTGCCTCGAGCTTTCGCTGCCCCTTACCTGGACCTTGTGATCCCTGAAGGAGATAAAGTGCTTCAGATAACAGCTGGAGTTGGCATCCACTACTCCCAGAAGGCCCAGTCCTGGTGCCCTGAGGCTGGCTAGTACGGCCGCCTCGTCCCTGGCGGCAATGGCCTCATTAACTTTTCGCACTGCAACCTGAGCTGAGGTGAGCAAGGCAACAGAGTCCATTAAGAACTGAACTGAGTTCATCTATCCTGATCTAATCTAAACTGTCTCCTATTTTTAATTTACTACCGTAAACTTGTGCCGAATTGCACTGACTATAGAGCGGAACAATTCAGTTTGAGGGAAGCAGCAGTTTTCCAGCTAAAGCAGCTTAGGCTCCTTGCACACGAGGGTAGATTTAACCAAACCAATGAATGCCTGGGCGGAAATAACATGGAAACTGGGTCAGCTATTGCAGCAAAGATCAGGGCTGTTAAATAGTGTTACATATTTCATTTACTTCATAAACAGTACTTGGTGGAAAACTGTATAAGCTACTCAGAACACTACCCTTCTGGCTCACAGTGTAAGAGTTGAATCTGGGCTGAGCAATAAGTGGTAGCCACTGTGCTGTACTCTGGCTGCACTCAAGCTAAGAATCTGTAAGTTTTATCGAGTTACAAACTGGGGGTACCAGTTTTCTGGGTCAGTACTTACTGTTCACTAGGTTAATGTTGCTCTGGATCTCCGAATGTGTCAATAATTCTTCATAAACATCTCTCTCCTCGGTCGCCAGAGAAGAACGCTAAACCGGGACCAAAAATTATTTAATTTTTTGGTTAATAAAGTGACCAACCAATTTTGCATAAATACAAAATACATATAGCCCTATTAGCATGCAGAGTAAACACAGCACAAGGAAGGACTAAGAGCATGAAGAGACTGGAGAACTTCGGCCATTTCTATAGCAAAGCTTTTAATTACCGTCCCTGAGGCCTGGTTCTCCTTGCTTCTCTTGGTCTGGCTCAGTATGTCCTGGTACTCCTGACACAGCACATCCTGCGTGCTCAACAGCCTGGCATTGGGGTTATTCAGAGCCTTGAACGTGGCTTCGGCCTGGCCCCTGTCTATGGCCTCGTTGATAGCTATGACGGCGGCGTGCCCTAATGAGACAGGAATCGGGATTAGAGGGATTCCCTTCAAGCCAAATCGGAAGCAGTCTGGATAGGGTGCACATAACAAAACCTGGCATCCAGGCTCAACTTTTTCCATACATAATTAAAAGCAACCATCTCTCCAAAATCAGTCAAATGATAATGAACTAGTATAAGGCCTCTTTCAGGAAAAATGCTCAATAATTAAGAGAGGATTGTTTACATGCAGCTTCGTCCACAGAAAGCTCATTGGCCAGAATCCCGCCAATCTTGTTGAAGGCTGGCATGTGAAGGCCGTACTTCTCCAGCTCCCTGCGCATGTTGCTAATCTCCTCCTCTGTGGCAATAAAGAAATTATACAAGCAGCGATTAAATGATTCTAGTGATGCCTAATAAGTCAAACCCTTTAACAGCCGCAGCACACCATGGATAATGTTGATAGATGAGGGTTTTATAAAAGTTCACATAAATAATAAGGATAAAGTTACGTAAATGGTAAAATGGTAAATGGACTGTATTTATATAGCGCATTTCTACTCTTACGAGCACTCAAAGCGCTTTACAATTCATGCCTCACATTCACCCATTCACACACATGCATCCATACACCGGTCTTAGTTTGGAAATTAATTTCAAGTAACAAACACTGTTTGTTACTTGAAATTACTTGAAAAACACTGTACAATGGAACAATAAATACATTGTCTGCAGTCATATCCAAAAAATTCAATACTCAACAGCACACAATAAAGTATAAATACCTTAAGTTTGAATAACAAAATCTTAATATAGTCAGGAAATCATGAAATATAACACAGGGGAGAACCTCCAAAACATAAACTCCAAACCTGAGGCCATTCATCTGTTGTACCGTCACAAATTTTGTGCCTCTACCATGGTATCAGCTATTAATGTGCATTTTTGAAAGAACAACAAGTAATTACTTGCCAGAAAGCAGGTAATTAGATGTTATTACCCCCTACTGGGATCCATTAATCATGCACACAGAAACACACGCACTACATAAACAAAGAGGAGTGTGTTATTATAATCCAAAAAAGCAAAAAGTCCCCAGAGGGTCAGTCATTCTTGGATTACTGTTCATTCTCTAAACGACCATGTCATTATGTCACCTGCTTAGTGATGAATCCCTCTCAGTATTTAATAATAAGGCTGCACATGTTTTGCTACAGGGCTTTCTCTGTAGAGTACTTTCTGCTACAGTGTCTGTATATATCAATAGTGAATTGGAATTATAAAATGGAGTAGTGATACTTTAGTAATCCCCATGGGGTAACTGTGTTTTTGCCTATCCCATCTCACTCTCCATGTGTCACAGACACATTTACACTTGTGAGGAAGCTTGGGGACCACAGTAAGGGGCAGCCAGAGTCCAGCACACCTGGAGAAATTGGGGTTGAGGACTTTGCCCAAGAGCCCAACGGTAACATCAGTCTGCTAGCCCCAGGATTCAAGCTGGCAACCTTCCAATCACAAGCAGAGAGTCCACATACCATCCCACAAGAGAAAATCTTCTCATTCGTCAGCTTCTTACCTGTGAAGTCTACTTTGCCTAAAAGGTTTTGCATCTGTGGGGCAATTCCCAGTTTGTGAAGATATAAACTGAAACAGGAAAAAAGCAGCTTGTTTTATAATCATACTGTAAAAGACTGCGATTGATATCGAAAATTCTTTTTACAGCAAATAAGCTATAGTTCATTAAAACATAATTAAAATCAAGTTAAAGGAGAAGAGGGATCAAATTTCAAATGCTGGTCATAAAAAATGCCGCCAGACACAGCTGAGAATTCATAAGATCATAAAGACCATACAGTCAAAGACAGAGGGCTGGTAAAAATGACTGGACTTCTTTTATGTTTGTAGCACAACTTTCCAGAAGGGGGCAGTGTTCAGAAGGCACTACTCACCCAGTCTAAAACAAGTTTATCCACTCTACGTAGTTTCCATGCACTTTTAGAAACAGAAGGACTGTAAATTGCATTAAAATTTAATGCCCATGCTGGTATTCTGTAAATGCATATTAATTATTTAGAAGCTAGCAGGTTATTTTTTTAAGGTTTGAATACATGACAAAACATAGACCATGATGCCTGCATAATACCTTTGGACCCTGCAGATGGAAGCAAAAACAGGTCAATAGTGCTGACGTTTACCATCGTGCTGAAGTTTACCATCAGATCTGGCTTCGCTGGAGGCCAGTTGTGTAACTGCTTACTCTACAGAGAGGGATCAGTGCCACAATCGGCCGAAACTCCCACTGCAAAGGGCTACAGTGAGTGTTTTGTCTAATCTGACTTCACTGAGGAAAACCCCCAGATACACATGGCACAAAACCTAACATGCAACTGCAGTGAAAACATTTTCTTTTCATCTGGGCTTCTGTTTTCCCTCCGCTATCCTCCCATGTAGTGTGGGAGATAACGGACATTATTGCCACCATGGGGTTAATTAAGAAATTAGCTACTTAAACTGTACCCCAATTACTGCCAGGCCCAGCTTCCTCCGGCACACCTACGCGTAACCCAAGCCACGCATTAAACTTGGTTACGGCTCCGGTGACGCGCCTCTGTCCGCTTTTCAAACAGCCACCAGGTGGTGGAGTCCTTTCGTCTTTGTCACCAGACAAGGGACCTGGATCCTTTCCCACTGAAGACGTCTGCATTTCAAAACGTGTCAAACGTTCTCAATATGCAGCGCGCATTGGTCTGTAGGTCCACCGCTATTTTCAGTAACAACGGAAACCATGAAATTCAGACTGCCTGTTTTTAGCTAGTTACACGAGCCTGGGAGGTGAAGCAACCCAGCTCTGTGCCTGATAAACACCAAGAGGAAGACGGGCCGTTTTTGGCAGGAAGTGACAATAGACGCAAAAGGAAGAATGGCTTCCATTTCAAGGGCAGCCACATGCTCTTCTATCTAATGACACAAGTAATGTTAAAGCCCTTGAAGTAAATGACTGCAATTCAGGTCATCAAAGAATTTCAACTGAAATACTACAGTGAGATATCTAGCACCATATATGTTTGAAATCTCGTACAATAAAACAGGTGGCCTAGGGAAAAAAGTGAAGTTGCTTAACTGATTTTTAACTTTTAGGTACATAACAATATTTTGTGGAATGGATTTTGAGATTCATAATAACAGTGGGTGGACAAAATAACAAACACCAAACAATATATTAATATCAAGGAGCTAACAAGGGGATGGGCCACCCTAGTCTTTAGCATACGCTGTTGTGATTTTCGTGACTGTTCCTGACGCATTAAATAATCACAGAATTCGTGACACGTACATCTGACCGTTGACCTCTTTGAAACTCAAATCGCCTCATGTTACACTGAAAATACAAATATGAAAAGGGAGACACTTGTATTTTTTTCCATCTTTTATATGTGACACATACGGCTAATTGACATTTTAATTAATACGACTCACCTGTCCATCTCAAATTTCTAACTGTGATTTAGTTCAAAATTAAAGTCTTTTTCACGTGACGTTGCAGATATTCTCTCCACATTCTGTAGGTCTACACCAGCCACCTGTGCTCTATGTAGCCATCAGCAGGTGAGTGCACAGTGAGAATGCAAACACGCCATCCTTACCTTAAAGCATGTATACAGTATATCACTTTGGGCATGTTTTTACGGTCATACACATCTGTTGTTTCAGGATAGAATATCTGCAAGGGAAAAACCCACCAGTCATTAATCAGTTATGAACCATCAAGCCGCAGCAGGGCATGCTCTCATCATCGCTGAATGAAGTAACTGCATTTTATTTTTCACATTCTGTGCAAAAACAGAAATATTTCCATAAAGAGCAGCAGGGCAGCAGCGCTCCTTTCCTGGGCGGGGCCTCAACTATTATGGTGCTTTTCCACTGCCACCAAGAGCCGTGCCGTGCCTGAGCTGTACCGCAAACTGGCAGTTTTCAGTCATAAAGTATGCAAGCGTGACCAAACCCAGCTGGTTGCATCACCACCATCAAACTGCTCGTTATGCACAGAGAAACTGGTGTTCTGTGCATGGATAATCCAAAGGAAAAAGCATATATTCTATATATTATTCATTATTAGTAGTGTCACACATCGCGAGGCATTCCCAAAAAATTGGAACTTGATCATTTCCAACCTCCTACTTAAAAAAGTACTATAGAACAGATGAATGGAATTGATTTGTAATGTAAATTTACACAAGTGAATGCTAATTCCACTAGCGTTTGATGCTAATAAAAAGCGATTCTCACAGATGTGCCAGAAAATTAGGAAATTAGCACACACAGTAAATCATGATGTACACCGTGTGAATAGTAAATATTTGCCTCTTCGGTTTTATGTCACTGTTGCTCTCCAAACCCAGCAACGCCTTTACCAAGCCGACCCTCCTGCAGTGGAAAACTGAAGCTGTAACTATACACTCTCCTTGCGGTACGGGATAGGTACGGGTCAGTTCCTGTATGCCAGTGGAAAAGCGCCATTAGTTAGATACTTAACAGCAGTCCTATTCTGTTCATTTTAAATACCCATTATAAAAACTACTATAATAAAAGGACTGACATAGGGTGTCAAACTATCCTTTCCAACCCGATAGCTGTCCAGCCCCCAGCGGCTTTCCCAGCTGTTCTCTCCCAGTACGATTCCAGGCCAGATCGGCCTTTCCCACTGTGAGCCTGCCAGCTAATGCCACCTAATCTAGTCTGTGCCCACATATGGATGAAAAGGCTGTGGCAAGACTTGCAAAGGTGTGTTTACAATGAAAACCAAGAATGGAGTTAGCACACACATCTGGGACAAAGGAGGGGTAGGACTCTGTGCCCATGACCAGGTTACCAGTTCAAATCCTGTGGCTGGCAAAATTATGTAACCACTGCATCCTTGAGCAAAGCCCAAGTGCAGTAGCCCCAGGGATGCTGGACGCTGGCAGACTCTGTGCCGTGACGCCCCAAACTAGCTCTCACCTACATGTCAGTGTATCTCATGGAGAGCAAAACAGGACAGGTGAAAACTACCCAATTTCCCCACGGGAATGGATAAAGTATCACTGTTCTATTCTAAATGCGTAACTGATTCTGTACTGCAGTTCTCCTGTTTGCTATCTGCCTCTCAGGGCTAAGATTCAGTAGTATAGCGTGACACGCGGATGTTCGTACCTTGGGTAGCCCCACCGATTCCATGGCGTTCAACCACTGCACTGTGTTGTCCGTGTGCCGGAAGTGAAGGCCAGTGCGCTGGGGGGAAAACAGAGATCACGCCTGACTGGGAGGCCGTGCGCCACTCACATGGGCCAGTAGGGGGAGAACAGACAGCAACAGAAGAACCACCGACCTAACTGTAGTCTCTTCGCAACCCACAACTACTAAAGCAAGGTAATCAGTTTTCCGGCAAGCAACTAGTATGTCTTTTGGTTAGTTTTGTACTGCATTCGGCATTGGTAACAGCTAACCTCTAATCTTAATTGACGACTTATTTTGAATATAAGCCGTATCATGTCGATTATGATAACAATGCTTATTGTACAGTTGCAGAGGCAAGCTCTCGCAGGGTGCGTGGGTGCGTAAGTCAATGTTTGCGAGGGCGGGGGACTTCATTTAGTGACTGCTGTGTCAGCCTAGCTCCATCAGCTGGAAAACATGAAGAGGGAGCCGTCTGCAGGAAGTGGGATATCAGTGAAGGAGAAGAGGAAGATTATTGCCGAGGCTTCCTGACTAGAACTGGCCCACAGAGCACACACCAGACGACTGCTGGCCAGTGTGACCCCGTCAGGGCACACCCAGCGGCGTGCTACATAGAAACCATTTGTAGCACTTCACTTCCCATTAACCCTGCATCTGAGCCGAACAGGGGGCCTTCAAAACATGTAGTTATTGCCAAAGTATCTTCACACACATTGATTGCAGCTTTTATTACAGGTCGGGCACTCGGATGTCCAGGATGCATATTATAGTCTGCTATTAACCTAATTGTATTTGCAGTGTGATAACCAGTCTGATCCGTTTCTTTTTTCTTCATGGTCCGTTTTTGCTGTTTGGACTGTGTCTGGATCATGTGTTTGTGAGCTCATGGTATTACAGAACCGTACTGATGAAATAATATGACTTAAGTCAGGAATGAGGTCATAATGTGTTTTTTTTCCCCTATCCAGGCTTCGTACCTTGTATCGTGACTGGTCCCTGTCATAGATCTTCTTTTCAGATACATTCTTGGGGGCAAAGAACTTGGCCAGCTTGCTGAGATAGACACCATTGCGCAACCCTTCCTCCAGCTCTGTGGTAGGGGGCAGCTCCTCTTCCAGGCAGGCCTCCATCCACCTGAGGTAACAAACAGACAATGGGGACATTCTGCTGCCAATTCCCCCCTTTTACTGGCAGCTCTGAGAACAGATCTGAGTAGCTGAGCACCAAAACAGTGACTTCACACTGTGTATTGTTACGGAGGAGACAGCCACGTGCTGTCCTGAGACCACTGCATAGGATGGAAGGAAAGTCCATCTAGATGAAATAGCTTCATCAACACCATATCTGATCTGTCTCATATCTGATTTATTTGCAATGAAATAACAGATGTTTCAAATTTCAAAACAAGTCAGACTTGTAGTAAAAACAACAGAATGTGATCGAGATATCTATGTGGGCTTCTCCTTATTCTCAGTCTTAAACAACCTCTGGTGACATGGTGTGTTCCCTTTGAACTAGCAAGTCAGAGGAACCTCTGCAACCCTGACCTCAGAATTCAAGATGGCTGTGCCCTTCATCAACAAAAGTAAAAGCTATAGCTATATACTGTTTATTAGCACTTTTGTGTTATTTGTGTCAAATTAAATTTTCGTAAATACACTGCTATCTATGGCAACCGCTACTGTAATGCGTTATCAACAACACATATTGCTAACAGTGGCTAACAGTGGACCTGGCTAGAACTGGTATTGCTAAATAGCTTTCTGACTTCTTGCTTCTTGTGCTGGAACACAGTTAACTCGGCTGTGACATCATTCCCAGCATCAACCTCTGAGGTAAATGGAACACAGCCATAGCACCCTTTGCTAAACCTTTGCCACGGGAATGGTTGTACACACACCATTGTGAGCACGCAGAGCCTCTGCCGAGATCTCGAGCGGCAACAACACGACAGGCTAACCTTGATGTTAGCCCGCCCTGCTGACTTCTAGTAAAAGCCCCAGCGGCTTGAAATGCCGTCATCCTACTAATGAGATGTAGCCACTAGGGGGCCAAAGGAGGTCATGTCAAACCACTTAGGTCATGGGTGTCAAACTCCAGTCCTGGAGGACCGGAGTCCTGCACATTTTTGGGTTTCCCCTCATTTACACACCTGATTCAACTCCTTGTGCTAATTACACCATAGCTCTTGAGCTGAATCATTTGTGGTGGAACAGGGAAAGAACTAAGCTACACAGGGCTCCGGCCCTCCAGGACAGCAGTTTGACACCCCTGACTTAGGTTAATCACTAATTGAGGTCATCGATCCTGCTCACTGCTGGTGAGAAATACTGTCACTGTGTTGGTCAGCTAAGAGCCTTTCGATTACAATGAAATGCTTCCCCATACCATAAGCTAATAACACCAATCATACCACCACCCTCCAGCCAGCCTCCCATTCAGCCTCTCAGCTAGGTGAAAGGAAATCTCCCAGAGTTAAAAAAGAAAAAAAGTGACGTAAACCAGGTGCAGAATCAATAAAAATAAAACTGAATTCACAATCCAACCACGTCTCAGCCAGTCTTAGCAGTAGCTAATACTGACTTCCCACATGAACTACTGCACAACAACTTGGCACAAATGTGTCCAGCCTATTAAACATTAACAAAACACGTCAATTTCAGGGGAGTAACGTATTAACCAACAGGCCTAGCATAAGTAGACACCCACTAGTTTATTTCCCTCTAACAGATGTCAGCGATGCTTTTACGTGTTGCGACATCACACCAGCGACGCATGGCATCAAAGAGTCAGCTACTACCTAAACATGATCATGTAATTACCATTTGGTGACTCAGCCAGTTTATCAGATTTTATCAAAGCTTTTCACAGAAAGTGCTGTGTGGAATGGGGGAAATGGCCACTTGACTCTCTTACAAGGTGTCACCGAAAACAATTAAGACTCATTAACATGTTGACTATCCACTGAGCACAGCAGAATATTTCTCATGAAGACCTATCATTAAAAATAGCAAGTGAAAGTTGTCCATGTTCACGTAGCCTTTTCTAGGTTCCCTTTATTATAATTGTCTGTTGCAGTGCAGTAGAAAACATAAGCAAGAAATATTTTGATACCCATCTGTCAAAATGTGGTTTGATGGAATGTGCAAAACATAAGAAATTGCGTAAGTATGGAAGCCACTAAAAAATTGGTAACTTGACCACAGAAGTGGCAAAGTTCACTGGCACGTTTGTTTTTTTGTTGCCTATTGTAAGGCAGAGGGCTGTGGATCTACAGCCACCTGAATTTCATGCATGCATGACGTACTGAGGAAATGAAAGCTTGGTTGGTAGTGTGACTTCCGTAAACATGGTTGCGTGGTCGGAGGGAGCTTTGTGGACTGGTGTGGAGTGAAGAGCATACAGAAACAAGATCTTCCACTCATTATATTCTGAAATTGGCTATGACTTCTGTAAGCCAACCATACAACAGCGGGCAACTGTTTAGGTACTATTTGGGAGTTTGGCAACAAATTGCATGGCAAGCTGATCAGGTAAATTATTTGAAAAAATGATATTATATATAAAGAAAGCGAAAAACAGCACAGCACCTGAGCATACTGCCAGATACCTGGGCTTCTAAATAGGACAGCCCACTGCGTCTGGAGAACAGCTCAGGTTCCAGCCTGAGAATGATTCACTCCTTTCATTGGGGGTAGGGGTCAGACAGATTCAGAGAGTTTTTGAAAACCCAGACACGAAGCCACTGTGGTGAGCTTCGCCATGCTGGGACAACAGAGCATTGTTGTGGCACCTACACTGGAACAGCTCTTGAAATGCCAGTGTCTTGGTGGGCAGTTTGCAGGGCTGCCTTTCTGCGCTTGGCTAATTTGAGCAGTTATGCTAACAAACAACATCATTTTTTCCCTAACGTCAATAAAGACACCCATGAGGCAGCTGGTGGTGCAGCTGCTAAAGAAATAAGAATAATTAATCGCTATAAAGAGCAAGGCATTTAGCTAGACATGCTTCATTACATTGCCGGTTGAGTAAATTACTTTAAATTGTAAGCTGTACAAAAGTTATTTGCATAGAGATGTTTGTCAAGCAAACAATCACCAAAGAACAAGACATGAAAGTTCATTTTAAAAAAACAGAGGTAATCATGTAGGTCAGGGGTATTCAAATAAAATTTAAAGAGGTCCAGTTAGAGAATTTTTGAAGCAAAGGTCCGGAAGATCATAATGTCTAACTATTTAGTGTGATATATATTTAAGTAGCATATTAGTTGTATCAACATGGCATGTAATCAATACCTGACTGTCAAATCAAATTAACTCAGTACAATTCAAAAACTTTTTGACAATATTTATTGTCACGTGACATAGAACTTCGGTCAGCTGGCTGGAGTGAGATTTTCAATTCGAGATGTCTGCAGACATATGTAACAATTCTTACCTTGTAAATAGTCTGCTTTTGTATTTACACTTACAGTGTATTTACAGTGTTAATACACTTGACATAGCTAATTTTAGGTTTATAATGGAATAATATAGATTTCCTGCATGACTTTGAAAGCGTGAGTGTCATGCCAGATGCTTGAGATTTGGCAACCCTAAAAATGTACATTATTTGTTTCACCAGAGTTGATTTATATAACAATAACATTACTTTATACAGCTTTGCTGCTGCTATTAACACTAATGGTACATTAGCGCAAACAAAGGGCTGCAAACGCTGAACTACGTCTTGCTTGGCGGTCAAAGGCGTTTGACGTTCACTGGCGTGGGAAACGGCGGTTCTAGTGCTGAAGCACTACTGGAAAGACTACAAGAGCTGCGTCCGTTGAAATAAAAGCTCCCCGTCAGGTTTTAAATCATAACTTTCTGTTTTGGCTATTGCGGTCTGCCTGTCAGTGACCTCTGATGTAGGTGATACATTTTTCCCCAGTTATTGATGTAACACCATCTGAAGATGATCAAACTATCAAATACTCAGGCAAGCTCAATGTCTGGAAAGTTGTCTTTGATGTCATGTCATTGTAAATGCCATCCGCACTGAAAGACTAGTGCAGAATGGCATCCAGCAATCATAACTGTTGTTGGTAGAAAAAAATATGTATAACAATCAAATGATAAAGAGACAGTCCCCTAATCCAGAAGGAAGAGGCGCAGAATCTTCCTGCAGCCAAGGAGATGAGAGCAAAGAGTGTGAGTGGCTCAGTAATATGTCACACATTACAGGAAGTCCAGAATTGAGTGTGATACATCATTTATCATAACTTGAGGATACGCACTGAAGCTTTACGCCTCTCTGCAGTGTGACGCAGACATAGGTTTTTCATGTGGAGAAGAGCCAAAACACAACCTGATCTAATAACCAGGCAAAATCAAATACTGCTGAAATGTGCCAAACAATTAACTAAAAGCAGACTTGAAATTCTGGAGGGTAAACTTGCACTCCCTGCCCTGACCAGTGCACCTGCACAGCTAAGACGTCTAGGACTCTGATCGTGCAGGGAACATGCAGAGAAGGTCTAGCCGGAGTTACTGCCTATAGGCCATGAAATCCATTTGCACCAGTGTTTCTAGGGAGTAGCAGTACCCTGTGTGAATTTGTCTTTACTTCTACATAATAAACCCCAGTGCCGCTTGACCTCCATGTTTTGATTTTAAATAAAAGGCAACTGTCAAAATGGTTTTGACTGAAGGACAAATCAACTATGTTGCAACTTCTAGACTTGAATGACCATCCAATCCTTAACGGTTTTCCAAAGGTAAGGACTTTAAATCCCAACAGATGGGGCTGCCATACAGTGGCCCTGAAATACAAAACGAATCAATGAAATGTAAAAAAATGAACACAAAAACATTAAAAATACAGAGGGCAGCATGGTGGCGCAGTGGTCGCCTAACACCACTTGGAGAAGCGTCTGAGTGTCCGCCATGGCTCCATGCGTGTGGAGTTTGCACATTCTCTCTGTGTCGTCATGGGGCTTCTTCTGGTACTCCAGTTTCCCCCCACAATCCAAAAATATGTTGAGATTAACTGGAATTATCAAACTGTCTGTAGGAGGGAATGGTGTGCGAGTGTGCCCTGCGATGGGTTGGTGCCCCATCCTGGGTTGTTCTCTGCTTTGCACCCATAGTCTCTGGGACAGGCTCCAGACCCCCCCCGTTTCTTTTTTCTTCATATTTTCATAGTGTTTGTGCATTTTCTCTTTCTCTGGGCTTTCTTGTGTTTTTCAAGCCGTACAGTAAGTGCTCCAGGCCACAGGGGCAGTATACGCCGCTGGAAAAAATACGAGACCACGGCAACATTTTTAATTTCACTCATTTCTTAATTTTTGGGTATGCTTCCGTGTAAAATATACACTCCAACCTGGCTCTTCTCTGTTTCTCATTGATGACGGGCATCTTCTTGCTTTATGGGATTTCAGTCCTGCTTCTAGGAGCCTGATACGAACTAGCGGTGCACTTCACACCTGCATTTAATGTTTCTCGTTCTGTTTGAAGTTCACTTGATGTCATTCTACGATTCATGAAGCACTAACGGATAAGTTGATGGTCATCTCTGACATCAGAAAGATGCTTCTTCCCTTTTACTCTTTCCCAGTGTCTCCTGCTTCATGTTGTTCATGTGTATTGCACTCTTAGAAATTTTGAACCTGAAAGCAGGTTACCGCTTAGTCACTTAGTGTATCATTTTGCCAGGTTTTAAAAATGCAGATTCTTAAAAAAAATACAAAAGTGGTCTTTCCAGAGCTGTACATCAAGTTAAGGAAATTAGCTCTTTTTTCAGCAATCAATTTTATGTATTTGTTGCCACCACCGATCATACTTATATTAAGTCTATTTCACCAACACATCAAGAGCTGCTGCTTAGCCTAATTAAGGATTTTGGAATTAAGTGGGTGAGTTTCATGCACATTCAGGGTCTATAACAACAAGGCCAGTGACAGACAACAGATCAAAATCCCATGATCCCAGAGAGAATGACTCAGTTGTTTTTATGTGTATTCTCTTTTTGTTTTTGTGTTTTCTTAATGTCTATTGTTTTGCACTTCCGGGCCACCGTACTGCCAGAACCCCTGTTCACTCAGTGCACAGGTTTTACCTAATGAACTCCTTAAGGACATACAAAAGCGATGCATTCACTTACAATTAGCTGACATCCCACATTGTCGGTACAAATGAAGTAACGGTCTCTGGAATGTCAAAGCTCTGGGGAGACGGAGCAGATCCTTGTCACAAGGAAACTAGCAGCTCATATAACTCTGTTGTCTGAACAGGAGTGGGGTAACTCATGCCCACTCCTCTGTCCACCTGCACTTTATTTGTTCGTTAGTTGTTTTGGTTTAAAAAATCCACTCGTTCATGTGCGTGTTTCATGTAGAGCAAGACCAGATAGGCAAAGCTGTTCCTATGTGACTGTGCTTATACAAATGGTTAAAAAAAGCACCTTATGACTTGACAAAAATGTGGTCTCATACAAGAGGTGTGGGTGCCACCTTTGGGCCTTTGGGATGGAATCCAGCTGTGTGTGTGCATGCGCGCGTGTCGCATGCAGGTTTCCTCCCATAGTTCACAAATACTAATGTTTCTAAACGGCCCTTTGTATGTGATCGTATGCATGACTTTGTACTCTTCAGTCGGCTGGAATAACCTGAGATCCACACTCACAGAGACCTCGTGCAGGATGAGCAGCGTAAAAAAAATATACGGTTGGATGGATACGTGTTATTTTCTTTCCATTAACTATCCATAGCATTTTCTAATCAAGTTTGGCAAGACAAAAATAAGCGGAAACAAAAAGTGTGGGAAAAAAAAAAATGTTAAAATCAAAAGTAAATGCTTTCAAAGCTAGACAACTTTTCTAAAATTAAACAACGCTGTATGTGGAACAACCATCCAAAACAGACTTTCATTGCAAAGCTATGCAGCTCAGAGTCCCAGACCCTCAGATGGACCTGGGGTCATCCATCCCTGAGCAGCCGATAGATGTGGAGGACTGGAAAATATAAACATGGATGGTGCCATTCATGTATATGTGCTATGCCTTTTAACAAGAATTTTAAAGGTTAATGATTTATCAGTTGCTTTTGGCCAGAAATCCGAAGAGTCCCAGACTGTAGTTGGACTTCCCAGGACACGCGCTCACTGACGGGGAATGCGGGGTTTACAGGACACTCCGGGAACATGCAGACATACCTGGCTTCCACAAGAGTGGAAAAAAAAAGTCCACCAATGAGGTCTCCCGCGATCACAGTGGTCATAAATAAAATGACAGCGCAACATCGCGTAGCGATGACTGATATTTTAAAGGGAAACGGAAAAAGAAGGGCTACAAATTCACTGTTCAGGTCATTTCAAATGGTTTAAAACAGAGAAGCTAGAACCATCAGAAGCACAGACACCCAGTAGGACAGGAGTCCTCATAAACATGGTAACTACAGCAGCTGGGGATGCTCCATCATGCTATATGTCAGTGATAGAGCCAAAACACTGATCTAATTAAAATGTCCAGTGGAAAAACAAGCCACAGCAGAAACTCATGGCAAACTAAACATGCATCAGCAGACTGACGCATGCGGTAATTTGAGCAAACTCCTTGGTCAGTCCCTTCTTCCAGTTCTTTCAGCTAATTTGCTTTAGTGGTTAGCATACACTAATTAAACCACAGACACCACTGCTTCTCAAGACCCATGCTGTGGCTGTAATGAATTCTGAGTGACAAACACACACTTACAAGGTGACAGAGACTGAAGATGACAAATTTTTAGACACAATTTCTGTAGGTGTCACAACAAAACTGATTATCAAATGGTTCTGAGTCGACGATTAGCATCCCAGAGGTTTTAAAGTCAAATCAGACAGATTTAAACTTAAAACTTGAAACCTATCACACTCTTGCAATACTACCAAAGCACTTAACCCTGAGTGGTCTGCTTCGTTATAAGCAAAGATCAGATCATTCTGAAATAAATATATAAGCAAAAATACAACATATTCATTATCAGTGCAATGCTGTTTTGTTTAAATACAGAAATACTTCTGTAACACTTGCTGTGTAGTAATGTGTGTTTCTGGACATTTCTCATAATTTAAAGTCTGAGAATGTACACAGCATAGACAAGCTGCAGCGATGACCTGAAAAGTAGATATCACAGAAATATAAGTATGACTAGATTGCTACTTTGGTGAATGTCACTGGGCTTTCTGTGCTGATATGTTGTGCTGTGAATGTCTTATGCCTTGCACCCTCTTGCCTCTCCTACTGTTGAACAAACTGCACCGGAATGAATCCAAATTCCACCAGCCTGTTTGTGTGGCAATAAATGGATTGTCAAATCCCTAGTATTAAAGTATCTTGATATCAGCAATTGTTTAAGGAATGGTAGGAATGCAAATCAATTCATGCTGGTTATTGAGTGGACAACAGTACTTTGTTATGGGCCACCATTTTCTCCCCTAGAGATATGGACATTTTCCTAAGCTCATGTTGTCTCTGTTTACTTTGTGATTGTTTATCCTAAAGACCCACGTGATCTGGAGCCTGACCTAATCGTGCCTGTCCACTGTGGTGTTTAAGCTGGACAGTTTCTATTTCCCACCAATTACATTCACCACATGGCAGTGGACATACAGGTACTGAAACTGCAACCTGAAATACTAACTACCTTCAAAACTTGGAATTCCCCTCGTGCTTAAAATAATTTACTAATTATTTCTTCACAACGCTGACCTTTAGTTCAAACTTTTTTGTTGTTCCGCATCCTGAGTGGCATAACCCCAACCCATGTAGCACTGATAGGTTTCATGGGTGGTTGACAATTCAATTAGAGGTTTCTTAAAAATCTGTTTCAATTCGCTAAGCTACGTGGGCTTTATTGTCATACCACCCACATACAAGAATACAGTAGCACGAGATAAAGTTCGCCCAGAAACACACTGTGACTTACAAACAGCAAGCGACAAGGGAAGGGTTACACTGTAGCTCAGAAGTGCAAAACAAGGGGGCTGGACTGAAATGCTGCATTACATTCATTAATGTTTGTAAACAATGACAATATATATTGTATCGGTATTTACATAGTTACCTCCATGTATTCCTGAACTAGGATACTACAGCTGAAATGCCTTTTCCTCATAATTTATGCCCTGAATTTCTCAATATATCAACACATAAAAATAAGTAACATGAAAGCTTTTACAGCGCCCTCCACAATTATTGGCACCCCTTGTGAAGATTTTAAAAAAGGGTTAGAAAAAATGCACCATTTACTGAA
>JAODKC010000044.1:25468578-25481968 GCA_026777985.1 Mormyrops attenuatus | reverse complement strand
TTACATTGTGTTCACTATAATTTCCAGGGGTGCCAATAATTGTGGCACACGTATTTTTGTTAAAAATAATTATTTCTCGATGAAGGATTTTTTTTCTGAATAAATTTATTTCAATGAAAGGTTGAATTTTTCTCATTTTTTCAGTGTGAGATGAAGCTAGTTCAATAAATGGTGCATTTTTTCTAACCCTTTTTTAAAATCTTCACAAGGGGTGCCAATAATTGTGGAGGACGCTGTATATCTTTTAAATCATTTAAAGCTGAAGAAGGGTTATGTAAACTTCTGCAGTACTTTATGCTATATCACTGAGATGATTGCCGAGTTTAGGGTAACATTTCCGGCAGGGTAGTATGCACCAAAAAGCCCATGTCGTTCTCTCTACACACCCGGGTGTTAGTGTCATTATTACGCTACTACACTGAAACTCATCAGCTACACATGGGGAAGGAGTAAATCCAGGGGCGGCAACCACAGACATGACTGCCTCCCTTCCTTTTCAACCACAAACACCACCCCACCACCCTATGGGGGTGGACACAAACAGTGGGGGCGGGGTTGCTAACAGCAGGCATGGCACGTACCAAACAGAGAAAATGGCGGGGGAATCCATTCAGGCTGTGGATTATGCTAGTTGACCTACTTTTTCATGAAAAAGTAAATAAACTACGTTGATAAGAAGTTTAATATTCACACATTTACATATTTTACGCAACTTAAAATGTATTGAATCAGCTTGACGTGCAGCCACAACTGATTCTAAAGTCCTTCTTGTAAAGGTGATTCGGCACGCAGCTAAGATTAAGATTAACGTTAACTTTATTGATCCCAGGGTAAATCAATAACAAAAATAAATATGCTCTCTGATGTGCTAATGTATGTGCAATTACAATCACCTCATCTTTCTTTTACGTTTCTACATACACCATGCTAGCTAGCTAGCTTTCCACCTTTCTTTGGAAAGAGAGCAAATTATCGTAGGAAACTAACTTCCCCAGGTACAGTAAAGGCAGCAAAAGTTTCAGACCACAATGACATTTAATTTCATCAAATTTACTGTAAAATGGCTCCTTTTATTGGGATATAGTCTAGCTCAGTAAATGTTAAGTATTGTCTGTAAATGATCACAAATGGTACATTTAATCTTAAGATATTTTGCTCTGTGGAGTATTTCAAAACACCTACTGCTTGCAGTAAAGCCAAATGTTGTACACAATGCCAGTTTATGAAAACAAATGAAAACACACTTCATTCCAATTTTAAGAAAAAAAAATCCCAATATGAATTGCAAGAATTATACATGCATATAAATTTTTTAAACGAATGGTACCTAGTGGAACCGTCACAGAAATAAACATGCACGATTGTGTCGCTGGTGTACTTTCAAAATGCGTCACAGTTCTCAGCAGTGGTCGTCGTCATGGCAACGACTCCAAAAGCCCCAAAAAAAAAAAAGAAAAGCAGAGCACAAGTACAGCCAATTACTTCATTTTTGACAGGGCTGATCATGCACTGAAGATTTTCATCTCTAAATTTGATCAAGGTAATTTTATAATTCAAAGAGTTCTGGGTGTTTTTACACATCCGTTACTTCCATGCTGTATATTTGAAACAGTCCATTTCATTTTAATCATCTCATTGCATGTGTGCATGATGTCATTCTCAAATAAAGGATACAGTACATCTCCTGCAGGTGACGATTTCTGGCTTTTACTGTGGCATCAGGTTAGAGAGGCAACTTGATTAGCTTTTCAACTTTACTACGTTGCACATGAAATTTATAATATTTTAAGTTTTTCACAAAAAGCTGAAAACATATGTACATCAACACTAAACGGGGAATTAAGATTTATTTTCAAAGCTACAAAGATATCAAAAAATAAAACTTAGGCCTAATATTACTTTGCATAGCCAGGTTCCATGGCTAAACAGCTTACGCTGATGAAATCAGTGTCTTTGCTCAGTCAATAACGCAGGCATGCAGTGTTTGTCTGCTATGTCGTTTTGGTAAG
Source organism: Mormyrops attenuatus (assembly GCA_026777985.1). Lineage (NCBI taxonomy): Eukaryota > Metazoa > Chordata > Actinopteri > Osteoglossiformes > Mormyridae > Mormyrops > Mormyrops attenuatus. The sequence goes on along the minus strand of JAODKC010000044.1, from coordinate 25,479,959 downwards.
ATTGACTAATACTGCTAATACACATATTCACCTTAAAAGCTTTCATCTGTCCATCTCCAACTGCCTGAACAAGGTTGTGGGGTGGTTGAACCATATGTCAGGCAACATAGGGCACATGTCAGGGTACACCCTAGATGGGATGCCAGTCCATCACAGGGCACACTTACACATATACTCAATTTAGTGATGCGAGTTTGCCTGATTGCATGACTTTGTACTGCTGGAGAAAACTGGAGTACTCAGGTGAAACCCATACAACATGCGAAGGACATGCAAGGCAGAAGGTGTGGACCCCAAGCCCAGGGGGTATCAGGTAACAGTGATACCCAGTGAATCACTGGGCCACCCATAATGCAAAATATCATCTATTTTATTGGCTGAACTAGCAAGGACCTAGAGCTCTGCATTAGGATGCCCATTGACCTTGTAAACTTTAGTTACAGAATGCAAGCATCCTTTCCGACAGTCATTATAAATACCTAAAACCATGCAGTTAGGTGAACTGTCTGCAGTGTGGGACTGTGTGTGGCTGCCTTGCGATGAGCTGGCATCCATCCAGGGTGTCCCCCTGCTCTACACTCCTCTGACCCCATACTAGATAACTGTTTGGAAGACGGATAGACAGACATTTTTCCTTTTGTGCTCTCAATATATGGTCATTGAACTGAAAATACAGAAACACACACATAATGATTCAGAATAACGCACTGATACAATTTTCTGAATGTTTATGATAGGCAATAAAACATGATCTCAGTGTATCATTTCATTCAAGCCGTTCCCATGTCTGTGTATTATAAAACCCATTGGCCCGTTACTGAAATTCTAAATATTTGTATTTTTTCACGCTGAGTGACAGGCTGAGCTTATCACTAGATAACACTAGAATGAACAAATGTGGGAGAAAAAAAAAACATTATTATGTAATTCACTCCTGCAATTCTGATCAGGATAAGAAGACTGATGGATGTAATTTATTCACATGACAAACACTGCACCCATGTGAAAAGTAATGCTGAGTTAAGCTCAGTAAATACCTATGGCACCTTCAGCACTACACTGCAGAGAAATGTTGCCTCTCCTTAATGAATAACATTCAAACATTTGCTGTTTCACATTTGCTGCTGTTTTAAGTCCTTCCAAAACATCTCAGTGGGGTTTAGGTTTGAACTTTGATTATACCAGTCCAAATGTTCTCCACCTGTTTTGGCATAAACCTGCCTTTGTGTTATTGCGTGAATACTGTCCCGTGAGCCTGACTCTGCTGTACTTTAGCTTTAGTTTATAGCACAACACCCTCTGGTACAATTCATGATGAATGCAAAGTCTCTTCTATAATGGAAAGTCATCTAGGACCTGGGGCAGCAAAGCAGCCCTACATCACGACACTACCACCACCATTCGCTATGAAGCTCTTAATGGCTTCAGCTGGAAAACACAGGCTATTGTCAGTCAGTATCCCTTTTGATTCTTCATCATGGTGTTGCAGGTGGTGCACGTCTGTGAATCTGCCCTGCAATGGGTTGGCGCCCCAATCTGCGTTGCTCCCTGCTTTGTGCCCCTAGCCTCCAGGATAGGCTCCGGACCGCCTGCGACCCTGAACAGCAAAAGCGGTTAAGGAAAATGGATGGATGGGTATGACGAGGATGCATGATCTCAATGATCTTGAATGGGGTGTCATTGTTGGTGTAGGATGTGATGATTCAAGCATCTCAGAATCAAGCACTTCTCTGGAATTTGCACATACTAGAGTTTATGGAAAATGGTGCAACAAACAAAAACACCCTGTTCATGAGAGAGGTCAGAGGACAATGGTCAGACCTGTTAAAGATAACAGGAAAGGCCAAAAGCACAAGAATAACAGATCGGTACGACAGTGGTGTGCACGAGGGCTTCTCTGAAGGTAATATATCCTTGAAGCATTTCATATGCATTTATTTAGCAGATGATTTTATCCAAAATGCATGCATTCTTGAGAAAGCAGGGTCATACACCATCCACTGGCTACCCAGTACTAACTAGCTGTGCCGCATAAAGTTGTGCCCCTTAATGCAAACATCTGTAATGGATAATTGTCAGTCTGCCAATTCACTTTTGAAATGCATCACTTATTTTGCATATTGGAAGACACCAAACTATCCTATTACATGTCAACAGGCAAAAACTCAGATCATAAAAAAGCCCTTCCCGCCATCACCTGATTCATCTGAAGTCCAGAGAACAAACACCCAGGAAGAAATTACGGTGCATATTATTAATCATACATACAAGTTACCATATAATGCCCAGGACACCCACATATTGAAGAAAATTTCGAAAAAAAAAAACCTAAAGCACACATAACTAATTCAGTTAGACTGAAAGTAATTGAAACATGACTGGTCTGCAGAAATTTTACAATTATAAAGTTTGTTAAAATGCCAGAATGTAAGTGGGTTTATCATTAAAAAAAAATGGCAAATCATCTTCAATTACCATCTTATAAGTTTTGGCAGATTTTGTATTATTTTTCTTCCTTCAGATATCCATAAATAAAATCTTCGGTTAGAGCTGTAATTGCAGTATTATGACTGGAATAAACCTATTTAAAGGCTGTTATTTAGCCCATCTACTTTACTGCATTGAACATTTGCATTTGTCAATCTACCAGAATTTACAGTGGCAAAAATCACTAAAAACACTGCCGTTCTACTTCCCTTGTTAGAGAACATAAATCCTGTTGGCTACACATGAATCTGTTCTGTTTCAAAATTTGTTTATTATGAAAGACAAAAAGAAATGTAATTGTTTAAAATCTTTTAACTTTGAAACAAGCTGAATATTGCAACTGAAGAGGAGCAGGAGAGGTGCATCCTGGGGACACATCTGAAAAAAAAAGTGCTGCTTCCTGCCGTTTCGACAATGCTGCAGTAAAATTCACAGAGACCACAACGACATTAAGCATTCAGAGCCCAGCACCTCTCCTTCCTGCCATTGTTTAACCCCAAAAATCACAGAAGTTCCTAACAGCATGTGTAAAATGATACTACATGAAACTGAATGTCCAAACTGAGGCCTACATGGACAGCTGGTATATATAGATGGCAAGATGTTCTTCTACCACTGAAATGGAATTACCGCTTTGTAGAATGGTCAGAAAAAGTCACTTCCTTTAGTGTGGACACTATCGTTTACATCAATGTGGGGCTTCCTCTGTCTGTTAACAGCATTGTGTCAACAACCACCAGGATTTCTGGAGGAAATCTTGTAGTGGTTTTGATCTGTTCCAAACAGAACACAAGACTTACTTCTCCATAATAGAGCCTGGTTCCAAAAGAAGTTAGTAGGATTCTCATCAGACCCCCTTAACAGTGTTTCTTAACAGTGCCTGAAACTATTCCAGGAATAGTCTCTTTAAATAATTAATATTGAGGTTCCTTTGGTTTTCATGTTGTTCTGGGTAAAACACTTTCCTAAGCATAGACCAGCACTCAGTCACATCAGTCTTTAGCATAATTATATACCAAAGCCTTAACAATCTAAGATTTCTCATCAAGTAAGTCCAGGGAATTCTCCTTGTGCTGTGCAGGACAAACTATAATTCACAAAACTGAATCAGCAAGTGCTTTCTTTCAAAAGCTGGAAAGAAACAGGTGACACAACAGAAAAACTCTGCACAGTTTTCATTTACCGATAAATGGTTTTCCAGTAACTCACTGTACAAAAACAGGAAATGGACCATGTATTATAAGCACTTGAAATTTACTCTTGTCACAAGATACGGTGCCAAGGAGAGGTAGGAAAAATGCTGGCATATCTAGCAAGGCAGGTGTGTGTTCTCGCGCTCTCGTGTTTGTTCTGTTCTACAAGTACAAAGTCTCTGCAAAGCACTGAGGAGGGAGAATATTACAGGGCAAGACTAACAGCAGCCAGTCCTCCCTCCACCAACTTACACTGGTGTGAATAATTACACTCCTCCCAGCCCCCTCTAACTAAAGTAAACTAAAGCCTGATTTACATTTCTGCCTACAATCTACGCCATCGGTATGGCTATGCCGCAGCCTGATACACACCTCCCCAAAAAGGCAGCTACATGTCGCACCGGCACAGACCACAGCTGTGACTGGCACGTGGCTACGCTGTACCAATGGCACACATTCTACACAGAGGTATAAATCAGGCTTAAATTTGACCATTAAAACCACAACAGACCTCACTGACACAGCAACTGAGAGAGGTGAGAGCATGGTACGCACCGGAAATCAGTTTTGACATATCGTTTTAAAAGATTTGACTTTTACACATCAAAGGGTGTGACTTCCTGATCCTTCCTGGCTCCGCCGGAAGCGAGTCTTGCGGGGGCTGCTAATGAGCCGACTGTATAAAACTATTGATTATACAATAGCAGTCCAAATGTATAACACTAATTGCTAATGAAGAGTCCGATGAAACAGTATTTGCATATTGAAGGCAGGGATAAACTCAGATAGGAATGGAAAGACTCCTACTCCATGTCACATGACCCACATCTATTCTACAGTTAAACGACAGCTGCCTGAGATACTGGGTGGTTGTTCATAGCCCAAAACAGGCTGCACCTTTCATAATCTATGTTTCCTTGTGGGAAGCTCCTGCTCTTGCTTCTAAAGGTTATTGGACCCTGGAAGAACCTGCTGTTTGTGTAGCATTTATACAGTATCAGATCACTGAACATATTTATAAGACAAATCTTCCCTTATATTTCATTTAGGCTGACAGAGTCTGGACACTGGCATGAGGGTAGAAGATTTATTTCCAACTGAAATTGAACTTCATTATTTTGAAAACACTTTTTTCTAACTATAATTCATCTAAACGTTCTGGTGTGGTATCTCACGCTAAATACCCCTGTTTTCCTGTATAATCCAACGCGATCGTTCCTAGAAACCAGGAAAGATGTCTCTTCTGTCTCATGAAATGTAGGGCCCAGTAACTCTTATCTTCCAATGTACTCACTGTTTGGCCTCCTCTAGATGACACAAGTACTCGTATGCAATGTTCTGCCGGCGCCTCTCGTCCATCTCCTCTGCTGAGAGCCTCTCATCATCCACAATGGCTGAAAGACAGAGCAAAATAAGAAATATGGTTCTCAGATCACTTATATTTACTTCTTCCATTTGCATGGGTTTCTGGCCAGAATACTGGCCATAATGAGTTAACACAAGAAGGGGTTTAGAAAAACAAGTTCCTGAACAGTTTTCGTTGAACAGTGACATCAATCGGGAAACTTTAATTCAGCTTCTACTTATACGTGGCTCAATATACTTCACAGAACATATAACAGTATCACATAACCTATAAGTAAACCAACGGAATCCACCCTATTCAAACGGGTCAGTAAAGCATTTTGTACATCTTTGTCCTGATATAATGAATGGGAACTGGATCTGTTGCTGTCGTCCCCAGAGTATTTGCCTTGACCTTGTCTGTGTGCCAAAAAAAGGATGTAAATGACTGCTATCTGCATTTTGTTTGGAGGGCAAGAGAGCCACATATGCAGCATGGATTACAAGCTGGGAAATGTGCAGGAAGAAGGGCCAGGACTGGGAGAACTGGGAGCAGGTCAAAAGACCAGCAAATTCAAATAAGCAACATACACTGTTATTATATCAGTACTAGGAGTGTAAGGGTACGCGTATTCATACCGAAAATTTTCGGCACGAGTCTTTCGGTTCAGTAGCAAAATGCGCAAATGCGGAACCTTTGTGTGTTTGTGTGTTTCCCCGGAGCAACATTCGCAAAGGGGCGGATGAAGCTGTGCCACTACACGTGCGCGTGTACCTCCTAATGTGAAGCTGGAAGGTGTTAATCTGAATACAAGTACACAACTGGTATTTTTTATATGCTGCACCATAATGGATTTATTTTTGGATTTTATTTATTTATTTTTTCATGCTTTGCATTTTTTGAGACAATTTTTGTGTTGCACAGTTCGAATATGAAGCTGAACGCATAATGTGAATCCAGTACAGATCAAGTACAGTTCATTTTGAAATATGGAACTTAATGGATATTTATTTTATTTTTATTTACTTGAGAGAATATTTGCTTTGATTTACTTTAAAGTAAATTGTAGTTTTTTATTAGTAGGTTGCAGCAGTATTGATAGAGACAAACATAAAATAGGACCTTTTTCCCATGAAATACAAATCAGGTTGTTTAATTAGACTATTTTGATGCTTATCATATACAAAAAGGCAACAGGATAATATATAAGGGTGATACAAGCAGCTCAGATCTGCCTATGTTTGAGACCAAAAAGGGACAACGTGACTATTGAAATGGTTAAGTATATATGTAAGTAGTCAGTCACACTTCCTTCCCAGAATTCCCTAAACTGACATAAATCCAGCAATTTCCTTTTAATTTTGGGTGGCCAGTCTTGGATGGCTTCAAGAATATCGTTTCACATTAGTCCTTCAAGTGAAGGAAGTGTCACCCAAAATTATGGCAGATAGTAGGGGTGGGCGGTACATATAAATATATATATATATACACACACACATACACACACACATACACACACACACACACACACACACACACACACACACACACGCACATATATATATATATATATTTTAGATATATATATAGCAGCACTTTAAAAAGTAAAACATATTTGCTACATCAGCATATTGCCCAGTTAACACTAAAACCGCCCGTTTCCCATGTCAATGAACGTTAAACTCTAACTCCAAGCAAGACGTAAGTCGGCGTGTGCAGCCCTGTGCCATTAGTGTTAATAACAGCAGCGAATCTAACAAAAAGCCGTAATGTTCATAACAGAGCGGCTGCTCTGTTCTGAAATCCTACAGCTGAAAAGTTTTCAAACGCAGTATTATATAAAATGCTGGATAAATGGATGTACTTAATTGGCGATTTCATGTTCGTCAACTTTTTTAACAACTGTATAAAGTAATGCTATTTTTATACAAATCAACTCATGTGAAACACAAAACGTATATTTCCAGGGTTGCCAATTCTCACGCATCTGGCTTTCAAACTCAAGCTCACACTAGAACTCTTACGGCAAATATATATTATTCCATTACAAACCTAAATTTGCAACATCATAAGCGGGGTAGTTTGCAAACCCTTCAGACTATTTAGAAGGTAATAAAATTGTCACATACATGTAAATGCGTTTGCACGTGCGTACAGACTTGTCTCGAATTGAAAATCTCACTCCAGCCAGCTGACCGAAGTTGGCAACCCTGCATTTTATTTGAAATTTTTTCGGCTGAAGCAGCTTGTTGCTCTGACAATTTTAAAACAAATATGAGAAAACATTACCTATGACACATTTCATGTCTTTTCGAAATAAAACTGCCCTTACTCATCTTAAAGTGTACTTAATATATTGTGAAATATTTTTTAAATTTACATAAAGGGACATGCTACTCCTCCCAAAACTTGCAAAAAAGTAACCACGATATAATACCGTCACCATCCAAAAAGTGAAAAATATCGTGATGATAATTTGAGGTCATATTGCCCACCCCTAGCAGATAGGTACGATTTATTTATTTTTTTTGCGGGAGAGGGCAGGCAGCTAAACTTTGAAAGTGGGCACTGCTTTCTTCCCTAAAGAAGTTTCCCTGTTAGCTGGACATGGTGGTGATTGGCTTTGTCGTGGCCGGCTGCCATGGAAGAAACAGAAAATGACCTTCAAGGTGCTTTGTATACTTGACGACAGATCACGTTAATTTTTAATCCAAGAGTTACACACCCTAGAGTGACAAGCATTTTCTTGGCAGAACAAACCTGGGGAATAAAAGACAAGCAGTTTTTAAAAATTTTGGGGTCCCGAATGAAGACTAAATGCACGTGTCCACAATTACAAATGAAGTGTTTATTTAAATACAATCACTGGAAGAAAGAAACATGTAACTACACAGTAAGACACAATCTATCCAGATCAACATCACAAACCACAGGAGTTACAGAATTGCTTCTTTCTGCCAGACAAGCATAACAGATTTAGGGGCTTCATCTGCACTTCCTTTTGAGCTCTTTGGTGTCTTAAAGGCCTAAGACTGAAAACCACTGATGTCACCTTGAAGAAAACGCCTCCCTAAAGACAACTTCAATTAAATGAAATTTCACACGAGTAGTGAGTCACACCACACAAATAGATATTTTCTGAACAGGTGCAACAATGCATGACACTTTTATAAATTGTATACATATTGTATGGGAAAAAACTGGTTAACCAACCATTAATTTGGTGTTCTACCTTGAAAAGGAATTTTTTAATATCTGTGAAAAAATAAAGATTATACAGTTAAAGCTTTCATAGACTGTTTAAAATGGTGTTTGATGATCTGACTGAATGGACAGTTTAATTAATAACATTAAACTATTACATGACTCAATGTTCTCTTTGAAACATGGTAAGCAAAACTTAATAATAAAACTTCACTTCATAACATGTATAGCGAGGTAAGTAAAAGCTTTTACGCAGATTTTTTTAGTATTTGCATAGGATCGGTAATTTGCTTAAAAGCACAGCTGCTCATGTTTCAATCATTCTTTCTACAGTCTAGGTCACATTTTTAGGGCTAACAGACGATCTCTGTTAGACACAGGACAAATACTGCTATGATGTGTTACCGAAATTAGTTTAAACAATCCAAACAGACTCAGGTCTTCCCAAAACAACTGCCAGAAAACCAGGAAACTCAATGTATGACCAACAGTGTGAGGGGCTGAGGTCCAGGAAGAAAAGCAAATGCATGGTATTGATTCAGTGATGATAAACACAACTGGACAATTTTTGCAATGGTTAAATAAAATATGTCAGACCATTTACACTGTTTACACCATTGTGGGAACAGGCTATTTTATGTGAATAAATATTTATAGTTACAGCCATCCCCACTTATTGCATCATTACACCTAGCTTTATATGAGTAGTATAGTATGGTACATTTATTGGTTTGTTAGTACCAATCACCAAAGACACGTCAGTGGTTTTCTGTTTATTCATAGCCTTCATCTCTAAGTTTGCTCCAACTGCATTGTAGAATAGTTTCTCCTTGTTTAAAATGTCCAGGAAGTATCCATGGTTCAAAGCAACCAACAGCACACACCTATAGTAAAGACAAAGGCTCCAAGAGCAGCTACAATTATCTGGCATTTCACATAAATAAGCTAGCAGGAGATACCGCTACTGACTGCAGTGTAGCTTCTGAATTTTCTCAGTTTGCAGGCAAATGTATTTTAAATGTATACTGGAGTAAATGTAATAAATTCTGTAATACACATCAAAGCTCATGAGAAATACATGAAACTACATGATCTGACCCATTTAAGGATGTCTTGACATCAACATAATTCATTTTAATTCATTTATTATGCATTCGTTAAATGCCACTAAAGAACATTGAGAAAAGCAAATTAAATGCACGGATAAAACATAGTTCATAAGAACACAAGAACGGCACAGCGCAGGAGCTGGAAGGAATGTAACTGATTGTTATAATCTACCTTCAATATATTCAGCAAAGGCTGGAGCCTACTTCACTGATGCACAGCAGGAACTTCTGAGTATTTTACGACAGACTCGCCTCAGAATGTGACCACATGGGACTAGTAGGTGTCTGTGATACAATTCTTTTTCCTGGCAGACACTGTCTTCTTCGAGGGGGAGGGGGGGTGATGACATCTGTGGCTGGCTCTGTGAGCTGAACCTATCTAGGCTTCCAGGGACAGACTGTCATTTACAGTCTTTAAAAAGGTCTTCCTTCTCAAAAGAAAACACCAAGCTGTATAACACTGGACCATTTGCACTTTATTTTACAGTACTGTTGCCCTTTCAGTTTTGTCCACTGTTGTCAAACATATTTTAAGTCACAAGATAAACTTTTGGGGGGTCTGATGGATCACTCGCCTGCTTATTCCTAAGCCTGGCATTTTCAAGATGTGGATCACACGGTCAGTCTTTTTTTAATGGAGAGGACATAATACTGATAACATTTATCTAAGCAAATGAGTTCCAGCTAGAGAGCCTCTGAAAAAGGTACCTGTCAACAACAGGGATGAGAAGTCCCCCACCTTAATGTACATCTAGTGCTGATCATGATAAACAAGTTCAAACTTACTAATGGAAACTCATGCTGTACTCTCAATCAACCTTATCAATGCCATCAACAGTATCAGCAGTACTTCCATGACCTGCCCATACAGAAGAAGCTTCACACAGGCCAATAAGACCCAGTCAGCTTTTTCACCTCCAAAGACTGACTGTGTTACATTAACACTATGTGCCTTTATAGTACCTTACTGAAAAGCTCATAGCTACCACAGCTGTCTGCCTCACTGTTTCGCAAGGAACACTTCATTAAAGCCATACTAACATAATACTGCTGCTACTGTACTATTTCACTCCACTGTATGTTTGACATTTGACACTCAATTCTGTGCAAAGCAACATGCAAGTGGAGCAAACATGCAGTCAGAGAGCAAGGTCAGCCCGCACCACTGGAGCAAGCATGCAGTCAGAGAGCAGGGTCAGCCCGCACCACTGGAGCAGCTGCAGTTAGAGAGCAGGGTCAGCCCGCAACACTGGAGCAAGCATGCAGTCAGAGAGCAGGGTCAGCCCGCACCACTGGAGCAGCTGCAGTTAGCCTTGCTCAAAGACCCAGTGGTAATATGATTTGACTCTGCAGGTCATGTGATTCAAACCCACAACCTTCTGAATGCTGACGCAGACCCTTAACTTACTAAGCCACACATTACCCATATCCATTACAGCAATGCCCCTTTTAAATAACAAATATAATGATACAACCTGTTAGCTCAATCGTTTTGAAATTTTCTGAAGGAAATTGCTAAACAACAAACTTTAGTTTATTGACTAGCAATTCTGAATGAAAGAGTGATCACATGACTAGGGGACTCTCTAATGGAGTATGGCTTAAATAAGAGGATGACCCTGGATGGTAATGTGCATCCTAAGCATTTTACCAGCAAAATAATGGCATTCCAGGACATAGCTACCCCTTTGGCCCTGCGTCTCTATGGGGCGGTCTACCATGATACAGTAACAGTTCATTGCTTATCTTATAATGACCCAATGGTATTAATATCTGGATGCTGAAACACTTTTAAGCTCATCCAATACAATCTAGGCTAATCAGCATGTCTTCTTTGATGACGCCTCCACCTCTAGCAGCAGATATGTTAACTGTGGTCATATGCATTTGCCTTGAGTGAAACAGAAAGCATGGTATCCTTTGATGATGCCCCCCCTGTGGCGGCTCGTCCGCCGGGCGTTGGCGGGCGCGGGGGGGCTGGTGGCGGGGGGGGGGGGGGGGGGGGGGGGGGGGGGGGGGGGGGGGGGGGGGGGGGGGGGGGGG
>JAODKC010000044.1:25437014-25468568 GCA_026777985.1 Mormyrops attenuatus | reverse complement strand
ATGGTATCCTTTTATGATGCCCCCCCTATAGCAACTCATACACCAATCATTGGCATAAACATCAATCCTACTAACACCCCCCCCCCCCCCAAAAAAATTATGTCATCTGGTTCATCCTTGATCCTAGCAGGCTGCACTGATAACCACACTCAACTAAACAATTCAGTAACTCTCAGCACTCAGCACTCAGTGGGTGCACTGCAGCCTGTCAGTACAGGCTTGATAGCTGTACCCCAAGTCCCTGTTATCATCATTAACCTGACTGACGACCATGAGTCTTCCCTTTTATTAATGAATTTGTCCTTTAGGAACACTCCTGGGGAAAGCCCAAATTGAGATACAAGTACAAAATTCTCTGCCTTGCATTCAGTAACTAAATTATTGTAGCTAAGTTGCATAATATAGCTATAATTGAAATCATTATAGAGTATTGATATAAGAACATACTAGCTGTTAAAAGGTTTCAGTGTTATCAGTAGTGACTACTTTTCTTATTTAAAGAACTGAGTTTAATATTAAAAATGTTGAAGTACAATTCTGCATTTGGGTCACTTCATAAAATGTACAATGTCATGGAATCTTTATACATTTCATATTACAGCAAAATTTAAACCTGACTTCCTCCCAAATATTGGAAACTGAAAACAAAGACAGTTTCACTAAAGTTTCACTCATTTGCTACTTGGCAATTTCTATGATCTTCATATTAACTGAGATGACAAACACAGTATACTGTTAATTTGATTAATGATATTCATATCGGAGTGGCACAGTGGTCACCTCTCACCTCTGGGACCAGGGTTCGCGTCTCCACTGTGGCTCTATGTGTGTGGAGTTTGCATGTTCTCCCTGTGTTGTCATGGGGTTTCCTCGGGATATTCGTTTCCCCCATCCTGGGTTGTTCCCTGCCTTGGGCCCATAAGCTCCAGACCCCCCCCCCCCCCAAACAGGTTAACCAGTTACAGAAAATGAATAGATGAATCCCATCTATGGGTGGTTGGCGGACTCTAGATTGTATTCATGTATCAGAAAGAAAGGATCTTATCAGTTTCTGCTCGGGCGGTGTGTACTGAGCCGTTCACTGCAGCAGAAGTGAAATACGTAGAAATTCCTGCAGAGCATTCCAGTAGAGTTTTTGGACAGCTTTACTCACCAGAAGATCTATTGGTTTGGTTCAGAAATAATGGGGGTATTGTTTTAGTACCTCAGTTCTTGAGTAACGCAGACCCATTCAGCTGTCCAAAAAACTCATGCGAAACCAGTTTAAAAGGCCCCACAAACATAACTTCCAGTGTGGAAGTAGCAGGCACCGCCATAATATTAAAGATGCTGCTATTAAATGAAGCCAGCATCAGCACTGCCCACACTGACACAGGATGTCACTTAAGTTTCACTGCAGTTATACTTTGATAGTATACTTTACTGCAACCTGTTGTTCAACATTTCTGGTGATCACGATCAGGCAAATGCAGTGTTGGGGCTCTACGGAATCAGTCCTGCGCTCTGCTTGTTAATAAATAAAGCTTAATTAATTTTATGAAATGGCAGCTTCCAGCAATGTGTACTGAGAAGTCGGTCAGTGACATGTAGGCGCTGTACTTCTCGTGTTTCCAATTAAACCGCCTTGACTCACTCAGCTCCGACGTCGAAAACCGCTCCTTTAAAACACCTAACTGCCCCCGTTGATCCGTTATTTATTTAACCCGGTAAAGACTTCAAAAGGCTGAACCTGAAATGTTGTTAGTAAACTAATTACCTGAAGGCAAATAAGCCACTTCCTGTAAGAAGAGTTATACCATCCCGCCAGGGGACAAGTGGAGCTCTTTCAAAATAAACTAATCTGGCCAGGAAATACCGCGTTAAACTGACTAGTACAAACACGCCTGAAGGTATAAAATTAACCGATCACATGGGATCGGCGTTTTTAATGCAGCCTTTTTCATTAATGAACGCATCACAACCCTAATACGCCCCATCCCGCCTCTCTTTTTTCCGTACTCGTATCTCTTTATAACCTCATATAGCAATCGACTTGCTGAATAAAACATTACTCGTCCGCGCTATTTTAAATGCTGCAAACATACCTTAAACAAAAAGTGAACTTTTTAAAACTTATGCACATGTGCGCAAGCGTCGCAGTTCACCTGAACGGGGTAAAATTCAAACGTATACCCACAGGGAAATACGAATAAATGACTCACATCCATAACGTGGTCTCTGCATGTTCGTGCCTTCTTCATGGTACATCCTGCTGCAGATCCTCCAGTTTTGCAAGCTTGAAATGTATGAGATCGGCTAGTGAGCTTAACCGCCTAACTTTTTAGCAATCTGTTGATGCTCAGATGGCACGTTTCAAAGCGAAGTCTCCCGAAACGCGTCTCCTATAATATGGATGTTCAGATCCTTTTTCAGCACGTAACTAATCTACAGTGTCCCTACAGTTACCTTCCAGCCCCTACGCCACTATTCACCTTTGCCTCACTCATGACAAAGTCAATAGGCTGCATTACCCCCCCCCCCCCTCTCTCTCTCTCTCTCTCTCTCTCTAACAAACTCACTACTTTCTGCGCTTAGGTGAGCAGCCCCAGCTCCACCTGGCGGTCGGACGCCATAATTAATGCAACCCCCAAAAGTGCATCAAAACGTAGACCCGCTCACTCACCAACAGGTCTTTTCTTTTACAATGATCTTTTACAGTTTCACTCTAGCAATGGGAGTGGCCGGCCTACTTCTGTTTCTCGATGTTTATTTGATTGAATGAATGTAACATTGTTCTATAGCACTCAATCCAGTTCTTGGTTGTGATTATCTATCTACCTATCTATCTATCTATCTATCTATCTATCTATCTATCTATCTATCTATCTATCTACCTTCAGTGCAAAATGCATTGGAATTTTTATATTTTTTTCAGGGTGATGGGTTACAATCAGATCAAAGCAGCTATGAGTCAAATAATTAGAAGAACGCCTGTATGGCATCTGCTATCCAGACACTGTGTTATGGACACACTGGGCGGGTTGTCCGGGGCAGTTTCCTGCTAAGGGAGGTCAGAGTTGTTTGAGGAGGGTGGAGAGCAGAGGGGATGCAGACATCCAGCTGGTGGAGGTGGGCTGGGTGAAGAATGGTGAGAGATGAGACTGAACTCTGGGCAAAGCAAGCTTCATTATATAAAGTTAACAGGTAAGCAGCATACCTGATTCTGGATTATCTATGTGATTTGGAATAAACTGAAAATCGTTCCAGTCTCCCAGTGAATTTTTTTTTTACTGGTGTTGTGCACTGTGTGCTGTGGTGTGTCAACAACAACCACAGTTCACTAAATTCTAATTCAAATTTTCGACTGGGGTGCGGTTATGCAGCTGTGTGCAAGGTGTGACATTTCAGTTGTCGGAAATGAATGACGTTAATGGCACACACACACACACATACATCTATATAGTATGTATATGCATTATGATAAGCAATATAGAAAGTATCGTTATAATACATATGTCTTAAAACTGTGAAGATACCTAGCTCATGTTAAGTGGAAAGCATACAAAATGCCGGTTTTGGTTCATTTGTGAACAGGGCCCCATAAAGTGCTGGAAGTTCGGATGAAAATTTGCAACATAATTGGATTGTTCTGGGTTGGGGGCCCAATATGAAATGCTTTCATGGGGCCCAAAATCTATAATGGCACCCTTCTTTGTGAAACGTATAAATTCAGCTTTTACTGCCATTTTAAAATATGGTGAATGATAAAGTTGTTTGTAATAACACTCATGCTACAGTAGCTCTCCTGTGGAATCAGACCAGATGTGCTAGCCCTCGCTCCCCTAGCGCATCATTGAGCCTTGGGCGCCCATGAGCTTATCAGCGGTTCACCAGTCGGCCTTCCTTGGACCACTTTTGGTAGGTACTGACCACTGCATACCAGGAACATTCCACAAGACCTGAATTGAAGATGTTCTAACTTAGTCGTCTAGCCATGACAATTTGACCATTGTCAAGGTCACTCAGATCCTTATGCTTGCCCATTTTTTCTGATTCTAAAATATCAACTTCCAGAACTGACTGTTTACTTCCCTGATGTATAGTGCCATCCTTGACAGGTACCATTGTATCAATATAATCACTGTTATTCTCTTCATCTGTCGGTGGTCTTAATGTTATGACTGCAATGGGCGTATGTTTGCAATGGGCTATCTGCCTTACCTGGATGTCTCTTTGGACAAAAAAAAATGTGTAAATGTAACAGAAAAAATTACCGCATGAGCAATAGAGAATGCAACTTTATTTTGTACACACAACTGCTTTGAAATAATACCACAAAGAGTTTTTTTGGCAAATAATTTTATACCCACTTCTAATACTTTATAGAACTGTTCTGTACATCATGTCCATCCCTTGGCTGGCATGCACTCTCACAAACACACATTCTTTTCAACAGAGAAGCTAACAGGAATGAAACATTCACATTTTATCAAATTAGCATTTTTTTTTCCGCTGTTTGAAAGAGCAAGGAAACACATACACAGAACACCAACTAAAACAGGTAAACGCATGCACGGCTTAAGAATCTGGGGAGAATGTCATTTCAGTGTAAGTGCAGATGAAGACTGATGGAGCCCTGTGAGGTCTGGAGTTCCATGAGTCACTCATAGCTTATAAATAAATGAGAGTACAAGTCAATAAATGAAACCCTTGAATAAAGCAGCCCTCAATTGAAATTATTGATGGCGTGGTATTTTTTGGTGTGACACACACTGCCTTGCAGGCTTCCTTCCTATGTAAACCAGGAGTACAGTACAGTCACGTCTGAGTTGGAATTTGAGCTTTTTGTGAAACAATAGCGGTGCTGCTGTAGCCGCGCAAACCAACATTGTTTGCGGCATTACAGCGGCAAACAAATATTTGATGTTACTTAGGTCAAAATACAACAGCTTTTTGGTCATTGAGTACAAGTCTTATTATATTTAAATATGTTTAAATTATTTAAATGTATTTAGTCAAGCAATCCGTTATTAAAGACAATACATGCTCCATGTAGTTTTATATCTGTAGCAAAAGGTACCTTATGTGGTGAACTAAGATTTTTATAGATGAGGTATTATTTGCAAAGAGCCTGCAATCTAAGAGGCAGTATGTAGTCTTGTGGTTCGGGATGCTACTTTTAAGATGCAGCATAGTGAAGGAACAGTACCCCTGGACCTCTGTCTGTAAACAGCTGGTTAGAGAGTTGTGCATTGTTCTAGTGCTGTAATACTGCAAGAGGGTTTCATCAATGTTCTTTAAAGCACACAAGGAAATTATGTCTAACAATAACCCTTATTGCGAGCTTCTATTTAATATAAAATGAGATACGCAAATGCTGACACCTAAATGATATGCCATATGATACAGTATACATCTCTTAGTGCAGCTTCTTAGATAGCAAATATTGTCATAAAAACAGAGTAGATGGAAAAAAGGTATGTCCAGTGATTTGATTTAAAACGTTAATTAAAAAAAATGTCGGTATCAATTTTTCCTGTAAGACATTCATTCATTCATGATTTACTTACTTGCTTACTGGTAACACGTTACTTTATGAGGCACAAATAACTCAGTTACTACTCAAGTACAGGTCATGACCAAATATGGTAACTGCATGAAAGAACTGTTATGATTGATGATTATACCACAGTTAGTTCCGACCAAGAAATGTGACTGGACAAGAGGCATTCTACGTGTGCTGTTATCAGAGTATAACCGTATAACTGCACTCGGACTTTTCACATCAGATGTATCACTCCGCTTTTCAGGTGTATCTAAAAACCATTACTTACATTTATTTCAATTATGCAAAGCAGTTGGGCAGCAAGTGAGCTGTGTTGTGTATGGAATGTTTATGTTGCTTGGCAACAATCAACAGTTGGCTGGTGGGAACAATTTTCTCCTTATTTGTGGAGGCCCGTAAATGTTTAAGTAAATAATCAAGCAGGTATTATCTGTTGTGGCTTATAACTGTTACCTTAGAAATGAGACTCGATGAACTGTTGTATAAAATTAATAACGTACTCGAAGTCGTGTGGTTGTACTCCAATATATCACAGCTGTGATTATCTTTGGCTTATGACTGAATCACAGCCGTGATATATTGGAGTACATCCGCACTCCCTCTTGTATGTTATTGCTTAACCGAACATGGGATCAGTATATAACTAGCACTTTCTGATTACTGAATACGTTAAGTAAGAGTGTACTACTACATCATCTGTGTCCCCTCAAGTGAAGTGTTACCTGCTTACCTACTAATTTATGTCGGCTTCCTTGTCTTTTAACGGGACACATGAGTCTGTCCAGACAGGCACAAACACATATTTTTATGAACACTGTCAAAATCACAGGAGAAACACATTTTACTGAAGGAGATGAATGTTTAAAAGGTTAAAAAAAATAGGTTGTAAAATGTTGCAGCACTGGAGACTGACATGACCAAACTGACATGACCCAACGTTCACAGCATGTGCAACAGGACAAAACTACAGTCCTTTGTCTACAGCCTCAATTCATCAGAAAGAGAAACAAATAAAGAAAAGGTATTGTCATTCCAAAATACTTAATTAATAAATACTTAACTGAATGCCAAAAGAAAACAGGAAATCTTGTTACAACACAGAAATATGTAACCCAACATTTCACTATGCATCTTTATAATACTACTTGAAATATAATATGTTTTTAATGTAAACTGCTTTAAATGGCTTAAAATACCTATATTGGTATTGCTTAATGTAAAATGCTCAAAATGCTAGCACACATCAATAAGGTAACATGGAACCAGTTCACATTCACATAGCTGTGATAAGCCATATCACAGTCTTCCTCGTTCAACCGAGCTGGTCCGCTTCTGCAACCAGGCACATAGCCAAGTAGTAAAATAACGGATTTGAATCCCCCCTTCATTCAGGCTCCTAGCCAGGTAGATAAAGATATGGAGTGTCGCCGGATCCCTCTACAGAATTTATTTATACCTACGGGCCGATCTGCAGCAAAAGCAATTCTGATATTTTGTCAGATTCAGAAAAGCAAAGTGAGCTGCTTTCGATCAGAATAAATTATGGTAGCTTATGTGGATAAACAGCAACAGCTTCTATGACAATGCACAGGAGCCTCAGTGTGGTTTGTTTTCAAGTTCTTTTCAGAATACTCTTCTGAAAGTTCTTTTCTGAGTAGCCAGTGCAGTAAGCAAGACACTAGCGCATTTAAAGAAGGGGCAGGGAAAGCATGTTACAAGTATAGAATAGCTATGGATTCATCGGAACCACACTATGACGCACTTATTGATATGTGCTGCACTGGTTGTGTGGCGACAAAATGAAAACATCAATAAAGAGAAAATAAATAAGCACGTATTAAGTAACACGGATACTGCCATGCTTCAGGTTGT
This sequence comes from Mormyrops attenuatus, assembly GCA_026777985.1. Taxonomy (NCBI): domain Eukaryota; kingdom Metazoa; phylum Chordata; class Actinopteri; order Osteoglossiformes; family Mormyridae; genus Mormyrops; species Mormyrops attenuatus. The sequence continues at coordinate 25,461,151 of JAODKC010000044.1, read as the reverse complement.
TCTGCCGCTCCATGCCATCTCCGCTGCAGAGAGAGGGCCTGACTTCACAGCAGGGAGCAGGTTACATGAGGACGTTGGGCCTGGTGTCTGGCAGCCGCAGCCCCACCAAGCCCCCGCACACCAGCACGGAGGAGGCCAGCAGGATGGGGATGGCTTTGGTGATGCCCACGAGTGACCCGAAAATCAGGTTCCCAAGCACTGCTGCAAGCTTACACAGCGCATTACAGAATCCAAATCCAGTCCCCCTACCACGCAAAATGAGAGAAGAAAATGGATTTTTATTTACAGGCAGCCCCCAGGTTATGAAGAAGATCCGTTCCCAACATCTGTCTTTAAGTCAAATTTGCAGGTAAGTCAGGTTTTGATTTAGCGTCATTAAGTCAAATTTTTGTTTTAGTAGATATTTTACTTTTCTGTGCATATAAAAAAGTTGAGAAACACTTACAAATACACTAAACCATCTTAAACATAATAATACTGGACATAAAAATGCTAATAATAATAATAACATTATTATTATTGTTAATAATAATAATAATAATAATAATAATATTGTAATAATAAAAGTAACTAAATATCGTACTGAATTGTACCTCAAGTCCAGAACCACTGAAGTGTCACAAATAAGTGTGTGTGTTCGTTATTACCAACCATTGTATTTAACTCATATGTTTTTATATAATAGGCTTTATGGCATTCCATTCCTAAATATGATTTGTCCGTAAGTCAGATGTAATTAACCTGGGGATTGCCTGTATATCAGGTATATCAGAAAGCTGTGAATCTCAAAAAGCAGCTGTTGGATTTGGCAATATCATTATAAATCAGATGGTTCTGATTCTCAAGTTTCTTTGATACTGTTAAATGTTACATACATGTTATACAAAACCCGATTCTGGAAAAAAGAAAAATGAGACAATGTATGTGTTGTGTGTTGGCACGGGTGCATGTATTTTATTTGTGTTGTCCCGACAGCGGGTCCCACCTCCTGTCTGTAGGGTACAGCTCCACGGTGACCACATCCAATGAGTTCCAGGCAGAGATGCTTAGCCCGTTGTAGAGGCATAACATGCCAATCATCATGGACTCACTGGTCCCGAACCAGAGGAAGAAGCAACTGATTCCTGACAGAATCATAGAGCCGCCTGTCGACGGGAAAAAGCCATGACAGAAATCAGGAACGGGAACGGAATCTGGGTTCTGTCGTTATAGTTTCTGCATTTCTACAGTGCATTATAGATTAGAGCTTCATAAGGCAGTCATAATGCATAATAAACATGGCTATAATGTGTCATACCTTTTAATAAATATTTATATCCATGTTTAGAATGCTTTATGAATGTATTACAATGCATTATGAATGTTTAAAAATTACTACATTACTACAAATGACTATAAAGTGTTACTGAAGTGACTGCTGTAATTAGGTTCCCCCATTTATTATGTCATATAATAGAGTTGGGCTTGCTAAAACACTCCTATTAAAATTTTATCTATAGTGTAGAAAATAGATGGATGGATGGATGGATGGATGGATGGATGGATGGGATGCCGCAGCAATTTTAAAAAGTAGATTTAGTGGGTTGAACTGTTTTGAATCATATAGGGAGATATGCTGCAGTGAGGTTTTCCACCACTCATACCACACATTTGCATACATCCCCAGTTAGCTACAAACTGTCAGAACACTAAGGGAGGCAGGGACCCAAAGTAACTTTTACAGTGGGGCTCCAGAAACAACAAACCCGATGCTGCACATTGTGGTGACACAATCACTACAGCCTGCTTAGGACATAACTGGATGTCCTTCCTTTGGGCAATAATATCTGGCTTTACAGTTTATTCTCCACCATCCATACTCCAGCACAGCAGATGGCACTGTGCACCTTTTAATAATGTCAGAACCATAAAGAAGAAGAAGTGAAAACCAAACACGCATGGATCACTTTTGGATCCAATTTTATCTGCATATGCAAGATTATTGTGTTTAAATACCTGTTAATGGAATCTGATGATTATATGAGCAGAAGCTCATCACCAGAATAATTAAGAAATAGTATCATATTTTCATAAATTTTGTAACGTTTACCATAGCTGAGACTGAGTATTCAATACTCTGAGCAGCCAGGTGACTCAGCGGGTAGTAAAGCTGGGCATTCAAATCGCACCTCTGCTGGAGTTTGCATGTTCTGCCTGTGACGTGCGGGGTCCCACCAGCCGCTATGGTTTCCTCCTATATGTTCTTAGGCTAACCAGCATCTTTACATTTCCCACAGTGTACACCTGCATGTATGTGCCCTGAGACTGAGCAGTATCAAACCAGCTTGTCCTTCAGCCTTTTGCTCCCCGCCGCCTGAAAAAGACTCCAGGCTTTCCGCTAGTTCTGACCGAGATAATTGGTTGGATGGATATACTAACCTCAGTGTAAAGTCAATATGTCTGAAACATTTACCAGGTACAGAAAAGAAATAAAAAAAACTCTTTTGATAATGGTAATAAACTCAAAGTTGCATAACAATGTAAGGAAATACTCTTGTAGTGTGGTGTGTGTTTAAATGCAACTGAAATTTCACCAATAAGATTCTTTGTGCCTTTGCCCTTTAGTTTTTGCAACTACATTCATTGTTTTTTTTAAATCATAGTAATAGTAATTTGGAGATGTCTTCATATGACAAATGATATAACATTTCCAGTAGAAATAAAGACGTAATAAACAAAACCTCTAAAGAAATTCATAGATTCTAAAAGAAAAATATCTTTGAATCAAGCAAAATACAAACGGCATATATAACATATTTCACGTGCACTGCAACATTTTAAGAAATATTGGACACTCAGTATTGCAAGTCTCTCCATTTATCAATACGGAAGCTATAGACCTGAAAGCTTAAAGCATGGTAAAGGGTAATACACAAAAAGCCAGGCACAAACCAATAAGCAGCTATTTTCTAACCTAACCACACTACAAGCAGCCAAGAGAGTCAGACACGCCCAGCACCGGCAGAGCTCACGATACTTACCTAACATGGTCAGGCGGCCTATTTTGTCCATAAGCAGTGCAGATACTATATTTCCTGGTAGAACAGCTAACGTTCCCAGAAAGTTGACAAAATAGACCCAATAGGCACTGTAGTCGTCATCAAATGTCATCTGACAGCCTGTCTTGTTGTGATGGAAGGTGCTGTTAATCACCTCTGTGTTAATTAGCTTGCTGTCATCAATATCTATAATGAAGCAGGAAAAATGAGGAAATAGAGGAAATGATTCATAGGAGCATTTTGTTATACTTGATCTGCCCATTAGGGAAACCGAATAATGACTGACCATGGAATCACTTTCAGTGTTTGATGTGCAATAATGCCTTGTCAATCCATTCATGTGCAAAGTTTCATTGACGGCTGCTGTCAATACTCACAGTCAATATAGTATAGCAATGGTTTTGTAGATATATAGTAAAGCAGAGTCTTAAAATGGCCAAGGACCAGCACTGAGCTGCCAGACTTGCCTGAGTTGTAGAAAAAGGCTTCGATAAAAGTACAGTTCTTGAAGTAGGACCCCACAGATGTGACATCATCAAAGTAGCAGTTTCGGAAGGTGCAGTCAATGAACGTGACCGACTTGAACTTCATGCTGATAAATCTATGGGATGATATTAAGGGATTTAGTACAGGCCAGTACATTCACTATTAGGGTGAGAAAGAGCTGAGAGTCAGAAGAAGCACAAAACAAATGACAAAGTACAATCTGGACTGGATGCCAGCCCACAGTGTCTAATAATGGTCATTTTGAATCATCAATATACCATAGCGGCATATTTTAGCTGTGAAAGGACATGGAATCACTTGACTCATTTGGAAAATTGCAAAGGTATAACTAGGCATAAATTCACTGACAAATCTGGAATAATAATGCAGTAGTATCATGCCACAATGATTAATGGTGGAACCATGTATTGATTTAAATGGACTTATCTTTATTCCAAACAATACAGGTGTAGAGTAAACAATAGAGTGCTATATATATATATGTGTGTGTGTGTGTATATATATATAAGAGTCAGCTTAAAAACATAATATATATTAAATGATCACAAAATCACTAAATATTTCCAGAACCTTCTATAATATATGAGCCATTACTGTCTTCTTTCTTTCTTTTTGTTCCTTTTTATGGCTCATCCTGCGAACCAATACTGCAGTATTATTATTTTATTGGATTATTTGCTTGCCCTGATGATGAATGTTCATTTATTGACTTAATGCACACGGCCTACAGGAAAATATAGGCTGCACAGCTGCAGCATGCTAATATGCTTTGCTGTCAGACCTTGTGGAGACCTGAGAAATGCCTAAGTGTCTAAAAATGAACCAGACAAATTAAATATTTTACGTTTGTGGCCTGCGGTTCCCACCTGTCATTGATGAACATCCCATTGGTGTGAATCTGGTTCTCCAGGGTGAAGTTGAATGTGAAATCCTCTATACGCTCATTGTTGTGGGTCTTCACTTTGGAAGCATACTCATCTGCCTGCAGGTGCTTGATGACATCTGGAAACCAGACAGACAGGCCATAGAACCTAGAGCCCAAAAAAAGAAAAAAACAAGCACAGTCTAGGGTTAAAATGGGCGAAACCACTCAGATTGGCTTGATAATATCTGATAATGATAATAAACAATTTTGTTACTAGTTTATGTATTTACTATACTGTACTGAGTATAGTAGGCTATACCATCTAGCTTTGTGTCAGTACACTCTGTGATGTTCATACAACAACAAATCAACTAACAACACATTTCTCCGAATGTACTGTAACCCTGTCGTTAAGCGACACATGACTGTATACACTTGCTGCTAACATCTTGTGCTTCAGACATTGGAGTCTAAACCTGGACAGTGAACACAAAGCGTGTTACCTAGGTAAACAAAAAAAAACTATAAATCATTAACAATCATTTTCAATTCATGAATTGTTTTTTTTCTTATTGTGCTCTACAGCAATAAATGTCCACACAGGTGTATAGAGATACATGCAGCATCAAGGACATCTGCGTATGATGCATGCAATTCTGCAGGTTAGGCCTCTGTGCCTGTGATAGGAATGTAGCTTGCTTGAATCCTGCAGTCAACAGAGTATTCATATCACCGCTGGGCCTGGCAGCAAGCCCCCCCCCCCCCAAAAATGCTGCTGGGGGGCCAGGTAAATGGCTGACCCTGCAATCTGACCCTAAGTTTCATTCTTACCTTGATATGTATTTGTCTCAAAGAAGAGCAAGACGAGAACAAATTCTTATATGATAGTACAAATCTTGAATAAAATATATCCATATCCAATAAGGGTGTAAAAATGCATTGATGCATCATGAATCAATTATTTAAGACGGCGATTCAGTGTATCAATTTGTAAAATATACATAATCCTATTTTTGGGTTGCACGCTCATGTGCTGCAAAGTAGCGGTGCCAGTATGCAAATCTCTGAAACATAGGATGGGAGGGGAAGGTTCATTAATATTCATAAAGGAGGTGCTACCTGATGATCTCTGCGTTATGATACTTTTGAGAAATGCCTCTGTTTTGCAGTGCATAAAGTTATTCTTTTTGCTAGATACAGTAGCAATAGTCAAGACCCTGAGGTAGCTAATTAGCCAGCTATGTAAAAAGTAATGTTAGCCTTAGAGATGCACAGCTCAATTATCAAAACAGTTATATATGCTATTGAGTAATGCTGTCTTCCACTTACATTGGAGGTCAGAAGTTGGAGCTGGGAATGACATCACTCCCTAGTTAACCACATTCCAGTACAAGTCAGATTTAAACAGAGGTGGAAATTTCAGGTCCGTAAAGTAAAAATCCAGACCAAGATTTTGTTTCAACTATCCAGTCAAGTACTCTGTGACTGTGACTCTTTATACTCAACTGACTGGTTGAAACAAAATCTTGGTCTGGACCTGGTTACTTTCTGGACCTGAAATTTCTACTACTGGATTTTAGGTTCCTCAGTTTAAATGGCCTTTATCTTCATTCATGTACATCCCAGACTACCTTAAATCCAGCAAGGTACACTGTTAAGCAAGAGATCCTGCTTTCCAAAACAGGCCAGAGTTCTAGCCAAGTTCATAATTGTTAGACATTGTAAGCAATACTAGTTGACAACAAGGCATTACGCGGCATTTTACACATACAAACAGCCTAGCAACAAGCCCACAGGTAGCATTTGGACAGTACTGTGTGTATGGCTGACTTAATGACACACAAATGATACATACTGTAAGGGCAAATAAGCAGTATATAACTACAGCTTTCACTTCTGTTGATGAAGGGCCCAGCCATCTTGGATTTTGAGATTGGGGTTGCAGGGGTTACTCCGACTTTCTGAGTCAGAGTTCTGACTTCAGGGGATGGTCCAGTTGAAATTTCTGGCTAGGAACTTGGAAATTCTGACTTCCCAGTTCAAATGGAACACAGCACAAAGATATTGCCATCAAATTTTTTTGTAGAATAAATGCAGCCATTAAATGAATTGGAAGCATCTTTACAGCACAAATGTACGTCCACCACAGAACTGCAAAGGCACCAGCTTTTAAGTTCCATCTACTGTCTTGCCATCAGAAGAGACATGATGAGATATTGAACTCTGAGCCGCTCAATGTCAACATTAAAGCGTGTCTGATTAAAAGGTTCTGAAAGTTGCTTTTATTTATGGCAGTGTCGTTTCCATCCATGACGAGGAGGCCTTTGATCTGCTGATGAAAACACACCGACAGAAAGAGCAGGCTGGCTAGAGGACAGCTCCCTTTCACTGCAGCCCACAGCAAAGTACACAGGATGTACAAGGGCTGATGACAGGAACCCCCTTTGGGCCACGTAAGCAGGATCAAAACTGGGAATCTATTTCAACGTACTGCATTCATCTATTGAGCTGTGAGATCACATGTCCATGCTTCACATTTTATTCGTTAATTAACTATACAGTGGTACCTCGGTATATGTCCTTAATCCGTTCCAGATCCTTGGACTTATACCAAACAGGGCGTATATCAAACAAATTTTTCCCATAACAAATAAAGGGACAATGATTAATCCGTTCCCATGAGAAAAAAATCCTATTGTTATTGGCATATTATACATTGATGGTGTCCTGCACTTGCTCGGGCACAGGGTGGGGAAGCAGCACAGGAGCCAGGAAATCGGGCGAACGAGAGATTTTAATAAGAAAACAGGGAATACTATAAAGCCATAAAATGGACGTTAATGACCGGACTGGGGAAAACATACCTAACGCAGACTTAAATACATTGGACGAATGACAGCAACAAGAAACAGCTGGTAAACACGGGGATTCCACACGAGGTAGATGAAGGGGCGTGGCACACGGAAGGAGCGGACGAGTGGGGCAGGACAGTTGGGGTTGTATGAAAAAATGTAAACACTGCTTAATACTAAAATACATAAATACAAAAACAATTAGATGAAATAAATGAAAAGAGAGTTATAGCACGGGTTGTTCAATGAATGGTAGCAACTGGCGTACTGACGCTTGCAGGCAGTCGTGACTTTGTCTCGAGAGAGGTAAACAGCAGGTGTCGTGACATATTTTGACCCATACAACTTCTATCACATGAGTCATATTCCAAACAAAGGTCGTATACCAAGCAAAATTTTTCACGTCCAAACAGGACATATACCAAGTTGGACTTATTCCAAAGCGGACGTATACCGAGGTACCACTGTACTTAAGATGAGTGCAAAACCATATTTGACAGTCACTGACTGGGCTTTTCATTTAGTGGGATAGATAAAAACATTATCATATTATGCCCTCAATTTATCAACATCACCACCTTCATCATGACCATCATCATCATCCTCTTCTTCTTCATCATCACCTTATTATTATTAATGTTGTTGTTGTTATTGTTGTTGATGTCAATAATAACAACAATAATAATAATAACACTAATAATAATAATCATAACAATAATAATTGGGCAGCGCGGTGGAGCAGTGGTTAGCGCTGCTGCCTCACAGCAAGAAGGTCCCGGGTCCTTTCTGTGTGGAGTTCGCACGCTCTCCCCGTGTTCGCGTGGGTTTTTGCCGGGTCTCCGGTTTCCTCCCACGGTCCAAAAGCATGCAGGGTAGGTTGATTAGTGTGTCTAAATTAGCCCTGTAGTTGTGCGTGTGTACGTGTGTGTGTGTGTGTGTGTGTGTGTGTGTGTGTGTGTGTGTGTGCCCTGCAGTGTGTTGGCGACTGCCCAGGGTTGGTTCCCACCTGTGCCTGTTGTTCCCAGAATAGGCTCCAGTCCCCCCCACAACCCTAGTTGGGATTAAGCGTTTTCAGAAAATGGATGGATAATAATAATTATAATGTTATTGTGATGCACTGATTCACGTTCAGGTTTTCCCTGTGGTGTTTCACCTCTCGTGTTCATTTAGCCTCAAAAAGAGAGAGCTTGAGATGTGTAAAGGTCGGCACATTCATCTCTCATGGGCCCAGGTCAGCCCAGAGGCATCAGGTAAATCAAGATTGAATTCCATTCACCAGACAGTTGATATGATGGAAAATGTGCTTTAAGACAAATGCTGCAGAAAGTGTCCTCCCTTGCTGATATTTTGGCATTTTCAGCAAATATGATTGGAACTGCTGACTGCTATCAGTTTCAACTACCTTTCATTCATTGCCAGCAAGGATGTGGTATTGTAATAATACTAGTTGAAAGGGAAAGCCATCTAAAGGATTCCAAGTGCGGAAATGTTTGTATGCTATACACCAGTTATACAAGGACAACAAATTCATGCAAGCCTGTCGGCTTAACAGCCAATTCCTGTACTAAACAGTCACATGTAAAATCATTTGTCTTTTTGTCTTTTCTGGGGGAAGTAAAAAAGATTGACTGTTTAATTGATTGTTGACTACAGTTAGGTTCTGTAATAAAATATTGTTTTAAGATGTAATTTTGAATGTAAGTAAAGCTAAAAATCACCTTAGTAGCTTGTTCAATCAAAACGTCACTATGATTAGGTTCTCACCAACTGGCAGCCAAGGTTCTGTGATACCAGCCCTTCGGACAATCCACACATTTGTTATTTAACTGATTTTCACGGCATAGAATCTGGCCATCCACAGCATGAGTTCTCTGTCAGCAGCCTGATCTGAACACCCCAGTTTTCCCTCTTTTGAGGGACCTTTTCATTGCTCATAAAGATAAATAATAAAGGACTCCTCTTGCACACATCAATTACACCAATTGCACAAAGAAATCTAAACCATTGATGTTATCATGTGTACTGTAATAATAAACCCACAGTAGAATATTTAATATTTTCTCTTCAGGTACTGTACTCTGGTAAATGAGGAGCTACTGTCAAATACAGACGCTACTCTATTTACGGACGGGATACATTCCGAACAGCCGTTCACAACTCGAAATGTTCGTAAGTTGTTATTCAACATCATTTTTAGGGTATACGCAAGTACAAAGCATATGTAAAAATGCTAATTATATGCATGTGGGCAATGCATTGGGGCCTCTTTTATTGGGGCCTCTTTTATTTATTATTTACCTTTTACCTCTTGGCAACATTTTCAGGAGATTCAGCATACAGTTTCATTGTTATGCGGATGACACCCAGTTCTACTTATCCACCAAGCCTAACTCGGTCATTCCTCCCTCTTCTCTCTTAGATTGTCTGTCAGATATAAAAATTTGGTTTGCCTCGAATTTTCTTAAACTTAATAATGACAAAACTGAGGTCCTACTTGTTGCCACTAAATCAACACTTACTAAGCTGGATAACCTCACCCTCACAATAGATGTTTCCATGGTTCCTCACTCTGCTCAGGTTAAGGGTCTGAGTGTCATTCTTGACAGCACTTTGTCTTTCAAACCACAAATTCATAATATCACCCGGTCTGCATCTTTTCACCTCCGCAATATTAACCGTCTTCGTCCATCTCTTACATCTTCCAATACCGCCATTCTTGTACACGCCCCGGTCACATCCCGTATTGATTACTGTAATTCCATTCTATCTGGTTTACCTCTCAAGCTCCTTCATAAGCTCCAGTTAGTACAGAATGCGGCTGCTCGTATTATTACCAGGACTCCTATCACGGCTCACATCAGTCCAGTACTTCAGCAACTTCATTGGCTTCCTGTTAAATATCGTATTGATTACAAAATTCTACTGCTCGCTTTTAAAGCCCTTCACAATCTTGCTCCTTCATATCTTGTTGATCTCTTACATACTCACACTCCTTCCCGCACTCAGATCTTCCCACTCTGTCTCTCTGGTTGTGCCCCGTGCACGCCAGTCCACTATGGGATTTAGAGCTTTTAGTCATGTTGCCGCCAGTCTATGGAATTCTCTACCTCCTAATATCTGTAATATCGACAGGATTTCTGCATCTTAAAACACATCTTTTTAAACTTGCATACTCATTATGATGCCGCTGCTGTAGCAGCTTTTAAATGATTATCTTTTTCTTTATTCTATTTTGTTTTATTAATTTTTTATTATATTTTGTTTCGTTTTATTAGATGCTAATTTTTTGTACTGACGTACTGCAACAATGTTTATTGTGTTAGTAAGGTGTCCTTCAAAGCCGCCTTTAAATAAAATGTATTATTATTTATTATTATGTGTTGTTAATGGAATGATTCAGTTGTCTTTATAATGCAACAACACATACAGTGGATATACTGTAGGTTTATTGTTGAAATTGCAGGTGTTTGCAAGTATTCAGGTCACTCAAGGGATGATTTCAGAAAAGGAAGGTCAAAGTCTTGTAATAGTCCAGCCGAAGCCCAGACCTCAGTCTGATAGAAAACCTGCAGAATGGCCTAAAGACGACTGTGCACGGGAGATCCCCAGGCAATTTGCTGGAGGTTTTGCAAGGAAATGGGGTAGAAAGTTTATGTGTGCTAAGAGGTTTATATACAAAGACTTACTGCTGTAATAAAAGCAAAAGATGATTCCACAAAGGATTACTTGTGGAGGGGTAGGGTTTTTAATGTCCTAATATTCGTCCTATTTATCTATTTGTTTTTCTCATTATTTCTTTTAAATATGTCTGACATGGTTTATCTTTTACATCATGAAAACTTCCGGAGTATGTAGACTTGCATATGTTTGCGTAGCATGAATGGTGCTGGGATTTAATTATGGATAGTCTCAAAGGGTTTCTTAAGATTCCAGTATGATAGTTCCATTCATCTGTCCCTCTTCTATAACTGCCAAGACACAGTGACCCTAATCAAAACAACAGGACACCATGGATAGGATGTCGGCCCAGCAAAGAAACACCAACTCACTTAAATACATGTTTTTTTGGGTCGTTGGAGGAAAAGTAGCCAAAATAGGGAGAGCACACACCAAGCTGGGTGAGCATTTACCAAGCTCCCAGAAATATGAATCCCCAGTTCTAACCACTGCATCACCATACCAGCAGGTGTAATAATTCTCTTGCCTTTGATGAAACTTACCCAAAAGACAGAGTGAACCATACAATAGCAAGCTTTATAGTGTTGTCTTTCACTGGGTAGTTGAAGCACCTCATAAAGGTTAACCAGATCTGTAAAGAAAAACAAAGCACACACAGGGGACAGGATATTAGTATATCTAATGGTACACGCTCAGCCTCAGTGGGTCCATAGCTCAATGAACTGACCAGATGTCAGCAATGGACCAGAGGAAGACCTGCAGCCACAGCAACATTAAGAATTTAGTGAAGATCAAGAAGCTGGTTCTGGTGCAACCATGTACTCAAGCATGACTCACCCCTTGCAACTCAGCTTTAATCCTGAACAGGACCTTGGAGATGGGGTTCCCCGTCTCTGAATGCATCTCCACCAGCTCATCAATCTGCTTCGGGATCTTGATTCTGTTCACCTGCATTGAAATGCACCTGTCTGCCATCGAAGCAAGCAAATGATCACCGTCCGATATTGAATCTTTCTGGGTTCAAACTGAATACTTTGAGTTTTTATTCCACAACCCCCAAACTTTTATGACAGTAGCAAACCAGTATTCATCTGGTCCGTTTAAAGTCGTGGAAAGAATATGAACTGATATAAGGCCAATAAGATACAGCCCCAGGAATAAAGGTCCTTTAATGGCCAAGACATTAGAAATTAGTGCGCATGAGAGACGCCTTGGATTTTAAGATATTCAGAAAAGGCCAATGTAACAACATTGACAATGTTAGTCAGTTATTATTGTCCTTTACTTCCCTGTTCAGTCACAAATACTTCAGGAGATGTTTACATTTGTATAGCCAAGTTTAGCTCGTGGGAGTTTTACTTAAAAGCATTCTGAGGGCAAAATGAAAAATGAATGGTTCAGAGAGACAACCAATCAGGTTGTATAGGAGGTGGGTACAAGCAACTAAAGGAGGCTGAACCAAGCCATCTGATTGGTTGGTCCTGCCTCCTCTAGTTGCTTGGACCCACCACCTCTACAATCTGCTTGGTTATCTCTCTGAACCAATCATCAGGTAGCAAGGGTCCAACAGAGGCTTTACTTTCTAAGGAAGTTAAGGTATGCTCAACTACCTCATCACCTGCAGACCAACTTCTATTGGTCAACAACAGAGAGCCTCCTGACTGCTGCACAGTATGGTTCACGAGCTGTACGGAAGAGAACAGGAAGGCCCTGCAACGGGTGGTGAGGGCGGCAGAGTGTGCCATCGGCACTACACCTCCCTCCCTCAGAAACATTTACACCAGCCGACTTCAAAAGAAAGCCAGTTGCATTTCAAAGGATCCTACCCACCCTGGACATCACCTGTTCTCTACACTGCCCTCCGGGAAAAGATAAAGACCAATTAGCACCAAAACCAAACAGGTTAAAAAACAGCTTCTTTCCACAGGCAGTCAAATGCAGAACCCCTACTCCTCCTCCATCGGACTGAGACATAATGACCCCCCACCTCAAGCACTGGAAGTTCATTAACTCTCTGTCACTTTTATTTTTCACTTGCACTTTATGTTACAATGATTTTGCACCAGGTACATATTACCTCACTGTGTTACATTATTTATGTTTGTTCATATTTATGCTTACATTTGTCATTTTCTATGCTGACAATCCTAGAGCTGCTAAATGGTATTTTGTTGTTTTTTAAAAACAATGACAATAAAGATCTATTCTATTCTATTTTTCGCTCTGCCCTCAGAACTCCTTTTCTGTAAGTAACACTCCCATGAGCCTGCTTTAAAAGAGTGAGTGAGAACTCGCCCAGTCCCAGGGCCCTTTAAGCTGTAATGATAGTCAAGCTACTCAACTTCTGCTGGGAGGAAATTAGTGGGGACTCACTGTGAAAACTTTTTCTGGCTGCCCACGTGCCCTCATGTTAGTGTCATGGATCTGCTTGAGGATCATCCAGGCCTCATCATGCTTCCCCACCTAAAACATGTTTGGAGGGAGGGGGAGAGATAAGGTTGGGGAGAATATCACTGATTCCCTGTTACACTGAAACGAGATGAGATGGTAAAAAGACATGAGTCATGAGAGTCACTCCCTAGGGGCTAGCTAGCTGTAGCTATCCTCGAGGATTTCTCGTAGCCAGTGGCACATATTTTTTATGTTTAAGTTCTTTTTAACCTTTTTTTATCTGCAGCTTGTTTGTATAAAACCAAAAGAACTTTTCTCTGTAGCAAAAAAGAAAACTAGATCATGATGTTTCCCACCTCATCCTCACTTAATCTTTACCTCAAGATAGAACCTGGGGCTTTCCGGCATGAAGGTGAGGGCGACAACTGCAAAGACGCAGGGCAGGGCGCAGACGACCACAAACACCCTCCAGCTGTGGAACTGGTAGGCTGAGCCCATGCTAAAGCTCCACCCTGTCGGATGAAACAAGGGCGATAAGGTGCTGGCAGGGTTGGCCATTGTTGGCCATTGTAGAACAAAAGTATTTTGTCACAGCACTTCATCGGAAACATGTTACCCTAAACCTTTCAGGACAAGCAAGTATCTGGCTATGCACTGCACCTGAGTAAAGAGAGCAAGGATGGGCAATGCACACATGCTGTGCATTAATTTCACATGGCACATGGAACACACACCGACATCATGTCAAGTCAGTTCTGAGTACTAGAGTGTCCGCAGCAAAGAGAGCTCAGTGGCTCTGAACATGGCTGTGAATGCAGTTTTGGTTTTGCCAGGCACTTTGGCAAGGGAGGAGGAGGAAATCGCCAACACTCTGAGAGGACTTTCTGTGAAGGTGATTCTGGCTTAGAATAAAAAGTTCTAATTTAAAAGCAAAAATGCACAGGAGCCTGCAGTAAAGAAGCACAAGGAATCGGAGCAGGCGAGTGAGAAAAAGTGAGAAAAAACAAAAAGAAAATGGTTCTGTAGGAGCTGTATTGATTAGACTGTATACACAGGGTGCTCAAAGTTTGTGGGGCTGGAACTTCTAAACTTTTCCCAAAACCTTAGCAAGCCTTCAAATGGTGCTGTGTGACCATCTCAAGATGTTCTTATACCATGTGGCTGAGAGCAGGTGTAATGGTAGGGGAGAGGATCCACGTTCCGGACCCTCCAAACTTATTTATGAAATTGGGTTCCACTAATTAGGGAAAGGGCTGGAGAATCATGGAAAACAAATGAAATTCAAACTGTGATCGAAATCCATACTCCGAAAATACCAATGTCACAAATTTCATATGGGTCATGCAGGGCAAACATCCACATCCAAAATATAAGACAAAATACGAGAAATAAAACAAACAGAAGGACAACGTCATTGTAAGAGCCACGTTTGGCACAGTGACATATGATAGGAAATAACGTTGGGGAAGGTTTTGCTTTTAGGCAGAATTGATTTGTTTGTAATGTTTTAGTGCTTACTATCTGTTTACAGCTTATTATCGCATCAGACTGATTGCTTACCAAGATATTGTCTCAGTGATTCAAAAAGTGCCGCTACACTCATGAAACCATACATTCCATAGCATATGACACTCAATACTGCACAAGGAGGCACCAGGAAAGAAGGTGCTTTTATACAGTGCCAATTATTTTACAGGTATGCTTAGTACACAAGGGGGGCAGAGAGTGACCTGACTGAATGGGGCTGGGGGGACATTTGGGGTGACGCATGTGTGACAGCAGGATCTCAGACATAAATGTATTTTATGTGTCCACAAGCATCCAGTATGTTGACATTATTGTTATTAGGGTTCCTGTCGCCATGGTTGGGGGTAAATGGGGTAACATACACAAGATGACTTAGACTTGCTGAAGTCTTTCAATCGAAATGATGTCATACTTGTCTGTGGTTACCGTTCGCTTCGAAAACACATTAAATTAAAGTGTCCCTCCTATCTTGCTCCAGGCCTGTGATAGGGTAATTAATTTCCTCAGTGAGAAAATGAAAGAGTGGCCATGGATGAATATAATGGCCTAACTGCTGCAGCAGGACCCCTGCAGTGCTCTCTGACACCACTCATGTGCGAAATCTCTGATTTAACAATTAACAATAAAATTTACACCGCTAGAATTTACCCAATTAAAACCGGCTAAAATCAGGATCAGGTATGCCCAAGCAGCCGCAAAAGGTTACAGCATCATTAGAGAGTGACTGAGTCTGGGTCGGTCTTAGCCAGGAATGTGGCAAAAATCACGCCAATATCAAAGGAACTCCCTGAATTCCTTAAAAAGAAAGACAATGGCAGTAAAATGCATATTCTTTGCTGTTTGCTAAATCAGATCACCTTTATTTAACAATAACGTTGAAATGATAATAAAGTGTTACTGTGTCCAAAAATGTGAAACAAGACAAAATGTTTCATTTACTTTAAACAGTATTTTAGTTATCATTAAAGCTGCTACACTTCTTTTAATTAGATTGTCATTCCTTATAATTATTTTGACATTTTACACTGTAGTACACTGGCCTGAATGGATCACAGCTGTAAAACTGTTTATATACACTGACTAGCAGCTTCCAAAACCTTTAGTGAATTAAGATGTATTACAGCGGCTTGTCAGAGGCTTGGACTCGTTCTGCTCATTCTATGTGCCTGTGGTAAAGGCATTCTGTTGCTCTACAGTTTGAGGAGGCTGCACCATTTAATCCTTGTTCACATAAGAGAGTCTTGTTCTTCCAATAAAAAGATAATAATCCAGGAAAGAGCCAATAGTGGAAAATAGAAAAAGCATTTACTTGCATGTCCTACACTTGCAATGAAGTGTCGTGGTGGTACATGTGGCAGTAAGTGTGTATTCTTTTTGTTGTACTTGAATAATGCTTGATGGGAAAGATGAGGGTTATTAGGTTTGTGTTGAGAGGATCAGTGTATGTTGGTGTTTGTGTCAGAGTGTGTGTGTCTCTAGGTATGTGTGTGGAGGTGTGAAGATCTATGTGGGTGGATTTGTACCGAGAGTGTTGGTGGTTAGTGGTAGGTAGCATGCCGCTGGTCTATAGAGCTTGTGTAATCACCCAGAGAATGGGATTTGCTGATAGTCCACGTGTAGATCCAGAGAATCTCCGCTTTAATTGCCTTTTTTCATGAAATGTAATGGAGAGCCCCCAAGGGCAACTGTTTAAACCATGCTGTCGAAAATCACATTATGCGGATTAATGTACACACGCGAATGAGTGCGCGGAGGACAGAGAGAGCCAGCTGAGATTTATGGACCTGCAATGCACCAATACAGTCCTTGATCACGACCCTCTGAATCAAGCCCACAGCGACCACATGGAATACAAAAAGCACCATTGAAAAATACACATTTGTACACTGTGTGCTTTGGCAGCACAGAACAGAAAGGCTCTGGAGACAAAACATCGGTGCCTCAGACAGTTTTGGGGACACAGCCGGTAAATTTATCCATTGAGTTTTTCCGAGAGCTGTTAAATCTCATCGATCAACCTCAATTACAAGTCAAGCTCTTAATAGCAGAGAGGGAGAAAAATACAGGAAGGTTTTTCTTTCTTGTGCTAAATTTGAATTGTAAGGTAACAGCATCATTCACAGGCCAAATCTCCTCCATATGAAGCTGTAAATGATTAAAATAGGAAGCAAGAGCAAAGAGTTCCAGAATGATGAGGAATATTTGCTGGAAAGTTTACTGAGTATACAAAAGAATTAGGGCTTTGTTTTATTGTGCTTTTTAAATAAATGAGCTAATCTCATCTTCTTTGAGGCCTTTGATAAATTACAGCACTACGTCATCTGGTCGATTCTTGGTGAGAAGCCATTGCGCTGTAAATATCCTAATGCCTGGCCTTCAATAAGCAATAAGCACCGCCTCTTCAGGTTGGCAGTCTTTTAGGGAAATGACACCACTCAGGACATCACATGTAATTCAATGCAACATCTGTTACTGGTCCAAATGAATTCCGCTTCAGTTCCTTATTCTGTATAGCAGCCGTGCTGTCAGACTTTTTTTTTCATCATTTATTGTTACTTTTTTTCTGGGCCTTCTGTAATTGATTATTTCTTACTTATACATTTTATCCAACTGCCTACATTATTTATAAGAGAATTTCATTATGTGTTTGCTAACACATTATTCCAAAACCAAAAAACAAATAATTTTATCATGTTATCAAGTAATGGTTTAGAGGTTAGCTAATGTTTCTTCTAACTGCTTCTTCTTTAGTTACCTGTACAATAATAATTAATAGAAAGGAGTAAAGTGATTGTAAGCTAATAGTTAATCATCTGTAAACACTACTGACCACATGGTTTATATTATGAACCACTTAGCTCCCACAATACTCATGGCGTCATTGGGAGCAATGGGTTTTAGGTAGGGCCACTGACCGTAGTGAGGGATGATGGCCCAGGCCATGGCGGAGGCGTAGATGCCCCCGATCATCCAGAACATGCAGAGCCAGCTTAGATGCTCTCCCCGCTTCTCCCGCGCCAGCACCTCCGCAAAGAAGGAGAAGACTATGGGAACCGCCCCTCCGATCCTGCAGGACACACAGAGCGGGGCACAAACATCATCAGCCCAGACATGCGAATGCTGTTCCAGCACCCATCTGAACACTTCAGTGATTGTGTACAGAGATCAAGACAGCAGAGCCTCAAGCACAGAAAACAGAAGAGAAATAATGAATAGTGGTGGCCTGTGCAAGCATTGAGTATTTTGTATTTCAGCTATATGAATGTTTATAGAATGTAACCATAGTTCAACCCACCAAGCATGCAGGCCAGTGGTTGTCACTATTTGCTTATTGTTAGCACATCTGAAATTAAGTGAATCAAATATGTATTGAAATAAAAAACTAATATATGTTGGTATATTATCAAAGGCTTTTTTATCAAATAGAAAGATTCAATGGCTTGGGCCCAATCCCTGCCCATACCCCTAATTTGGTGAGCTAGCTAACTTTGTCAACCAAGTTATACCAAAGCTGAATCTCCTAAAATGTATTTAAGTGAAAAGGAAACACAATTTTTACTTCTTAGTTATGGGCAACTGGAAATATCAGTATGTCTCAGTTGAAGGGGGTAATAATTGAAACTCAGATAAGCATGTTAACAAGCTACATATTTTTTTCTGGTAAATAGTTTGTTTGTCCCTGTTGTTGGTCATTTGTTTCTGTCAAGGCTAATTTCCATTATTGCTAAAAGAATCGTCGCATGAGTCCATTAGCAAATGACATTAATAAAAAAGTAAGAAACAACAAAATCAGACAAATGTATGTTGTTTATTGTTAAAGACAAGCATACATCAAGCCATCCAGGCAGCTTAGATTAAATCTGAGACGATAAAGTGCAGCCTCCAGATAGAGAGGAAACCAGAAATGGATCCAATCACCTGCCAGCAAGCTTCAAATGTGTCACTGAACACAAACTCTTTGAAATTGTATGGTTTCAGTGCTTCCTAAAACCTACAATTTTGCCTGAAATTCACTTAGTTTGTAAAAAAAAAAAAAAATGTGCTGAAATGGAATAACTGGCATATCTGGTGTTCATTAGGGAATGTGCCAACTCCAAATCAAACGAGCTCTATCCTTGGATGATTGGCAAATCCTATCAAGTACTCTGCTGCCTGCAGGAGTGATCTGTTAATGCTATTCCTGGGCATTGTGGTGGAAGCTGGTTCTGGGGCAGCTTCAGTCCAATGCAATCATAAGCATAAATATAAGCCATCTGTGCACTTTTTATGGTCTTTTCTCATTTTTAACGGTCTTCCTTTGCCAGAACAAGTTTATGATTTTTGGAAGCATAGAATTAATCAGATGAAATGCTGTTGATTAAAAGCACTAACTACCTTTTATGGATGCAAGCATCATGACAGATGTACTCCCTATGCTGCACCAGTGGTGTCCCATTACAGCTGAGGCTACAAGGGTTTAGCTGAGGTTTAGTTGATGCGGGGATTGTAAATGGTAGAATTTAGCGTTAATGTAGATGTATGTTAGTTCTGCGATGGACTGTGGTACTCTGGCTAGTCCCCTGTTATCACTTTTCATTTTCTCTCTGATTTAATGAACTTTGAAGATTTGATGGTTTTCCTTGGAGAGAGCTAACTGGCTGCCTGCAGATCAATAAGCATTATCTTTATTCAAGCAGTGTGATGCATTTGTGAATTACGATGTTAAATTAGAACTATTCTTCATTCTGGGTAAACAGGAAAATACAGAAGCTGAATTTGTTGAATTTTTAGTAATTGAACTATAAGCATTTATTTTGCATTTGAAAGATAAGATATCGTTTCTGTTATTTATGGAAAAGCTAAACATATTCAGTATATATGTGTGTATAAGTATATGTATATGTATGTATGTATCTATGTATATGGAAATTGCTATGCAATAATGAGCTGAGCTGATGTGCTTGCCGAGTGCTTTGCCGTCCCATTGCCACACATTCATGCGACTTTACAGTGACTTGGGACACTCACCCAAACCCTGCAAGCAGGCGGCAGAAGAGGAAAAGGCCATAGCCCTGAACGAAGGAGGACAAAAAGGCGAAGAAGCCATTGATAGACAGGCAAATGAGGAGGCACTGCCGGCGACCCGCTTTGTCCGACATGCCCCCCCAGAAGAAGGCTCCTAACATCATGCCCAGGTACACCATGCTGCCTGGGAAAGGGAAGAAGGGAGGAAAGCCACAAGAGTCAGGAAGCGGAGGAAAAAAGGTCAATGGCCTTATGAGTATGTATACATGGTAATATACAGTGTGTAATAATACAGTGTGGAGATTTTTGAAGGTAGGCCCGCAAAACAGGAAGAGTGACCGTGAGCAAATATAGTCAAAAATCCAGATATCTGAAGGTGTGATACAGTAATTCCTGAAACGCGATGATGCATGTCAAGGTATGATTACACAGTAAGAAAGAAGCTGCATAAAACACACATAGGGACTGCATGTAGGGAAAATTACCCTGTCAGTTACTATGCAATCCAGAGAGTAACAACAGCAGCGCCATGGCAGTCTGGGAAGACTGTGGGGAATTTGCAACAAAGACATGTGTAGTTACAGCAGACACAAGCCAACCCCCTAAATCAGCCAGGAGGTTACAAAGCTACAGCAGTATAATCCATGACATGAATTAATACTCTCTGGTGTTTCATCACTCCATCCATCCATCCATCCATCATCCATCCATCCATCCATCCATGATCCATCCATCCATCCATCCATCCATCCATGATCCATCCATCCATCCATCCATCCATCCATGGTCCATCCATGATCCATCCATTCATCCATGCAACACCTTATCCTCATACCATCACTGGGCACAGGGCTGGGTTACACACTCCATAGTCGTATATCGCAGCCTTTTAAGAAACACCAGTTAGCCTAAGTGCATTTTCCATGGGCTGAGGAAGGAGACCCACAAAATTCAACATCCATCCACAAATACAGACCGGCTTGCTGGAGAGCAGAAGTGAACAGGGGACTTCCTGAAATGGATCACTACATACAAAGCCCAAAAGCACTACTGCTGCTCGCGTTCCTAAACTGAGACATGGCAAAAAGAGACAAATATATTGGAGGGAATGTGCATTAGAAATGAACTTCACGTGTGGGTTCGTTGTAGGGGTGCAACAAGTCATTGATTCTAATTTATACATCGTTTGTTTAGGCCACGATATGATTTAATAGACACAATTAACAAATATCAATTCATATCATTAAAGCATGATGATATGCCAAAACACTGCTGGAGAAAAAAATCTGTGAAACAGTCGCTCACACAAAGCAATCTAAGATTAACCTCAGTAGACTGTAGAGACCAGTATGTTACAGTACATTTAATGTAGTTTAGTATGTTTCTATGTTTTCAGAGAGTATGCTATAGATATACAGATTTTTGCTGTTAAAGTACACATATAAGACAGAATGTTTCCTATACAAACATTTTTTTTGTGCTTTTGTCGCATATAGTTTTTTTTCAACATATTCTGTTGTTCGAACCAAATTGTATCGTATCGCATTAACATTTCAAATATCGCCAGATATCGAATCGCTGCCTTGCAAATTCAAAACTGAATCTTTTCCTGACAGAGCTTAGGATTTACATCCCTAGCTCACTGTTCGTGTTTGTTTCTTGCAGGAAGGTAGCTAAGTGTTTGCCTGATGCCTCATCGGAGCCTGATCAGCTTTGGTTAAGGTTGCCACTGAGGGGAGGATGCATGATGCCATGAAGACTCAGGAGGTCTGAAGACTCCTGAGCACGTGACTGCTGACGTATCCCACAACCCCCCTGGGAAACGCAGTTGCTCGTCAATGAAGTGCTGCGGCGGCTCTTGCAGGCTCTGTAATTTATTATCCATGACATGTGCAGTGGTAGGAGCTCAGTGCAGCAGCAAGACCTGACCAGCCGAGAAGCAGTTTTGCCGCTTAATTGCCCTTGAATTCTGATGTTAAGACTGTAGAAATGCATTAAAAGCCGTATTTTCCCCAACTGGCAAACTCATTTGATAAATACCAATAATAATAATAAAGCACAGAAAGGGAAGGGACTATTTTTTTTACATCATTAATTTTCTGAAAGACTGGAAATACAAATTACAAAACACATAGCTTGACATATGAACTAAGACTGTAATTGATCTTTTGTTTATAATGAATTCATAAACCAAGAAAAGCTATCGACCTTCTTATTACCGCTATAAAACCTGAACCGCATTTTTTTTCAAAAGCTGAATGTAACATTCATGTATAATCTCCATATACAGCTACTGTAGAGCAACATACTGTGCTCTCCTTCCAATAATTAACTGTTGAACAATTACTGTTTAAACCCCATGAACTTAAAGCTTTAGATTATCTGCATGTCAAAAATTGTAGCAGGAATAAACAATATTGGTCAGTGGTTCCAATTGAGGAGCATTTTTATACCACAAACACAGACAATGGCACCCTAAACATTATTCAGAAAGAGATAATGGCTAAAGTAGATCCCTTTCCGCTGGAGGCGACTCTAACCTCGTAATAAGGGAAACCCCATGATCAGGCACCTGATAATATCTGATTGATATTTTAAATATTCTGCATGGTTATTCTGATGTTGTACAAATACTGCGTACTGAATGCAAACCACTTTTACCTTAATTTATCTTTACAATCACCTGCTACATCCCATTTTATTAAACAGATCCTAGCAACCTGCCAACAGCCAGGATACGCAGGTGATGTCACAAGATGGAGGAAATTGATTTGTTTGTTTAATGCTGATTTAATGCAGTCCTGGCTGTCTTGGGTATGAAACTAAAACATACTGCTGGCAGCCTGCTGCAAAGCTTGTCGCAAACAGGATGAGATTTATATTTCCTGTGACTAATAGTTAAGAGTCTATTCTTCGTTGTAAAAAGGAAGTCTCTGCAGAAAACTCCCACAGAAATGAACAGGACCAGCAGGTGATTAATTACACCAGCCTGATATAATAGAATTATAGTGCACTCATTTTTATACTGAATACTTGAACAGATACATAGAGGTAGTCCACTAATGAGTGCACATATCGTTGTTTGGCATCAATATACAGTGTAAATTTGTTGTTCTCCATTTATAAAGATATTTATAATTACATTATTCACAACTGAACAATAATGTTTACACCATGCTCTTAGTTAATGTGTGACAATCCAGAACAGTCAATGATATCCTCACCTTAACTTTCTCCAGAGTATATGGATAATATCTTAAATTGCTTTTTTTACGTCCATATGACAAAGGATTCAAAAACAACAAAAGAAAAACGTACAACAGAGCTTAATGTATGAACTGTCACCCAGGTGTTAAAGTAATGGCCTTGATTGTTCCCGTGTCCTGTGTCTAAGGAGTATAAATGGTTTCCCTGTCTGTCTTCCAGTTTCCCTTGACTATACTGGTTTCCTCGCATGGTTCAGAGATGTCTGTTTTGGGTTTCTCTGTTAAATCTGCACTGTATGATCCTTTGTGCCATTTATTAGACATGTATCCTGTCCAGAATTTGCTTTTTGTTTTCTACCCTGTGTTATGGAATACAGTGCCCTACCAATCTGTCAAAAAGATTCAAGGGATTCTGCTGAAAACGGAAGATGAGACCTGTAGATTCATACCATGTTCAAAACCCACCTAAATAAAGCCAGGAAAGTGTTCAATTGGGAACAAAGCTTGGAAAAATAATGGAGAACGTCTGTGTTGCTCATTGGAATAAAAAAAAAAAACTGATAGGGTGCACATTGTGCTTTGTGTAAGGAAAGGAAATTGGCATTTGCATGAGTAGGACAATGTACTGCAATCCAAATGGGGTCTTAGATGAAGAGAGTGGCTGATGCCCACTGGCCAGTCTGATAGATTGCCAGGAAAAGCCAATAAAACATTCTATAAAGTAAAGCTGCATGATACTGGATAATTTTCAAATATCATGATGTGAATTTGTAATATTTATCAAGCAAGAAGTAAAAAAGTAAAAAGTAAAAAAATGAACCAAAATAAATAATAGTCAAATGGAGCCTGTTATTATCTAACAATAGAGCGTGTCAAATACGTTGGTGATGTTGCCACAAGCTGTGCTGACAAATAACTTGCTTTTACTCAATAAGATCTCAGGAATCCAGGATTTCTCCCTGCTGCATATGGCATGTGTCTTTTGGTGACCGGTGGCCTGTACTACGAAGCGGGGTTACTGGCTTATCGGGGTAACTTGTCAGATTTAAGGTAGTCTGGGCAAAATGTA
>JAODKC010000044.1:25402268-25424190 GCA_026777985.1 Mormyrops attenuatus | reverse complement strand
ACACAGGAGCTGAGAGAGGGACAGGAAGAGGAGAGAAAATGTAAGGTGAGAGGAGGAATAAAGGAGTAAGGGAGACATAGGAGCTGAGAGAGGGACAGGAAGAGGAGAGAAAATGTAAGCAGAGAGGAGGAATAAAGGAGTAAGGGAGACACAGGAGCTGAGAGAGGGACAGGAAGAGGAGAGAAAATATAAGGTGAGAGGAGGAATAAAGGAGTCATGGTAATAGACAGGGAGGAGCTGAAAGACGACGGGGAGAGAAGACATGAGGAGATAGGAGAAATAAAGGAGATACAGAGAGAAGCTAAAAGAGGGACAGGAAGAGGTGAGAAGACATGAAGAGGGAGAGAGGAGGACTAAAGGAGCTTCAAAACAATGAGCTGAGAAGGAGGGGCTAATAGTAAAGAGTACAGCGGAGCTTTCAAGGACTTCAGGGGGCGAACAAAAGGCCCAGAGCTGTCAAATTCCATCATTTGTCCTGCCCTTTGGTTCATTTCTGTGAGACAAAGAACAGTAGTTGTTAGACTGTATGTGTAGGACATAAGTACCGTCCAGTGGAAAAGGCTTGAGAGGCAAGGTGTATTACACTCAGTGCCATGTGGCACCCACTGGGAAATTGAGGGCGGAGCATATTCTTTACCCCGCCTTCAGCCTCATTAAAACAGCTAAAGTTAGCTTCAGAGTGCTGATATACCTCTGTGGTCTTTGCACTGCAAACAAGGGCACACCTCCATTAATCTAGGGTTGGGTGGCTTATCTGTGGCTGAAAGAGTCAATGTCACAGGCAGGCCGGAATAGACTGCTGTCATCATGACCGGCTGAAGCTGCCAATTAGCAGGGGTGAGAGCCCACAGTGGGGTTTGTCAGCTGTGTGTTATTCAGCCTGGGCTGCAGTGGTGGTGAAGTGACATGACTAGTATTGATTACAGTAAACCTACAGTGCAGTAACTGTACAGTACTGTGCAAAGGTTTTATCAAAGAAAATGTTTAAAGCTATTCGTCCGGGTGGTATGTGGAAAACAGATTTTAACATTAGAATGTGTGCAAATGAGAAGTAACACAATAAAAAAACCTTAAGAATTTCTTCGGTTCTCCAAAAGTTTTTTCCGAAAAGTGATATCTTTTTTTGATCGCTAGATGAACACGGCTTCAGTCACCAAACCTCTCCTCTGGGGGAGCCCAGCCATTCCGTGTACTTGTTAAATGTCACCGCTAGCTCTCTCTTAATGAACTTGATTAGTTAAATAATTTGATGAGGGACTGATTCGCCTAATACGTTATGCTGGCGGTCAACTCAACAAATACACGAGTATGTTTAAGCTAGCACATTTTCACGTGACATCACAGTTTTACAATAGTTTTCTTGGATTTTTCCGAGTACATGACTGCATGTATGTGCTTCTGGAGCAGTATAAGAAGACTTCATTTGCATAGCTTATTTTAAGCTGGAAATGAGTGCATGGCATGTGCTCTGAGAGTAAAATGTGTGACTTTTTTGAGACATGCTGCTCCACAGTAACCCTGGCACACAGGCCCTCGTCTGTTACTCTTCCTGTTCAGAGATCAGTACCCAGCTTTAAATCTACCTGCCAGGTGGCCACCTACTTTAGCATCTGACTCCCCTGCATCTGTTAAGGAGTTTTATATATATATATTTTTTGCAGTTAGTGAAGTGCATGTGTTCTGTCTTACTGCCCCAGTCAATAGCTACAGTAATGTGTGACAGCATGGTCTACTTTTTCTTTAAACTGGGAAACATGTCAGCCAACTTTATGCTGCATTATTGAGTTGTTTACTACTTTTCCATTGCCATGCGGCAGACTATAAAAGCACAGTCACACATGTCCTTTAGGCTGACGTATTGCTGGATGTTAGTGCTCTGTTTGTATGTAAATCGTGACCTAAGGCAATGGGGTTTGTTTGTTTGCAGGGTGGCGGGAGAGGAATGCGTGATGAAGTGTCCTCTGGCTGAGCGCGTACTGACACACAGAGCCAGCGAAGGAGTCCCGCTCTGCCATGTCTCCCGGCCGGGCCTGCCCACGTGCTGAACGGCCCTTTACCCGTCACATGGCCCGCGACCTGTGAGCTCCTCTTGGAACAGACCACATCCACCCCCCACTCCATCTTCTCAGAACCATCCGTCTCCTCCCGCCACCCATCGCCTGGGTGCCTGTCCGGTTCTGCGGTCTCTCTGCGGGACCATGAAGAGGCCCAAGCAGCGACAGCACTTCAGCTTCCTGCGCTTCTTCGGACGCAAGGCGCAGGCCGAGGCCCGGGCTGAGGATGCTGGGGCCGCAGAGGGCCGGGAGGAAATCGCAATCACGCTGACGCCCAGCGAGGGCACGGAGCAGGTAGAGCACAATCCACACATGTCCTTAATTATACTGGGTATGAATTGAATTGTACTTAAGTGGTAGTCCCCCCACCGGTAATCTCTTAGGCATCGATTTGGTCTGTCTTATTTTGACTCTTTGGCTGACTGTTTCATTTGGCTGTTTCGCCTGTATGTTTCTGTCTTGAGGATTCTCCTACAGTATATGTTTTGTCTGTAGATTTAATTTGTGTGTTTTTGTCTGGAGGTTTCGCCTACATATTTTTGTCTAGAGATTTCATCTGTATGTTTTTGTCTGGAGATTTCATCTGTATGTTTCTGCCTGGAGGTTTCACCTGTATGTTTTTGTCTAGAGGATTCATCTGTATGTTTTTGTCTGGAGGTTCATCAGACTCCTTCATTTAGTTAAAACTGGGTAATATTCTGAAGCCTGAAACCCTTGTTAGCGACGACCAAGAAAGACAGAGCACTCTTGCATTCTGGGGAGATTGGGGTGATTCGAGTGGCACCCCTGACATTCCTGCATGGCTCAGCAGGGGTGACCCAGACTGATTACAGACTGCAGCAGTCACTCCAGCCTGACAATAAGCCTGATGAACTGTGGTAGCCTAGCATGGCGATTTGTGAGTCAGTAGATGGAGAGTTTGTTCACTTGCTTGTGGCTTTGTTGTCTGGATGGTGTGTGATAGCTGCCATAAGATTGAATAGGACTTAGATGAAGCTAGATTTTAAGCTCGCATATGACCTCTTATTTGATGAGAAATCATTTTACATATTCCTTTTACCTTATGTTAAACAGTATGGGATGTGTTTGATCTAAGTTGCCTTTCACGGAGCTTGTGTTTATTGAAATAGTTTTTAGCATCTTTTCATACTTGTTGCCAAGTGATAGAACACATAAGAAGTACCTTCCACATATAACTAAGTCATTAATAACTAGTTGTGGGCAACCGTTCGAGTGGTAGCTGGGGAAACTGTGGCTCACACGATTCCTGCTTCTCCCAAATGGACTTGGAGGCTGTGAAGAAATGGTGTGTATACAGTTGATCAGCACATTATATAGAAATGAATGGACTGGGAGCTATATCCTGAGCTTCGCAGTCACTAAAGATGCCCTTGATTATTTATGAGAGGCGTGGTGGCTCATTGAGGAGCACTGTTGCATTGCAGTTCCAGAGTTGGGTTGGGGGGTTAAACTCTTTCTCTGCTCTGCATATGTGGAGTTTGCATGTCCTTCCAGTTACATTTACAGCATTTAGCAGATGCTCTTATCCAGAGTGACTTACATTTTTCTGTATTCAGGGACAGTCCCCCTGGAGCAAGTTGGGGTCTTGCTCAGGGAGCCAATGATGGTAGTATTAGAGGTGGGACTCGAACCCGCGATCTCTTGGTCCAGAGGCAAGAATCCTAACCACTAAACCACTAACACCCAACATCCCGCAGTTCCTCCTGTGGGACGCTGGTTTGCGCTAGTGTGCGCCCTGTGAAGGGCTGGCCTCCCAACCAGGGTGTACCCCTGATTTGTGCCTCATGTTGTCTGAGATAGACCCCCTCCCAATTCTGACCAGAATAGTGTTTGAGAGATGGATGGATTATTATTTGCTGTCAAGTTGTCAGCTCCCGGTGATCATAAAAATGGCCTTCCTGAGAAATGTTCTGTTTTCTGTCCACATCAACAGGCTTCTCTCTGACATATTCATTGTTTTGCTAATTGAGTCCATCTGTCTTACTTGTTGATGGTTTTTCTCAAAGATAACAAGTTCAGGTCCAGAAAGTACAGCCAACAAGTTGAGTATAAAGAGACATATTCAAACAAACTGGTTGGTTGAAACAAAATCTTGGTGTGGATTTATATTTTTTGTACCTGAACTTTCTACCTCTGGTTGTTCTCTTCCTCATAGTTCGCATTTTCTGAGCATTACCGTCTCTTCCAGTACATTTGGTCTTCCCATAACATGCCCAAAATGAGATAGGAATGAATAGGAATAGAGATGAGCCAATAGTTTGGGTGGCTCTTTGTTTTATTAACTCAAGCAGTAGATATCATAGCTGTTAAGTAACATTTGTCCAAAGACCTAAATGAGGCCATAGCTTGAAATCAGTCCTGCCCTCAAGATGTACCCGTGACCCCACCATACTGTGGAGAGGCGCCCTTGCCAGCTGGATGGAGGGACAGCGCAGATGGTGAAGCTGGTTGTGAACTCTCCCTCAGGAGCAGGGCGATGCCGAAGGAGGAGAGGCAGTCGCGGCGGGAGGTGAGGAAGAGGAGGGCCTGGAGCAGAGCAACGGCGAAGGCGACGGCAGTTCAATGAGGGTCCTCTCCTCTTCCACCTCCAGCCAGGAGCAGCCCCTGGACTGCCTGGAGTGTCCGCTGTGCCTTCTCGTCCAGCCTCGTGGCCGCTTCCCGCGCCTTTCGGCCTGCCCTCACCGCTGCTGCCTGGACTGCCTGCGCCAGTACCTGCGTGTAGAGATCTCCGAGAGCCGCGTGCGTGTGGCCTGCCCACAGTGCCCTGAGCTGCTGGCTCCGCCTGACATCCACGCCATCCTGGACGACCCTGCCCTGCTGGAGCGATTCCAGGACTACCAGCTCCGTCGTTTCCTGGCTGCTGATCCCGACACACGCTGGTGTCCTGCGCCAGATTGCAGGTTAGTCCACCAGGAGAGACAGCCTGGGTTATCCCTGACAGAATTCCAACATTGAAGTCGATATCTGCTCTGTCTGAACTGCAACTCAAATTCCATCCCTGTGAAGCATTGATGCATGAAGTCAGAGCATGCAGTATATAGCTATAAAGTCTGCTCCATCTTTAAGCGAGGATATTCAGGCGATCTCTGGCAGTATCCTGCATCTTTGTGCTCTCACTGGTCTTGACTGTCCGGTGGCAAACACAATGGTGCGTTGTGCTCCCCTGGGCCTCTTGGGGTTGTATTTCTGTGCCGGTGTCTGGTGGCGACATTAGTTAGATTCTGTTTCTGCGTGAAAGCGGAGATTGTCGTTTTCCTGTCAACGCAGTGGGATCGCGTGTCTGTGCAACAAGGCCGGTCTTCTATCATCTCTTGCTTCAGAGCTGTGCACAAATTCGATGTTGACTTTTATCGATGGGAGTTTAGTTATTAGAGAATAGTTGAGGTAAATTGCCGGCAGTGCTGTCCTGCCTTGCTGCAGAATTTCTTTCGTACGTGTTTCAAGGCCCGAGATGCCAGATACCTAAACACTTAGCCAAGATTTTAGAATCCTCATTAAATATTGAGCAGGTTTGTTATATTATTATAGTCCATTGTCTGTGACCGGGAAGTTTTGTGTACAATAAGATAAATTAGCTAGTTGTGAATCTCTGCACAGGTTTCATACTAGCAATGCTACGAGCTCGCTGTCTGTTGACCAGGCATTCCCACACCTCACCCTCAGCTATGCGGTGATCGCCTATGGCTGTGCCGAATGCCCCAGGCTTCGCTGTGGTCGGGAAGGCTGCGACACCGAGTTCTGCTACCACTGTCGGCAGCTGTGGCACCCAGACCAGACTTGCGACCAGGCCCGGCGCCAGCGCTCCCGTCACGCCTCCAGCAACAACGATGCTTCCACTCTGTTCGTCTTTAATGAGGAGCCATGTGGCGGTACGACCTCCAGAAAGTTCCCTGTCACACAGGGCCTCCCAAAAACGTTTCCTAGGAAAACCTCTCCCTCTCTCTCTTATCTTTCAGAAAGAGCATGACAACTGTTGCTACACCTTTTAGCACCTTAGAAAGTGGTTTCTTACCCACAGTTAGCTGTTAAGTATATATTTGTTATATTATTTTTATTTAGTTGCAAAACAAGCTTCACATTAGCAATGATATTAGTGTTAGAATTATTTTTTCACAATACCAGCTTATTTTTTCGAAAAACTTTTGTTAATCATTAAGGGAAACTGTCTTGCCGGTTTTCTGCTGTTTTCTGCTTGTTGTCATGTAGAGGATCAGTACCAGTGCCTGACGACCCCCTGCGGCTTGCGCCTATGATCAGTCTCAGACACTGCCCCCTAGTGGCCGCAGTCCTTTTAACGCAGCGCACTGTGTGTGGTTCTTTGCAGATGTGGAGGAAATCAAGGCATGCCCCCGCTGTGGCGCCTACATCATGAAGACCAACGACGGCAGCTGTAACCGCATGAACTGCAGTGTCTGCGCCTGCCAGTTCTGCTGGCTGTGCATGCAGGAGATCACTGACGTGCACTACCTCAGGTATAGCTCGACTCTCCTAACCTGTCACATGTGCCCCCCCGCCCCTCCAGCCCCTACCATGGGTAAAAGGATAGGGGGGGTTATTTGTCCTGTAACAGGACTGCTATCTCTACATTTATTTTACTCAGTTACAAGTCATAAGTTTATCAGGGTCTATTTTAGTTGAGGGTTGGTCCAGTGGTCTAGCAGTGAATCCTGTGGCCTCACACCTCCAAGGATACAAGTTTGAGTCATGGCCCTGATTTCTGAATAATCTGTTTTTTGTGTCCAGACCAGGATTTTGTTTCAACCAACCAGCTGAGCGTAAAGAGTCACAGTCAAATAGTACTCAAGTGGTTGGTTGAAACAAAATCCTGGTCTGGATTTTTACTTTCTGGACCTGAAATTGCCACCCCTGGCCTTTTACTCTTAACAGTGTTAGTTCATGGTTGGCAGTTTTGAACCTCACCACATCCCAGAAACATCCATTTCCTCCCCATTGTTGTAGATTTAAAAACATCACTTAATATGATTAATGAAAAATAGTAATGTCATTTTCTCAATATTATTATTATTATTGTTGCTTTTGTTGTCATTGCAGAAATGACAAAGCACTGTGAATTTATGCAATGAGCAGGCCCTTACCTTATCAGGTAATTGCTATATACTCGTACCCCAACATTAAGAAAATGCCTTTTGTACAAAACAAATTGGGTAATTTAAACACATCAGAAGGGCTACTGAAGCTGAAATGACTGTGAGAATCTAAGCGAAATGAATTAAATCATGTGACCCCAGAATCAGGCGCAGACTGTAGGATCTAACCACCTCCGTGATGCCTACACAACCCATGATGGCCACACCCCCATGTTACAAACAGGGCTGGATCTACGGAGGTCTGGAGCTGTAGGCAGAAATAAATCTTGGTGTGGGGGATGGGGGTCCCCTTAGCATATTTTATGAAATTTGGGGTGGGAGTATCCACGCCTATGCCTAGATCCGGCCCTCCACCACTCTGCCACACTTATTACCAGGCTGCTCCATGCAATGCTATTCTCAAGTTGTTAATTGCCAACCATCGACTCACCTATTTCCATATTACACTCAGAGTTCATTTTAAAATGTCTTAAAAATATCCAGGGATTGACATTAACTGGTACGCAAATACACATTCACCGTATAAAGAAGCAATTCCTTGTTATAACAGTGCAAATGCATTTGTGCCGCTATGGTGAGAAATTACTGTGCATTTCAACATTTATAAAACACATTGTTTTATACAGCCAGTGCAAACTTTGATCATACTGTCAAATCCACACGATACTGGAAATGTTTTATAAACATTTTTCAGCTTGTCCAACTTTCCAGAAATCACTGATAATCTTTTAAAACTTTAAAGCTGCCATGCCACATGTCTTTGATCATTGTGAACTTTCCAATGGCTCCTTATAATATTCAGATATATTACAGAGCAGTTATCTTCTCCTTATCACATTAAGGTCATGTATCTGTGTGTCTTGCAACAATGTTTCCACACCTTCCTGTTTTTCAAAAAAAATATTCTTATTGCAAACTATGTATAGTACTGGCAGCACTTCTACTAGTCGATGTTCAGGTATTGTTAGTATTACATTATTCTGAGGTGTTAACTTGTATCAGATTGTTTAGAAAGGGCAATGGCGACAATGATGAAGACCGTATCAGCTCAAAGACCAAAACTTGAAAAATAAATAACATTTATAAATTGAACTGAGATTTGAATGATCAGCTTTTCAAAGCGATCCCAACACAGCAGATGAGGACTGTAATCAGTTTCTGTATCAGGAGGACTGTTTTGTAGCATTTAAAAAAGTAACGCAGACTGTCAGACTCTTGCTGTCTAAAAATGACTGCAGTTCCTCGAATGTGATGCCCTTGTACTAATACATGTAGAATTAAATAAAATGATGTAGAAACATTACATTAAATGTGTAACGTTTTAATGTACTCTTGCCTGGACCCACAATCTTTTTTGAAGCTTGTTTGAAGAGCTATGATGAACACTGAAGTACGGTCAAGTATTATTAGACAAACTGCTGCCTGTGATATCACAATGTGCAATTTTATTATAGGATCAAGATTGCTCAATGAATAGGATTATTTAAAACGTGGCAAAGGGGCCAAAGAAGCCAAAAGTGATATTAAAGTGTTACTGCGATCCATATAGAGCCCCCCTATTCAAATCTCGCCCTCGATTCCAAATCCATGCCATGTTTTCAATTCTCCCCGTGGTTAGTTTAATAATTACGGATTCTGATTGGCCAGAGGGGCTTCACACTTGGCTCACAGGTAAAGGAAGGCTGGAAAATCAGCAGTGCTCGGCCCTTGAGGACCGTGAGTTGAATAGCCCTGATATAGAGTGTATGCAAATAGTATATCTGTTCTATGTACTCCTTTAAAAATGATCCACTTATATTACATACCTGACAAAATTTGTGTTTTGCTGTGTTGGCTTAGTTAGGAGTTTGTCTGAAGCATGTGTATGTCACACAGGTACTGATGTGGTTCTGTGGGTCTGAATGGATACACTGAGGCACTGTCCTGCTCACAAAGCGCCTCTTTTCCTCTCTGCTGAGTAGAGGTTCTCCATCTGTCTGTCAGTGTGCAAGCCAAGCATGGCTGATACCCCCTGCTGTCAAAAGTGGTGAGCTTCACTTAGGCAAATTGCTCAGAGAATGGATAGGGTCAGCATACCTGTCTGGGACTGCGGGGCGGGCAAGTGCATGCAGGCCTTCAAAACTGGAGAAAAAAGTAATTTATGGAAAACAAACTTTTTTTTATCACAGAAGACAGTCAATTCCAATGCTTTTCTAGAATGACTTTGACCACCACAACTCAGGAAAGATATTATAGACCTTGGAAAATTACAGAAAAATAAGATCCTTCTGCAGCTACTATTACCACCATTGTTTGTTTGTTTATTTTTTTATCTATCTACCAGGGGCTGTTCCACGAAGCAGGATTTCTTGCTTTGTCGTATAACTTGTCGGATTTAAGGTCGTCTGAGCTAATGTATGTGAAGGAAGTTAAAGTCCAGCTAGCCCAGACTGCCTTAAATCCAACAAGTTATCCGGCTAAGCAAGAAATCCTGCCTCGTGGAACACTCCCCAGATTACATGCCTCTGCTCTGTGTATGTGGAGCATGCAGTTAGTGTAACCAGTTCCCTGACTGATTGACTGGCATTTGTTCCAGGGTGTTCCCCTGCCTTCTGCCTTATGCTCCCGGAAATAGGCTCCAGTCCCTCCAGCAACTCTATCCAGGATAAGCACCTGCAAGATGGAAGAATGGATGGATGGGTACGCTACACTTGAGGAAAAAAAAAACACTGGAAAAAGTGTTTAACTGCAGCTGCAATTTTGATTATATGGTTGTTTGTGTCCTCTAGTTTTTGCATTTGGATTCATAGTTTTTGTCCTGATTATGATTATGCACCACACGTTTTTTAATGACACATCTGTTCCTTAACCTCAAACGTCTTTCAGCTTCCTAACTTTAAGCTTCTTGCCATGTGTTTTACTGCGCTAACAGCAACAGTACTGAAGACTTCCGCAAGAATGATGCTGAACCTAGTGATGAAAGTGACGAGGCAGTCACTGCCTCTCTATCTTTCATTCTTTTTATTTTATCTTGGAAGGTGTGTTTGTCCTGTATTTTACTAGTATAATTAAATTGTGCATTATTACTGCGGCAAAATGTTGCACATTAATAAACAGCATAACAGCAGCTACCCTGCTGAGATTTTGTCCTCTAAATCACTGAGCCCAGATTCAATGCTGCAGCCACTTCGCTTCCTGCTGCTTTTGGCAGTCCGGGGCTAGTGCAAGGCATCCGTACCGAACCACTCCAGGCAAAGGCCATCCTCCAGCAGTAGGGAGTAGGAGGTGAATTCTTTCACCAGATGGCCATTTGAGTCCCTGTCATGGCCCGTTGGTTCCCCTGGAATTTGCGTGAGTTGTTGTCGGCCGTGGGCGGGTTGCACGCGAGTGACCGCATGCCTGTGCAGTCACCGTTTTCACTGGACGAATGCCCGAGCACCCCCTGATGAAAAGGCATACGGCTGTTGGCCGTGGAGCACTGAGAGGTCAGCCGATGCATGGGCACTTGTAAATCCGTGATCACTGACCAGCGAAAGCCGCTCCCTCGCATGACTTTGCTGACTGGAGACTGTCAATTGGAATTAATGTTCCATCTGTTTCTACTGCGTGAAAAAGAATTCATTTTTAATTTACCCCAAGTCATATCTGTTAGTGAAGGGTGTGATACAGATTAGACAAAGCACTTGTAATGTGCATATGAAAATGGTCAAAAGGCAGCAGAAAATGTATATGTTTATACTTTGTAAACGTTCTGATTGAGCCTGATTTTGCAATATAGGTTCAAAAGGTTGAACTGAAAATAGTTCAGAAGTACAGGCATAGATCATGGGGAAAAAAGCATTTCTGAATTACCCGCTTGTTTTCTCACCAAAATGATATGAATTTATTTAACAATTATGACCAGGTAGTTGGCAAAGAACATAAATCAATGGGACACTAATATAAAAGTAAAGCTTTTATGTGGCATCTTATGAATGTAAGCTGTCATTGCTGTCCTTTTGCCATTAAGGCATTGCCGGAATGTCCAATCAGATGGACTACAGTATCTGCAGTTATGGCCCCTGCACCTAAATGACATCATCTGTGAAGGGAGGAGGGAATCTTTTTATCAATATTTTATCAGTTGTTGATGCAATTAGCAAGACAGGACTCAGTGGTGGCTGGGAATGAAAGCTCAGTAGCACAGGAATGTCTTATTAAACCCTTACTCTGATCTGCTCTGCTTACCAGTTGGAAGAAATTGATCTCGGTATTTAAAGAAATAAACAAGTGACCTAAAGCTGTTTAACTCGATGAAATTTTTTTTGTTCATTTGGGAGGTTTCTGTACTCACTGTATTTAAGATGATGAATCACTATTTTCATAATAATGCCATCAAACGTGTGAGACACAGCAGCACAACCTATTCTAAGTACTGTTTTCAGAGCTTTTGTTAGATTGGCACTCTTCAGCTCAAATTTTAATTCTGATGGGGACATGAGACAAAATGAACAACTGTATGTGCACAGTTAACCACAGTACACCAATTGTGGGCAAAACATACACCTTATTTTTATTATTTATACAGTATATGCCCAATACACCACTTACTGAAGGTGAAACCTCACGAGGCTCCGAAAAAGAGGTCAGATTTACTACAATAGAGCTTAACAGCCAGTTTCCCTCTAATCAAGGAATGCATTTAAACTGAGTGCCTGATTTACTTCCGGGACATCAATCTAAATGTCTTACTATCCAATTAATGAACTCGCTAGCCTGTGTGGCTTTTTTTGTGTGTTGTACACAAAAATATAGAAGCTTAATGCTGCTTTCCATCCTATAAGGTGATGCAGTGAATTATACAATGAGTACCAGATGCAGTGAATTATAAAATGAGTACCAGTTTTCTTATTAACCTGTATTGCGTATCACAGTGTGCTACAATGCTACAGATAATAACACTTTGTGTTGAGAGAGAGGTGATGCAACAGCTTTGTACCTCCAGCATGCACACTGGGACAGAATCCATATGGGACACCTGTGCCAGTAATTAAATAAGCAGGGACTGAAAAAAAATAAATTACAGCATAAGCACATGTAGCATAAGCAGCTTCCGGAATCAAGGGCACAAAGGGAGCAGGTCCGGTCTAAGCAGTGGACATATGTTCATTCAAATATGTCAGCTTTTACTGCAGCAGAATGGGGCAAACCTGCACCATTTTCACATTTTCTTTGGTTGTTTGGGGCTTTTTTTTGAGATGATCAAAAATTACAGATACCTTCTGGAAAGAAATAGCACAAATTATTTGTGACTAAAAATATATTTGCAGTTTTAAGACAGAAAGTTTTTCAGCCTCCAGATTAGATACAAATGCTGCATGTTTACTAACAAAATTGCAAATTTGCTTAGTTACATTTTTAAATCCATTGGTGTCCTGTACTTTTATAGAAACACGACTGCGCCTAAAATGTCATTTGCATCATAGCTGACAATTCAGGATGCAGTAAAAGCAGTGGAAAATCAAGCCCCATCCAATGACTCTTACTTCAAAGGCAGTACATGGCAAATTTTCCCTGATCCATTTTTATATACAGCATTGTTTGCCAAATCAAAGCTGAATAAATCCAGCAAAAATACACGAGGCGGCCATATGCAACACCAGGAGGAGCTGCTTCAAAAAGGGAAAAAGATCTGAAACCTACGCGCATGGACCCTAACTTGGCAGTCACTAGACTGTTGCAGAAGGTCCTTGTACAATAATACAATTCAGCTATAAGCTTATCTCGAAATACGGCTTGTATTACCTTTGTCATAGAATGCAAATCCCGGACAGAAGGAAGCCTTTAAAGTGCAGCATTTAGCTGTGTATATGTTTCTATAACATACACAGCGCGGCAGCAAAAGTGTGACAAAAGCAAGCACCAATTCCTTGGGTAGAAAGTAATTTTATTGTGTTGTCAAGTATTATTTTATGTAGATTGTCAAATCTGGGCAAGTACACAAACTTCACGAAAAATACCGATTAAAATTAAATAAACGAAGACTATCGGCTTATGTAATTAAATAATCATGTTATTTTTAGTAATTGCTGTATAATTCGCGATTTTGTATTCTGCCACCGAATAAAGTTAGGGAAATCCCTCGTGGATCCCTGCAGAATTACCTTGGCGTTAACAGGAGAGTATGCTTTGACGCAAACGGGACTTGGATGCATGTCTAGCACCCTGACACTATGATTCACCCAAGTCTGGCCACCGTATAGCTGTATTACGGAGGCGTGAGTACATACCCATATAATCTTGTGCTCGGATTTTTGGCATAATGCTGAGTGCTTTATTTGCCTTGGGCTTTTATCGTGTTTGGTATGTGATGCCACAACCGCGGCCGCTTATGCTATATGCGGTACTGTTCGCGCTCTCTTCAGCGGTCGACAGTAACATTTTACATAAAAATAAATAATAATTTAGGATCGGAAGTTGCATGACATATAGTTTTCGGTAGGAAACTTATCTCTTTTGGTTAAATATTTGGAATACAATTCCAGTAGATAAAGCTGAGTTCCAAATATGATTTGGTACTACTTAAAATAAAACTATTGGCATATGTCAATCATAACTTTTATATAGATTTGAATCATCCCGCCGTAAGGTTTCTAGTTGTTTATTTAGTTCAAAAGAAATTTGTTAGTATATAGTTGTAAATATATATAGCCTAATGATGTCTCGATCAGTATCGCTGGATATTATAAGAAGTGACTCCTGTTCAGTGAAGAAGCTTTCCAGTCATCCTTTTATAAGTTAATTTTTGTTTCACTTTCATATTAATCCGTCGATGGTCAGTGTTTTCTCTCCAATGATGATTCCAGTAATACAGTATTCAGAGGTAAAACAATGTTAAGAATCAACGTGCTAAGCATGAAATATCTGCAGAGAAATTGAATACTTCCATTTTAGTTTAACAAAATAAGCACTTACCTACTAGTAGAACGACGCTGGGAAATTATGAATATGCTCTCATAGCAAGAATTAATATTTGTATTTATAGAAGAGGTTTGTATCCTATAGGAAAATATTTGATGGTATCCCACTTGGGTGTTAAAAGAACTGACACAGTAACTGGAGATTTTTACGTTGCTGTTGTGGCTCTGCAGTACTACAGGGAAAAATGCAATGAATACCAGCAAGCGAGAGAGAGAGAGGGAGAAAGTGCGAGTTACGCTGTATGAAGAAGAGTGGGTATTCCCGTCTGATAGGGCAACGTACGTGGAAGCTAATGCTGGCGCGGACGAAATTACTACAATAAACGAAAAAATTGCAAAATGGTTCACATACATGAAAGGATCATTTTTATTGGCGATTGATATGGACTTGATGTGTCTGACACGAACCGGTTAAGTACAGATAGTATTTTATAACAGAGTACAGTGATATCATGCACGCTTCAGTAGCTCGCAAACGGGCTATTATTGTCTGGGATTGCAGTGAGAGATCCCGTGGTGCAGAAAAGAACCGCAGAATCCTAGGCTGTCTACATCATTTATACGGAACTTGCTGGTTCCACACGGGCACTTAGTTAAAGAAACCCGCAAAATGGACAGAACTAACCTTCATTACCACAGGCAGTCCTATACCCATTTATGTATATTTGCGTAGAATTTCCCCGCGAACCTGAAAAAGATGAGCGTACTGGATGGATGGATGACTCTTTTCGGAATACAGAATTATATCTGAATAAGTGGTGAAATAAACTGATACAATCGGGGAAAATATGTGGATGTACTACTTAAATCTATAATTTATGATTAAAAATAAACTTTTAAAATGATGAAAAATTTGTATATTAATATGATCTATTATTGTGATTGTTAGTTTGGTTCCGTGTGCCGTGTTTTCGGCGTGGATCATAATCGAACTGCCATATGTAGGAATGTTGTCTTGATAATTATTTTGATTGATGGTAACGTTAAGGTGCCGAGGGACTGGGGATCGAGACGAGGCCACGCCCATCCGTAATAAAGGTGCAGCAGTGAATTATTTCAGAATTGCAAATCACACATAAACACACGCAAGAACACAGTGTATATCTTATCGCAATTTACTGTTACAAATGTAAGTCTATGTTTAATTTACATTTTAAATGTACAACTATAATGCTAAGAAAACAACTAACCCGTACGTAACATTTTCTTCTGCGTTGTTCCTTGTATTTTCGTAGTAGGGCATATAGTCTGACGTAGGCATGAATATTGTTCAGTTAGTATGTTATCATCAAACCTAAAGTATTTTTGCTTTACAATCACTACCTCATAATATAACTTAGGTCAGCGGTCTTTGATATTAATACGCTTTTCATGATGGTGTTAGAGTAGTAGCCTATAGGCTGTAGCATGACAGACCATGTTTTAGGTTTTGCTTCAAATGTTATTGTTAGGAATACATATTTTATGTGCAAGTAAATATTTATTTTAGCATATTTGCCTTTAATTACTTTTCAACTGATAGCATGCACATTATGGAGTTGAATCCGCTACTCAGTACCGACAAAACCAAAGAACTCATTATCATTTTAAAAAGGCACTGTGAGGCAGGGCCGGCCCTGGGTGTTTTGGCACCCTAGGCGAGATTCTGCCCCCAAACACAACAAAATAAATAAGCCCACACATATTCCAAATATGCAACACAAGATTCTTCTCAACCTGTTTATTTATTCAAAACACCACCAAAATATAAACATAAAGTTATTAAATGCAATAAATAAGACCAAAAAGAACATAATCTGTTGATTAAATATAAATATATACATCAAAGCATTGAAGCACACAAACCTCAGCTTGGCAATGTAGTATACAGTATACTGAAGTTTATATGTAACATTTTGAAAATCAGATTTTTCCCTTTGCATAAATCAGATGGCATCTGTACATTTTAAGATTTCTCAGTTGCATTCCAAGTTAAAATATGACTCGTGAGCACGCCAGCTTATTAGGGAGATTGGCCACACCTGCCACTTTCTTCTTAGATTATCCAGGCTGGCTCATAGTGTGAGGTGTTGTTGATCCATGAGGTGGTTTGCTTTCTGTCCTCCATCTAGCCCTGACCCGACCCACATGCCGTGGTACTGTTCATGCCCGTTCTCCTTGGATTCCCTTCGTATGTTCACCCCCATCTTGAGCCTTCTCCGTTGGGCTGACTTCTCCAGCTTTTCTGACCTTAAGCTCCATGACCCTAACCAAGATCCTGCCTACAGATTTTGCCTGTGTTCGTCAAATAATAACCTGTGGACTCGGCACTCCGTGCTTCCCTGAGTGTTCTGTTGTGTGACAATATATATTAAAAACAGAGAGATTGTGTTTTCAGGGGCTTGCAGTAAAGAATTTTAAGTTGGGACATCTGACTATTAGAATTGTTGAAAAGGTTGCATTATTTGGTAGTACTTAAATTCTTTTAGTCTTTATGCTCCATACACCGATCACCCATAACTTTAAAACCACTTGCCTAATATTGTTTAGGTTTCCCTCATGCCACCAAAACAGCTCTGACCCATCGAGGCATGGACTCCACAAGACCTCTGAAAGCATCCTGTGGTATCTGGCACCAAGACAATAGCAGCAGATCCTGTTGCGAGGTGGGGCTTCCATGGGCTGCACTTGTTTGTCCAGCAAAACCCACATATGCTTGATCGGATTACAATCTGGGTAATTTCGAGGCCAAGTCAACACCTTCAACTGTTTTTCATGTTTCTCAAACCATTCCTATACAAATTTTACAGTGTGGCAGGGTGCATTATCCTGCTGAAAGAGGCCACTGCCATTGGGGAATACAAAGATACATCCACATGAATGCCAGCACCAAAGTTTTTCCAGCAGAAAATTTCCTAAAGCATCACACTGCCTCCACTGGCTTGCCTTCTTCCCATAGTGCATCCTGGTGCCATCTCTTCCCCAGGTAAACAATGCACCTGGACGTCCACATGATGTAACAGAAAACGTGACTCATCAGACCAGGCCACATTCTTCCTTTGCTCCATGGTCTAGTTCTGACGCTCACGTGGCCCATGTATGCACTTTCAGCAGTGGACAGGGCTAATCTATATCTACACAGTCCCATACACATCAACCTGCAATGCACTGTGTGTTCTAACACTTTTCTATCATAGCCAGCATTAACGTTTTCAACAATTTGTGCTACAATGGCTCTCCGGTGGGATCAGCCCACACAGGCTAGCCTTCGCTCCCTACGTGGATAAGTGAGCTTTGGGAGCCCATTACCCTGTCTCTGATTCTTTTAATTTAAAAGAATCCAACTGACTAGCTGCAATGAAAAAATACCTCGAAATTGTTTTCTTTTTTCCCTCTCTTCT
Organism: Mormyrops attenuatus; assembly: GCA_026777985.1. Classification (NCBI taxonomy): domain Eukaryota; kingdom Metazoa; phylum Chordata; class Actinopteri; order Osteoglossiformes; family Mormyridae; genus Mormyrops; species Mormyrops attenuatus. Next base: position 25,406,689 of record JAODKC010000044.1, on the reverse strand, counting down.
TTTCAGCATTTTCTTCCCTGCACCCCCAATTTTTTGACCATTTCATTTTCACCATCTCTGTCATTAGGGGAGGCCTGCTGCCAGGGAAGTAGGGACTCGCCTCACAAGGGTTAGGAGCCCACCACCATCAGGCTTCACTCAGTGTCCGGGGACATCACCCTGATGCAGGCCCACCACCGTCTTCAGATCCAGCTGGGGCGAGCAAGCATCTCATATGAGATCTGGCTCGCCGCCATCCAGGACGTCTGCACCTCCTCATCAGTCAGCCTTAGTGAGTCGGACAAGGCCTAGCTGCGGAAGCTGCTGAAGGAGTTCACCGACATCCTCACAGCCCAGAATGAGGATTGCACCTACACTGACCTCATCAGCCATGACATCAACACAGGTGATGCTTGCCCCATCCACCCCCGCCGACTACCACTCACAAAGTGATCCATGTGCCACCCCTGCAGTCCTAGTGTAGAAATAGTACTTCTCCTGACAGTTTTACATGGACTACTGCAGGCTCAACACAGTCACCAAGGTTGACTCCTCTCCCCTGCCACACATCGACGAGGCCTTGGACACCTTAGCTAGCACACGGTGGTTCAGTTTGCTGGATCTCCTCAGCGGCTACTGGCAGGTCCGTAGGCCCGGGAGAAGACGGCCTTCACCTGGGAGCAGGGCCCGTGTCAGTCTCTGGTTCTCCCTTTTGGGCTCTGCAATGCCTTCCTCACCTTTGAGAGGTTGATGGAGCAGGTACACGAGTGGATCCTGATCGACTTGTCCATGCCCACACAATGCAGCACCCAACCTGTGCCTGGTGCTTAGAGCCATCCGGCGAGCCAATCTCCGGCTGAACCTGGTGAAGCGCAGCTTCCTACAGAAGGTGGTCAGGTTCATGGGTCATGCGTTCAGCGAGAGGAGCATCGAAACAGACCCAGAGAAGGTGAAGGCCGTGGAGGCCTGGCCAGTCCTGTGATCGACCACAGAGCTACGGAGCATCCTGGGCCTGGCCTCCTACTGTAGGAGGTTCATCCGGGCTTTTGCTGGCATCTGCACCAGCTGACCTGGAATGATACCGCCTTCCAGTGGGGCCACGACCAGCTAGCTGCCTTTGACCCACTGAGGGCTGCCCTGTCCTGGCGTGCCTTGAGTCCATCCTGCTGTACATCACAAATTTGAACTCCCGTAACTCCAGCACTGGGGCAGTCCTGTCTCAGTTGTGACCTAATAGAGAGAGGACCATCACCTACTTCAGCTGCTGTCTCATAGATCCAGGATGCAGCCAGAGCTTCTGCCGGTGGTAGCCCGTCCTTGGCCCATCTGTTGTGCTGGCTCCGCGGGGACAGGAAGCTAGAGTGATTGGAGCTGAGGTCACTCAGTCCCACTGTGAGGGCATACTACTCTCATTGGGACCGCCTTGCCCTCTGTGATGGCTTGCTGTATCAATGCTGGCAGAACCCTGCGCCGGGGCAGACCATGTGGCAACTGCGGAGCCTGAAACTGCTCGGGGGGCAGCGCTTGGGTGTACACAGGGGCTGGTGCTTTTGCTTAATTGTGAGTCCTTAAGAAGTCCTTGTAGAAACTGTCTTTCGTCTCCCCGTCATAAGGGCTGGATCTGTGAGACACCACACAAGACCGAAGCAGAATTTTATGAGCTGTGTTCCATGTTTTGTGCTCAATACCCTGATGATCTTGTGTGCACAGAAAAAAGAACATGTAAACAATAAACTGTATAAAAATGTTTATTTGCAGGCAATTTTAATTCATAAATTATTCATTATACTACAAGACAGGCGGCAACCTGGGTACTTAATGGGAAAATGTATACTCATTTTTTACTTTTAACACTGTTATGCATCAAACTTGTCAAGAATGAAACTGCTAAAAAGCACAAGTAGAATACAATAAACAATAAAATACTGTTTGTCACATTGTGGGTACATTTGGTCCCCACAATATAATGTACATCTGATCCGAAGACACACACGCACACAGACACACACACACACAAACACGATATTTGAGGCTGGAAATCAAAAGAAATGTGTGGAAATTGAATCACATGTTGCTGGTAATATGCTCGGTACTTTAATAAATTTCAATTACAGTCATTTTTGACTTTTCTTGGATGTGGTATCTGCAGTGCCCTCTCGGTAAGTATAATCGCTTCAGTATAAAAGAATCCATGTCATGCTGGGTCCACAACTTTATAATAGCAGAATAATATATCGGTTTGCAGCTGCCATTCTTATCTCTTCATCCCCGAAGTTCTCAATGCTGGGGACTTTCTTCAGTGTTATTAACCTCCACACTGCAGCATACAGATATAGTAACTGAGCATGCACTTAACAGACAGCCCTGTTGGATGGATGATCACCTCACCGCAGCAAACCATCTGTAAGCCAGGAGACCAAGCCATCTGTAAGCCAGGAGACCTTTTTGTTTGCGTTGCTTACAGATATTTCACCATTAATTACTATATCCACCTGTATGGCCTTATTTACTGTGGTACCCACTGTAACTCTGGTCACCACCAACTGGAGCATCATGCAGCGATCTTAGCACCTCATTCAAGTCAATAATCGATGTTTTAATGGAACCCAGTACCTCTCAGAGATAGTTATTATATTTCATGTGCATATATTTAGGTGTGGGACCAAGTGGACAGGCACTCTGCCGAGAGAGCAGAAAGAAACAAATTTGTTACACGTCGGGGACAGAAAAACAAAGGTAACCTCAAACAAAGTCAGCCTCTTAAACCCCATTGTATAATACTGGCACTAAAACATCATAATTTCCATGACTTGCAGGACCATTTTTGGCACATTTGCATTTGCATGAAAAACGTTTCTGTAAAAACCTCTATTCTTTCTCTTGCAAGCCTTCAGTCTACAGATGATATCTGATTACAAAATACCTGGAAAGATACCCTTTCAATGGCAATGTGCATTTAAGCTGTGTCCTTTACAGCATCAGAGCTGCTTATTGCCTTTTTAATTTTTGGTGATATTTAGAAATAAAACTGACTTTCACATTTCATGGATCAGTCGTTCAGCCTAAGCAAAAGTTGTCATCATTCACATCTTGAGTAGTTTTTTTCCCTCACACATATTGAGTAATTAGTGCTCTGAGAGAAAATATCTACAACATATAGGGAAAATGATATTATGTTAAACCTCACCATATTTCCTCCTGGGTGCCTGTTGTGACGTCTGGAGCAGGGAAGGAGGCAAAGGGAGCCGTGGAGACAGATAAACGGGATTTATTACGGGCTGACACACTCAAAACACACAATAACATCAGTAACATCAATGACTGGACTCGGGAAGACATACCTAACACAGACTTGAATACATGGGACTAATGACAGCAACAAGAAACAGCTGGCAAACACGGATTGCACAAGAGGTGAATGAGGGGGCGTGGCATATGGGAGGAGCGGACGATCGAGGCAGGACACCTGTGATATACACAAAAATAATAATAATATTTAAAAAAAAAAATCTAAAGAAAATTAACAATGCTTTGTATTTTATCATTCCTCTGAAGAAAACCTCAGTTGTGGCAATGGTGTGTAATCACGGGACACAGCTGACAAATAATATACAATGAATGCAACCCAAAAATTGTCTCAGCTGTAGACTGTAAGAAAGCCGTTAAGTGCCTGAGGCTTCCAGGAGTTACCTGCATTAGAATGTGTCTGCGTGGAATATCTTAACCATCTGTGCAGCATGTGACACACGGCTGCAGGGATGTCAGAATCAGAGCCAGGAGCAAACAGGGGTGCATGACAGCGTGGGGGCGGAGCCCCAGTTACCCACAGCTAGTGGCTAATAAAGCCTCCCAGCTGTGGCCCAGTTCCAGCCCGTCAGAGTTTCCATAAAAGCAGGAGAGCAAGGAGTGGTGATGGGTGCATCTTCTTCTGTGAAGGTGCCAGCAGCAGTTTGAAGTCAATTCAAAGGAGGTACAGAGGTTTAAGTAAGTAAGTAATCAAACTTTATTTATACAGTGCTTTTCACAGACAAAAGTCACAAAGCACTGTACAAGTCCAAAGCAATTACCCTTACAGTACATAAACACATAAACAATAAAATATATCATAAGAATATATACACACAGATGCATATGCATAGACATATACAACATATATGTATATGTGTGTCTGTGTGTGTATATATACATACATGCATACATACATACATACATATATATATACACACACACACACAGCTCAAAAAAATTAAAGGAACACTTTGAAAACACATCAGATCGCAATGGGGAAAAAATCATATTGGATATCTATGCTGATATGGACTGAGTACTGTATTAGGAATGAAAGGATGCGACATCGCTTGATGAAAATGAAAGTTATCAACCTACAGAGAGCTGAACTCAAAGACACCCCAAAAATTAAAGTGAAAAAATAATGTGGCAGG
>JAODKC010000044.1:25388406-25402168 GCA_026777985.1 Mormyrops attenuatus | reverse complement strand
CTGGCAGTGTCAGGTGGACCAAAACATAATGTCCCAGAGGTGTTCTATTGGATTTCGGTAAGGCGAGCGTGGGGGCCGGTCAATGGTATCAATTCTTTCATCCTCCAGGAACTGCCTGCATACTCTCGCCACATGAGGCCGTGCATTGTCGTGCACCAGGAGGAACCCAGGACCCACTGCACCAGCATAGGGTCTGACAATGGGTTGAAGGATTTCATCCCGATACATAATGGCAGTCAAGGTGTCATTGTCTAGCCTGTAGAGGTCTGTGCGTCTCTCCATAGATAGGCCTCCCCAGACCATCACTGACCCACCACCAAACCCATCATGCTGAACAGGCATCATAACGTTCCCCATGACCCTTTCCTTCTCCAAACCCTTTCATGTCTGTCACAAGTGCTCAGGGTAAACCTGCTCTCATCTGTGAAAAGCACAGGGCGCCAGTGGCGGACCTGCAAATTCTGATATTCTATGGCAAATGCCAGTCGAGCTCCACAGTGCCAGGCAGTGAGCACAGGGCCCACTAGAGGAAGTCAGGTCCTCAGGCCACCCTCATGAAGTCTGTTTATGATTGTTTGGTCAGAGACATTCACACCAGTGGCCAGCTGGAGGTCATTTTGCAGGGCTCTGGCAGTGCTCATCCTGTTCCTCCTTGTACAAAAGAGCAGATACCGGTCCTCCTGATGGGTTAAGGACCTTCTACGGCCCTGTCCAACTCTCCTAGAGTAACTGCCTGTCTCCTGGAATCTCCTCCATGCCCTTGAGACTGTGCTGGGAGACACAGCAAACCTTCTGGCAATGGCACGTATTGATGCAACATCTCATTGTCGCCCCTCTAGTCCACCTGTTAAACCATTCCCGTTTACCATTCCCTCTGCTACTTAACTGACCAGATCAGTTTAATTGACTATACCATGGGTGTGTTTAATTGCTATACTCTATTTAAAAAGTTCCTTAAATTTTTTTGAGCAGTGTATGTGTCCATATATACACCGTGGTGCCTGCGGTTCATACATATATATATATACAGACGCTCCTCTACTTATGAATGTTCAACTTACGAACTTTCAGACATACGAACGAAGAGGACTGTAAGTCCAAATTGTGTTCGCTGGGCTCCCGTTTCCTGGCCACAGCATCATTTTTTTTTTCTGCGCACCAATTCCGCCTAGTACGACTTCTGGCCACTACTCCCGCCACGCTAGCAGCGTAGCATCCTAGTTCTTAGTACCTGCGTATACCCTTAAAATGATGTTGAATAATGACTTACGAACATTTCAAGTTATGACCAGCCGTTCGGAACGTATCTTGTTCGTGAGTAGAGGAGCATCTGTATATATATGTATAAAAGGAGAATCTATCCAAAAGTGTGTTTAAATAAAACAGTTTTAAGACTATTTTTAAAAGAATCACCTGAATGAGCTGCATGTACCGAAGGAGGAAGATCATTCCATAACCTTGGGGCAACAGACTGGAAGGCACAGTCACCACAAGTCTTTAACATGGGGCGTGGAACAAGTAACAGCCCTTTCTCCTGAGATCTGAGCACTCGAGTGGTTTCATAATTTTTAAGGAGATCCGTTAAATACTTTGGGGCTTGACTGTTCACAGCCCTATAGGTAATCGCAAGGATCTTAAACCTTATTCCAAAATCAACAGGAAGCCAGTGCAAAGATGAGAGTACAGGTATTATGTGCGCCCTTTTACTAGAACGTGTAGCCTAGCTAGCTGCCGCATATTGAACTGCTTGGAGATGGGAGACAGTACTTGTATTCAGTCACAAAAATAAAGCATTACAGTAGTCCAAACAAGAGGAGATGAAAGCATGAATAAGCAGTTCAAGCTGAGCTCTAGACACTGCTGGGTGGAGCTTAGAGATGTGTCTTAAATGAAAAAAAGCAAGACCGTGTAAGTGATTTAATATGAGTATCAAAAGACAAAGACTGATCTAAAACCACTCCAAGGTTACATACACTAGGCTGAGCATTCGACAAGATGGGCACAATCACCTGACTGATAGCCTCCCGAACAATGGGGTGTGATACAATCATAATCTCAGTCTTCTGATGATTCATGAACAAGTAATTATTAGAGAGCCAATTTTTAATCTGCATAAAACAATCAGTTAAAATAGAGAGCTTACCAAGCTGGCAGGGTTTAAAAGAAAAATATAGCTGAATACAGTGCATAGATATGAATAAGATATGCATTTAAAAGACCTAATAATGTCAGCCAAAGGAAGTATGTATAAAGAAAAAAGGAAGGGGCCAAGGATAGATCCTTGAAGTACTCCACTATTCAGTGCTGCTGTATCAGAAAAATCTTCCCTCACACAGGCAGAAAAAGACATGTTTGATCAATAAGATGAAAACCAATTAATGCAGAACCAGAGATCCCAACCAAATTCTGTAACCTATCACTTATAATTCTGTGATCAGCTGTGTCAAACACCGCAGCAAGGTTAAGGAGTACCAACACTGAACAGTCACCATTATCTGCAGCCATTAAAATATCATCAAAAACGTCAAGAAGAGGTGCTTTTTACGAAAACCTGACTGAAACCTGACTGACTCACATTTCTGCAGTCCCACTCCAGCCCTTTCAGCAAAGTATGCGGTTGACTGGCACAGTGGCGCAAGATGTGTGAACATCCAGGTACGGTCCAGCACTACCGTACACATAGTGCGTGGCATCCGTATCTACAGTAAGTGTGAACCAGTCCTTACCCTGTCATGGAGAGTGAGCCCTGCAGCCGTGCAGAAACTGCATTTTGGCCACTTGTGCATGCAGTATTTTTATTTTAGTCAATTTCCATAACTGATGACCATAGTTGAGAACAGGGACCATCTTAGTTTCAACAATACTGTGCAGTCACCAAACTAATTAGCCTATCAATTTCATGTTCCTTCATACCGCTCTTTGTCTTGTGGGTGGTGAGTCTTCAAGATCGTTCAACATAACCATTCAGTTCATGTCGTTGTTGTTGTTTGGTTTTTATTATCTTTTTTAGCATTGAGGGTCTTTCTTATATTGTAATTTGTCTGGCCTAGGCCAACTGACCTGACCCTGAGGGAGGCCCTCCAGACTACATATAGCTAAGTAGGTAGGTAGAAAACTTTATTAATCCCTCGGGAAGGTTCCTCTGGGAAATTCAGCTATGTTGATCGTCAAGGCACACAACCCTTTCTACCACATCAAGGTTAAGATCCTCGGAGGGGTTATTCACAAATTTGTCTTAGCAAAACATACCTGTTATCTAGTGCACATAGTCAGCCTAGAGCCTATCCCAGGACGCTTGGAGCATGAGTCAGTTGACACCAAGGAGGGAATGCCAGTTCATATAAGGGCATAACTCTCAAGTGGCCAATTCGGATTTGAGTTTTATATCCAGAGTCTCGGGGTAAATGATCTAATTGAAGTGTACTCTTCTGCTTCTGATTTCACTTAAAAGACTGTCTGTTTTTACTGCAGGGTTGCCAACTTTGGTCAGCAGGCTGGCATGACATTTTCAATTTGAGAGAGGTCTGCACACATATTTACATGTATGTAACAGTTTTAGGATCTCATAAAAAGTCTGAAAGGTTTGCAAACTATTCCAACATGTTTTATGTAGCTAATTTTAGGTTTTTAATGGAATAATATAAATTTGCCATAAGATTTCTTGCTTGAGCAGGAGAGTCTGAAAGCATGAGTTGGCGACCCTGTTACTGATATGATATATTTTTTACTGACAGCCTATTTTTATTATTTCTTTTTTGTTTGTTTTTTTACAGACAGTTGATTTTCTTTATGGATTGTGAATATAATTCAGACTCTCCTTTAATTTACAAACGTTTGGCAATCCTGTTCTGTCCTGATACAATGATAGGGATGAGTTAAGTCTTCTTTGGATGCTCAAGACACCAAAACGCATCTTTTTTGTATGCATGATGATTTACAACAAATAACTGTGCACTTTCTGCTATAATCACATAAAAAAATTAAACCTCTCCCTCCAAATGCTTGAGTGTTTGCATCTTTCAGTTTCTATGGCATTTGTTACTGTTTAAAGTGATAGATATACACTCAATGGCCACTTTATTTGCTACATATTCCAGTTACAGCGCGGGACCCTCTTTTGCCTAGTAACAGTAACATCCTGACTGAATTCATTGAGGGATGGATTCAACAAAGTGTAGAAATTTTCCTTCTGAACTTGGTTTATTACATTTTTCATTATAGCCTTTCTGCTATCTTTAATGAGCCTTTGACTTTACCTTTATTCCTATGAGCACCAAAGCAAGTGGTTTCTCCCTCAGATCTGCAACTGACTAGGTCTTTATCACACCATAATCTATAGACACTGGACTGCATGAATATTACAAGAGGGTAGCTATTTCACAGCTAGTAGACCCATTATTATGTCTGACACCAACAATTATAATACGCTCAAAACTGCTTAGATCATACAGGATCTAAAGCAAAATGGTAACTGAACTTCTTGACACTATCTGCATGCTTTATGCATTGAGTCACAGCTAAATGATTTTTTGTTTGTAGGATGTTGGAATGATTGAGCAGGTATAGCTAATTAAGTGGCCTTTAAGTGCATGTACAGTGAGTGCTTATTTTAGAAAGGCCAGACAAATTTTTGTCAGGCTTCTAAAATAATTTACTCCTGTCAGTCATCCCTGCTGTAAGATAATTTGGTGGGAAAGGAAGCACTGGAGACAAGGGTGCAGAAGAATACCCCTTGGGAGTCAAGACTTTTTATTTCTATACCCTATTGGTGCTCCTTACTGCGGGACAAAAGGTAACCATGGTTACTTTGGCCTGTCTGGTGCTGTTTGCCCCCTGCTGGTGTGTAGTGGGTTCCCAGTGAGCCATCCCATCACAGCAGTGTTCTTCTTTGGCAAGGTGGAAGATGAATCTGCAGCATTTTATTTCTAAAGATATTACATATTTGTTGTATTCAAGTTTATATTATATTATATTATATTATATTATATTGTATTATATTATATTATATTATATTTAGGGCTGGGAAATTTTTGAGCTAACACATACAGTACCGTTAATTTTAAAGTTATAACACCTCAATGCATGTAGTATTTTGGTACCCAAATGGGACAAAAGTATAAACAAAGATCTATTATACTATTCCTACCTGATTGTAAACAATGTGAGAGTTTAATTGATGCTGTTGTACAGAATCTCAGATTTCAAAGCTAAAATCAAAACATTCAGTTACCATGTCATGGAGAAACTAGTATTACATGGTTTCTTTTGTTTAAAAATTTGCCAGACAGGTGCACATAGGATTAAAAAAATAGCGTAATTTGCAGTATTTCTTTTGTTTCATTAAAGGCTTATGATCTTAAGATCTTTCATGTTATTACATGAACTTCCAGTGGTTTTTAGAGCCATTTGCAAAATATAATTTTAGATTTTAGACCGATCATGCGGTCAGAATTAAATAGCATGCCAAACCACCTGTTGAGTACCTGCGATTATATGGACATGTGATATACGCCATTAATCACCAGGGTTGCAATTAAAAAAATGTTTAACATCCCAGCTTGTAATGCAATGCCCCCTCTTGTCTTATTGTCATTTGTGCATCTGCTCTTTTTGAAAGCATAGAAATTCAGCTTGTTCTTGCCTGTAAATATTTTTATTGGAAATGAATAATCTGTACATCAGAAGTAAAAGTTAAAGTCATTCTTACAAACTTCATAATGTTTCGAAAAACAATGTTACAATGAAATATAGTACTTGTTTTTTTGTGTAGAGCCACTGACATTACCTAAATGTTTTAGATATATTAAAATGATGTCATTTGTTTGTCTGATTTGATGATTTTTAAAACCGTTATCCCGATGTGACCCACTATAAACAATGAATTTAGATAAGATCAATAGTTTTGCTCACTTTTTGGTTAGTTTTAGTACTAAGTAAGTGAACGTTATTGTCATTCACACCATACAACAGTACAACAACGGACTTTGTACCTGTTTAAACAGCTGGATTTTACTTAAGCTATTCACACATTAGTTATAATCCCAAAAGCAGCAGCAGCTGGGGCCAAATGTAACAAAATTGACGACAAGCAGGGGTATCTTTGAGTTACATTTCTTAGCATAGACCATTGGGTTGTTGATTAAGGCCTGTTTTTCTCCCCTGTTTCAATAAAACCCTCCAGACTGCTGTGGCCATGCGGCATTCAATAAAATGAGCACGGTTTCTTCCATATACATTTTACTTACACCCCAACTCAAAGACTATAAGGGGGTCATTCTACTAGTATTCCACATTTCACACTGGCAAATTTTTCAACTGTTGTTCTAGGTCAGGATAGCCTTGTTCTTATGTTTTATTTTTTCCATCAATGCCTTCATGTAAATACTTAAAAAGCTTTTGTAAGATATATGCCTTTCATCTTTCCATCATATTTTCAGTATTTAATGTGCACCCTCATATAATCTCCCATCTATTTAATTCAGACAAATTTATGCCATGTAGTACCATTAGAGGTAAGATTGTATTGTCCATAGAAGCATGGATGGACAGGAAGATCTATTTACAACTGGCCTCCAGCGATGATGCAGTGTTAGTAGGATGATAATGAAGTACCAGCTATAGTTGGCTTTTCGTCTTTCTGTCCATAAATCTATCATTGCGTTTCCCTTTTTTCACAGCAATAGTTTTCCTGAAAGACCATTCACTAAAACACGCTGCCGAATAAAAAAAAAACTCTTTGCTGACATGTGGCAGATTCTATTTAATTGGGAGCATTTTTTTAATTGCTTCACCAAACCCTTCAAGGGCAGTTGTGGGGATACTCGGATTTTCCATGGTTAGTGTGGCATTAGCTTTATGTAGTCATATTCTACTGTCTCTTTCTTTTTCTCTTCAGAAACTGTTTTCGTTCTCCCCTGTGCCAGTCCACATTTGCAGAAATGTACCTGTTAGTCAAGGTTTGTGTGCAGGAACCTACAGCAGACAGGTTTTTTGTGTGGGTGTGCTGAAGATAACGGTGCATATTCATACCCCCACGTCTGACTGACCCTGAGCTGGCAGGATGTGCACATTGACATGATGAATTCAAACTAATATGAGGATAAACAACGCAGGGAGTGGACTGTGTGGGCGTTGTTGTTTGGGAACAAAAATGCAGAATTCTGCTCTTATGTATTTCTCTTGCGAGTAAATCACTTTCCCTGAAAAGTTTAAAAATTGGTGCACTTCTGTGGTCACGCAGGATGAGTTTGATGGATGGGTATGTTGAACAAACAAAGCTCATAAGCATCATCTCCTCACTGGAAACAGGGCTGAAGAGAAAAACTATACACTGATAAGAGCCTGGCAAGAATAATTGGTTAATACATTTAGAAGCCAACATGAAAAGAAAATAAGCAATGGTCAAGCAGCTGGAAGAAGAATGGATGTAGGTAATGAAAGCATTTCTGTATTATATAGTTATACAATTAAACTAGGGGCTGTGCAGTGGTTAGCAATACACCAATACAGGCAATCACACCAGGACTAGCACTGCAGTAATCAACTTCTAAAATCATGAGAACAGCACACCAGCGAGAAAATAAAATAGTAGCAGATGAGAACCCTTGTCAAACATGGCAGTTGGCCAGATGAGCAGTTTGAGTGTGATTTAAGTATCATATTTGAACATATTACTCCATGAACTTCAAAGTATAAACTTCAGAGATTTAAGTTAGAAATGTGTACAAATATTATACAGTGTCGATTTTTGCACAGTTGACAGGAATCAAAGATGATTAAGAGTAAGAAGGCCTATCTGAAGCTGCAGCTGACTGAGTTTGAGGGCTGAGAAGCCCTTTGCTTCTGTCACTGGCAGAAGCAAATTATTCAGAGCTGTCGTGCTGCAACACTCTGTTATGCTCCAATGAATTTAAGTGGCGTTTGAATGGGAAAAACCTAATTATGTGACGCAAATGGGAATATGTCTCCACAAAGACCACTAGCCTGAGGATTGTTGGGCTTCTCCAGAGTTTTGTAGTTGCGTATGGACTGTAATAATGAAGATTAAAGAATGAAAACTGATGGCTTCTATGTCTTCAGAAGTGAAGGTGTGCTGCAAAAAGCCAGACTAAGGAATCCTATGTAAATATATAGTATACTGCATAATACTCTGGTGAGAAATGCAGTTTGGATTTCACAAGCTGCTTGTCCCACTTTTTAATCAACTGAATGTTTTGAAGGCCTCCCGTTGGTACTTTTTCACAAGTTTTACAAGACATTCATGAAAGTTTACTTTTTTCACTGTACCTGACAGGAGGCTTAGGGACAAGACACATTACATTTACTGATAGAACTTTAGCTCACCTACATTTGACCTAGATTCAAAAATAGTGGTCAGGGAGATGGAATTATTAAACCTAGTAACTTGTCATTGCCCTTAACTCATATCAGTACATGTTTAACCTCCAGAATAATTCTATAAAGTTAAACGATATAATGAGATATTGAAATATTAAATATGAGATAGTGAGATATTAGTGTGCAGTACTTAATTTAAAAACTAAATACCTAAATATTTAAACAGTCCTGTGAATGTCCTGTTAAGTTGATTTGGTTATGGTCCACACCTGCCCCTTCTTAGCCTTATTGTTTGCATGTATTTACACACCTGCCCTCATCCAGTTCTTTAGTTGCCATTATGTTTAAGTTGTTTTAAGTATTTAGTTTTTACTTAGTTCTTATTTCTTTGATTCGTATTTCTCTCATTTAGTTCTTGACCCCTCTTAGTCCCTTTATTTTGTGGTTTATCCGCTTGTGTTTGGTTTTTTGTTAATTAACCCCTTTCTCCATGGATCATCACCCATTTCCTGTAACCGTAACACTTAATAGTAAAATTTTGAAAACAATCTATTTACAGTAAAGTTAGAACAAATATCCTATAGTTTAATAATCCATCCGGGCTGAAGTGGTGGCTCTGAGGCTAGGGATTTGTGCCAGCAATTGGAGGGTTGCTAGTTTGAAACCTGTGAATGCCAGGAGTGATTATACACTGTTGGGCCCTTGAGCAAGGCTCTTAACCTCCAATTGCTTTGTCCTGGGTATGATGTTAACCTACATCCAGCCCTGCAAGCAGGTCCTCCAACTTACAGGGAAAAACTGCCTCATGGCTGCACTCAGGTTGTCATCCCTTAGGTGGTTTATTATGTGGTGGGTGTGACAACGTGCTGTAATCAGAGCATGCTCCTTACCTTAATAATTTTCCATATCCACTTGTCCTATGCTGGGTCACAGGGGTCTGGAGTCTATCCCAGAAGCTACAGGCGCAAGGCAGGAAATAACCCAAGATGGGGCAGCAACCCATTTCAGGACAGACATACCATTCACACCTCCAGACAATTTGGTAACTCCAGTTAACATCACCATATTTTTGGACTGTGGGGGAAAACTGGAGTACCCAAAGGAAACCCTGCGACGATACAGGGAGAGCATGCAAACTCCACACACATGGAGCCACAGCAGAGACTCAAATCCTGGTCCTAGAGGTATGAGGCAACATTGCTAATCACTGTGCCACCCATAGTTTAGTAGTATAACTATATGATACAGCAATTATTAAATATTTATATATTAATCAGGCAAAGAACACACTTTAAAAAAAAAAAAATTAAAGCTTACCCTCTAGTTATCAGATATTGGAACTTATTAGATGAAATACATCAGGGTGTTTTCAGTCCCTCTCTTTTCTTTTTTTTAGCTATTGTATGTATTTCTTCTTTTCATCGGTATATCAGTCTCTATCTCAGCTATATTACATGTAAGGCAAATGAATATATTCTTATATTTACTTGGGACCTTAGGACTCTGCTCTAGTCAGTATAGTTAAACCTACCCAGGTGTGAGGTAGCAGTACTGACCACTGAGCCACTGCGCTACTCCAGCTAAAAACACGATAGTCAAAGGAACTGGTAAATGAAGTATTACAATACATTAGCTTAAGATCTCCAGGGGATGGGTTTCAAATCTCACCTCAGTGTGTGTGTTTTCGGTTTGCATGTTCTTGCCATTTTGAGGTGGATTCCTATAAATCCTGCTCCGGTTTCCACCTACCGTTCAAAGACATGCAGGCCTGGCTTCCTGCCCTGGAGAGTCCCAGGAATGCTTTATGCCCTTCTGCTCCCTTGGACAAGCTCCAGGTTCCCCTTTGCTGTAGATGCTGTACATATATTTAGAGGTTTGTTTTTTCATGTAAATCCGCAGTGGTTTTTATTTTTATTAGGTTAATGTTGCAGAATCAATGAGGAGGCAGAGAAGGATGCTCACGTTAAGCTGAAGGATAATGGCAATAGTCTAATTCCGCTTGTTCTTCCACCTCCTCGTTCTCCTGCTATGAATTGTCTGCAGGGACACACTGCACCACATTCGTATTAGCAGCTGACACCTTAACCTTGCCTGGATTCTTCCAGGCATGAATTCAGTAAGGTGCTGGAAACGTTCTACATGGTGAACTCCACTGATTGTTTGTCACACCATCCTCCGTAAAGTCTAGACACCATACTGTTTGAAAATCTCAGCATGGTGGCTGTTTCTGGACTGCAAATACATTTCACTGCATGTCATACTATGTATGGTTGTATATGTGACCAATAAAATTTGAATTTGAATTTGAGATGCTGCGGCACCAACAATTATGACATTCAAAATTTCTTTTGGGAATATCACTTCAGCCCCCTACCTTTTCTTTCGGACACCTAAAAATGTAAAGTTATTATTTCCCAAATCCACTGATTTTGTAATCTCTGTAGTTTTTGCTAAACAAGTAATTAAGATAAACAAATGTCTATTATCCCCAAAGGAATAGTAACAAACCCCAAACTTTGTGCACTTTAACAGCACAATATTTTGTGTAAACAGGGACAGCTTTTTAGAGCGGAGATAAATGATTCATGCAGACATACAGCGCCCTGCACAATTATTGGCACCCTTTGTAAATATTTGTAAAAAGGTTTAGAAAAAAATCCTTTTGGTGAAGCAGCTTCATGTCACACTGAAAATTTGCGAAAAATCAAACCTTTCATTAACATAAATTTATCTCCAACAAAAAAAAATCCTTCATCAAGAAATAATTATCTTTAACAAAAACACGTGCCGCGATTATTGGCGCCCCTGGAAATTATAGTGTACGCAGTGTAGCTGAAGCATGTTTCCCCTGTAAATTGTGCATCTTTAAGTTGAGTGGAGTGAATAGGAACCTTCAAGCTGTAATCCATGACTTCCTGGTTAACAGGGATACGAACATCAGGTGACAGAGCCTAAATTCCCTTAGTCATCCATCAACATGGGAAAGACAAGAGAACATACAAACCAAATGAGGGAGAAGTGTGTTGACCTTCATAAGTCAGGAAATTTTTTTTTATTTTATTTTTTGTCTGTTAACCAGAAAAATAAGCACCTGGGGCCTCATGTATAAATGGTGCGCACGCACGAAAATGTTTTTTGCATCCGTTTCCATGCTCACGTCGATGTATAAAAATGAAACTTGGCGTACCGCTACGTACGCTCTCACGGCAGCTCCAGACACGGCGTACGCATGTTTCTGCTCGGTTTTGTAAACGGACGGCGCCCAGTGGCAAGTCATTGCTGCTGTGGTTTCCCTTTTTAAACTCACAATCATGACAATGACTTTATCCAATACACAGACATTAAATGTATGTTTACAAATGTATGCACAGTTTTTTGCATCTGGATTTTTTTCTTGCATACGCACATTCCTAGTTTTGTCCGTACGCCATGTTTTAGTGTGAATTCTACGCATATCGTTATACATGAGGCCCCTGGAGTTTCTGAAACACTACTAAAACTTTGACTGACTGGAACCAAATTCAATGGTCTGATGAAATAAAAATAGAGCTTTTTGGCAATAAACACAAGGTAGGTTTGGCGTAAAAAGAAGGAAGGCTATAATGACATGAACCTTATCCCAAATGCAAAATATGGTGGAGGTTCTGTGATGTTGTGGGGCTGTTTTCCTTCAAAGGCCCTGGAAACCTCGCTAGGGTACTTGACATTATGGACTCCATGAAATAGGACATTTTAAATGAAAATGTGGCTGTCTCTGCCAGGAAACAAAAACTGGGCCGTCATTGGATCTTTCACCCGGAGAGTGATCCTAAGCACATGTCCAAATCAACACAAAAATGGTTAGCTGACCGCAGAATCAAGCTTCTGCCATGGTCATCTCAGGCCCCTGACCTGAACCCCCTTGAAAACCCCATTTTTGGCTTGGGACCCTGGATGATCTGGAGAGATTCTGTAAAGGAAAGGATTGCTTTATTTTCCATAGCAAGATGGTCATCCTAAGGATGTCCCCCAACGACACAGCTCTCCAGGGGACATCCTCTGGCTGTCCCTTGTTTATGTTCCTAGCATTACTGATAAAATGCTAAATGTTAATTATTAAAAAAAAAAAGGGATTTGCATGAGTTTAATGTCCATAATTTGTTCTCAGAGTCCTTAAAATGTTCTCAGAATGTCCGTAATTGGTCCTGAGAATATCCTTAGTCCATAATGGGTCCTCTAGACATCCTTAGGACATCCCTTGAAGTCATTCTCATGACTTAAAAAAACATTCCATTTCGATGTCTTAAGGATGTTCTTTGAAGATGACATCCAGACAAAAAGAGGACAGCGTATGGACGTATTGCAGTTTAATGGGGTGATATGTGGCACAGTGAAGTAGCGATAAATGCTGCAGCATTATTACAAAATTAGCAATTAGCTGTGGAGACAGCGAGTGTTCAACATTTCATGGGACAATCAACTACCGAAATAAAGTCCTCAGAACTACCTCCGAATGTTCGCACAATGTTTTTATATGGAGTCTTCACAGTGATCAATCGGGGACTTTGAGGAAATGTTTGTGGTAAGTTCTTGGAACCCCTCATTACATGTTTTGGCCAGGCTATTTACTGCAAGCTAAATTAAACTATATCATGACCTACCCAAACAGGATATTGTTTTAAGTAGCAAAAGAATAACAACAGAAATTCTTGAAAATATTAATTTTATTTGTATATTAAAAATGTTCAGTTTGTGCTGGTGTGCCACCCTTCGTTCTTGGCTAATAGCTATAAGAAAGCTTATGCATTTCCATCATACACTGAAAATAACCAAACACCAGTTCATAGCTGTTTTTAAGAAAATCAGTAATGTTTATGAGCTAAAACATTGTTTTTCTAAACACTCTATCCCGCCTTGTCCCCCGCAACAAGATCTCACTCCCTGTAAGGAAGTTTAGTCCAGCTAAGCAATGCATATGGGAAATTTTATAAAATTTTTTTTAATAAATAATGCGTGACTCTTATGCACCGAAATCGTACAAGGTCTTTACGCGACACTCAAAATACACATACAATTCATACCAACTTGTCAGTCTTACTAGACATATGTCCTTTTATTGATGCAAAATACATTAGCACGTAAGTCCTACATTCATGTACAATGCACATTAAATGAATGTTTTCTCAGTATTAGTTTTTATGCATAATTCTTTAAATGAATTCAATTGAATCTAGACAGTGGCTCCACACAGAGTGAGTATATTGAAAAGGAAACATCCTCCTTCAGTTAATGCAAACACTTGGCGTTCTGAGAACAAAGTATGAATTATCTTTTGTCTAATTAAACCAACTGAATGTGGTGAGACCATACATGTCTTTTCATAAGAATAATATAAAAACAATACATTTTTTTAAAATAAGCAATAAAGATGTTTACTACTAAAGTC
>JAODKC010000044.1:25371068-25388306 GCA_026777985.1 Mormyrops attenuatus | reverse complement strand
TACTCGCCTTAAAATGCCCATTTCTACTGTTAGGGCAATAATAAAAAAGTGGACAACAACTGGAACTGTTACAAACCCGCCTGGAAGAGGACCCAAGTTTATTTTTCCCCCACCTACAGTGAGGAGGATCATAAGAGACGCAAAAAAATCCCCAAGGATGACTGTTGGTGAATTCCTCCAAAGGCCCTGGAAACCTCGTTAGGGTACATGTCATTATGGACTCCATGAAATACCAGGACATTTTAAATCAAAATTTGGCTGCCTCTGCTAGGAAGCTAAAACTGGGCCGTCATTGGATCTTCCAGCGGGACAGTGAACCTAAGCACATGTCCAAATCAACATACTGTAATTATGGTTAGCTGACCGCAGAATCAAGCTTCTGCCATGGCCATCTCAGTCCGCTGACCTGAACCCCGTTGGAGACCTGTGAGCTGAACTGAAGAGGAGAGTGCACAAGAGACGTCTTAGGACCCTGGATGATCTAGAGAGATTCTGTAAAGAGGAATGGACTCAGATGCCTTGCTCTGTATTCTCCAACCTAATAAAATGTTATAGGAGAAGACTCAGTGCTGTTATACTGGCAAAGGGAGGCTGTACAAAGTATTAAAAGCAGGGCCAGTAATCGTGGCACATGTGTTTTTGTTGAAAATAATTATTTCTTGATGAAGGATTTGTTTTTCTTTCAATAAATTTATTTTAAGGAAAGGTTGGATTTTTCTCAGTTTTTCAGTGTGACATGAAACTACTTCACCAAAAGGTGGATTTTTACTAACCCTTTTTACAAATCTTTAGAAAGGGTGCCAATAATTGTGGAGGGTGCTGTATGTAAGTGGTGTGACAGCTAGGAGGACTGTCTTTTCTAAAGTGCTCCTCTCCTGTTAATAGAGGTCCAGTTTCAAAGAACAAGCAAGAATTGAATTATACTTGTACCTTACAGTGCATGGGCCATGTCGTGCTACTGCTTGGATTGTGGATTATGCATACCAAACATATAATAAGCTATGCAATATTTTGGTAAGACTGTTGACAAGACTCTGTTTTGCTTTTTCTTCTGCGATCCCAGATGATTATATAGCATGAAGGAGTTGTGCAAATTGGTGCATGTGAAAGTGATCTGGACTAGTGCCTACTGCCCCAAACAGATGGCCTAGCCATTTTAGCAAAACTTTAAGATCCATGATGAATCTGTTCACACAAACCCAGGAGACTGGAACAAGCTAATAAACCATTTATTTTTAGCTGTTGCACAGATTCCCATCTCCTCTATGAGGTTTTCCCTTATGAAATCATACACAGCCAAAGGCAAGAAAGAATGTGGGGGGGTCTTTATGGGCTACTGCGAGGAATGTCTTATACCTTTTTAAAGGAAGATCAGTACATCCTATACCTGAGAGCAGCCTAATCACTAGGGGTGCTGTCATGAAATTATTAGGCTAGCCAACAATATTTCTATTCTCTTCATACTGGGGTAGAAAATGCTTGCAATACTGCCTATGTTTGTGTCTAAATTGTTAGCCAAGACACACGGACTGCTCATGGTCAGAAGGTAGATAGGGGAGATTTGACAGTCAGGAGAATGACTTGAGGAATGCAGTCCAGTTATGGAACAAGGAGGCCAACCTGGTTTACTAGTAGGACACCCATGCCCTAGCGCAGTAAACTTACGACATAAACTTGGCATTTAACAACCGTTAGTTTTCAAAATAACAGAAGTCCAGATAGGACACTCATCAATGTTTTTTTCCTCCCAGTATCTCGAAATCACAATTTATTATTCTCGTGATTTTGACATAATAAAAACCGTCACCTTGAGATCACAGACTTTTATCTTTTGGTTTTCCTTATGTGGCGACATAGACGACTGTGGTAACTGACTGCTTCACTTTGTTTGCCACAGCATCAGCATCAGCACACAGGACTATGCTGTTGAATAAACTCCAGTTTCAACCATATAACAAAGGGTAATCAATCTTACTTAAAATGTATGTAACTATCTAGTAGAGATCTAGTAAGTAGTAATTATTACCTAGCAGTCCATAACTATACATCCTCTCAGTTATACATGAAAGTAATCATTACCTAGCACTTTGTGATTATGTCCTCTCAATTATGCATGAAAAGTTGCAATTCTTTAACAGCTCACTTATCTCATTGTCATGTTCCCTTTTACTGGAAAATCAATTTAAAGCTGTGTTTAGTTGGTCCTCTTTTTCTCAAGTGATGAATATGTCTGCTGGTAACAGTCTATGATCAAAGTAAAATCAAATGCGATGGCCCATGTTGACGATGTATAGCCGGCTCAGCTGCCGAACATGTCGCCACATCACAGGTGAAATCGAGTTGTGATGTCATAAGATCACAATAAGATTAACCTGTGATCTCAAGACAACAACTTTATCTCAAGATCACAAGAAAAATAAGTTATTTTGAGATAACAAGGAAAAAATAATAATGATCCATGTCCTTTAAGGACTTCCATGCAAGACTGCCCAAAACCAAAAATTATTATTTTTGAGTTTAACTGCCATCCTTTGATTGTTATCTTGATTTAGCATCTGTAAAATGGAATGAGCAGACAAAGATGGCGTCAAACGAGGATACTCATGCTGTGAAACGTAGTTCTCCTTGGAAATCTTTGGATATTGAATCCTAATCTGATAGGGATATATATTTACCTGAAATCCCTGGACTCAATACTACCAAAAAGAACAAGCTGAACACTGATATAGTGAGTGAATTGATGCTGCAAAGATTAATGAGAAAAAGAAAAACATGCAGGGTGAAATCATGCAAAGAATTCAGGCATTCTTTAAAAGAGAGAAACAACTATTAATGAAAATCCATCAAGCATTTGCTGACACCTTAGAATGTATCAGCAAGCAGATGGAGGAGGTGATGAAAAATAAATGAAATGGCAGAAAACAAAGTGGGAAAACTGGAGAAGAAAAATGGTCATGCTTCATGAAAAATACGAATTTGAGAGTCAGTGGGATTCAGGAGCAGGGGTGACACTAGATATTATCGCCCCCCCCACACACACACAGAATAATGCAGTTCACATCATGTCTCCAAAAGGACAAAGTCTGGAGAGATTCCAAAAGGTCTGCACTTCTGATACAATAAAAGATTCAAGGATCTTTCACAAGGTGTAAAGTACACAAGGAACAAAACTACTGGTTGAAACGGCAAGAAAGGAATGGTGATGGCTGAGTTGCACTGTACTTTGCATTAATCAATGGCTGGAAAAAGAAACTGACTATAAATGGTGTTTATGATCATATGAGTTCTCAGACCCAGTGGATGTGTGTGGTTCTGTGTTGACTAGCAAGGTCAGCAAGGTTTCGAGATTCCATGCATGTCACATGCTCTGCATCAACGAAGGGCTGGGTAACTTGGAACTTTGATTTAGCACTGGAGCACCAGTGGTAGGTTTCCTTATGCCTTGGAACTGCATTTTGCACTGGAGCCCCACTGGCAGGTTTCCTTATCCCTTGGTGGGATACTTCTTTCTATCACATATTCTACATCAGCCATTGTCCGTCAGATTGGAGACTAGAGCAATATCTGCTCCATGATTATGGACAGCATTGCCATCGCTATGCTTACAGATATAGGAGTTGTGTGAGGCAGATCATGGATATGTATACAACCAAAATTTATAATCTCTTACTACTTAATTTCATTCCTGCTGGCCATTTAACGACAGGCACAATTTTTCTCACACTGCATCAGCGATGAGCGATGAGTGAAACATAAAAAATACTGAGGTAGTAACTTACTACATCACTAGTACAAAAGTATCTTCTTAATGTTGTTCTTACAATGACAAACATAGAATTGAATGGTGGGTTAAGGGTGCACCACTGAAGGGGCTAGAGTATCGCAGATGAAGGCTGATGTCTACAGTGTCTACTCCTGCCAGCTGACGTTTTAAATCCAGGTTCTCAGCGAGCTGCTGAGAAGGCAGCTGGACTTTTGCCCAATTTGCTGACTCTAATAATTAATCTCAAACCTGAGTATAAACAAATGCTAAGAACAGACCTTTTTGGTAGCAGCAAAGGAAGGTTGGAAGGTCTTTCACAAAACCAAGTTCCTGTAGTTTCACTTCATTAAAAAGGATCAGAATCACAATTAGGCTGATAACTGTATCCTTTCAATAATAACCTAATTAAAAATGAAAGTCAAAAGCTATTTGATTGTTGTATGGCAAGTGTTAGAACATCTCCTCATATGCCCTCTTCCATTGATGATGCATGCAATAGGTTTGTCTGTCTACAGTAAGTCTAATTAAAAAGTGGTAGGATAATAAAATTCATTTTTCTGTTCCACTGATCATTTTCTCCAAGGACAGATTGTACACCTACACAATTTCAAGAGAAGTACACCTACTTTCTATTTTGCATATTTTAATGATCAGATATTTTCCCTGAAAAACAAATGCTGCTATTGAAGCAAATCCAGAAAATCCCAAATGACTGGTATCAGCATCAGGTGGTCTATGCTGTCATATGTTGTTGACGTTACGAGACCGAACATTTTTTCGTCTCCTTCCCATTTGTGTCTGCTCTTATTTTGTCTGTAAAAAAAGACACACGATTTGCACAGACAACGCCAGACTGGAAACATCTACAACAGGAAACATAACATAACTCAATCAACAGACTATTTATGTTAATGGTCAAGTAACCTACAAGATATGAAAACGTGTGCTGGACGATAAAATATAAGTATATAAACCAGTAAGCATGCATGAAATATGACCACCTGACACCATTATGTCATGGAAATAGTTACCAGGAAGATGGTAGACACAGTGGGGATTAAAGCAAAAGATATGTGCTCCAGAACTGTTCACATTACAAAGCTCTTTCATTGGCCCTGACCAGCAGTGATATTTCCCAGTTCACATATTCACCACAAGCTAACATTTCTCAGCAGTGATAATTTTTCATTTAGGACCTAAGCTCTTTTCCTGCAAAGCCCATAAATGATCCTTATGATCTGGACACTGGTATAAGAGCAACTGTTAACCATGATGGGTCTCTTGCCAGAATGTAGGTTTTGTTCTTGCATACTGTACACGTCCTGTTTCAGTAACTCAATAATTCAATAATGAATGTTGACAAAGCACTGGTCTGTCACTGGCCCTCTCCAAAACAATTTTTTTTACTTTATAATTTTTCAACATTGTCCACAAAGAACAGGGCAGTTTTAAAAAAAGGATTTTTAAAATTTCCAAATAATTGTAATATAGGTAACGCAGGGGTGGTGTTTGGCTCAGTGGGCTAAGCCTCTGTGCCTGTGAGCGGAAGGCTTTTGGTTTGAGTCCCATGTCGGCAGAATAGTCACATGTCTGTGGGCCCTTGCACAAGACCCTAGGGGCACCACGGGTGGTTAACCCTGTGCTGTGACCCCAAAGCTAGCTCTTGCTTGTATATGTGTATCTCATGGAGAGCAGAAAGGGGTAGGCAAAAAGAGAATTCCCCCACAGGGATCAACAAGGTATCATTATTAATATACACTATAAATTAAACTAAGCACAAATTGTGAGTGAGGCCACCCCCCCCAAAAAAGGAACCAAACCAATGAAATATCAGTACAAATACCAGGCAGTATACCTGCGATACTTGTGTATCCTGTAGAAAGTAAACTCTCATGAAGCTCTTTGGTTGCATTCTTGCCTGCCATACAGACTCCATGTAGCCAAATCAACATCATCCGATTCCCATGTTCCTGGTAGCTCTTCAGGCCTGCATAAGAATGTTATAAAGAATGCATCACAGAAAAAGACTTTGGATGAAACATTCAAGCCAGAGTTTATCTGAAACTCAATTGCACAACTTGTAATTTTGTGGTTGATCCAGTAGGTTTGCGGTTCATTCTGGTTTGTTGTGTGAGAAACTGTTATTTGTGGTTGATCCTGTAGGTTTTCTATCCTATCTGGCTTCTGATGAGTCACAGCTGTTCTCAGGTACATACCAGGAACAGTTGTGGCTCATCAGAAGCCAGGCAGGATAGAGAGTTGTAAGGGAATGAGAATTCATGGGGGACAGATTTTTTTTTTTTTGACGTGCAAGATGGACATATTTGATTTCTCCTTTCTGAAGACTGAAGATTTCTTTGAATACTTTGCCTTATCCCTTAAAGGGGGATGGGAGGTTCATGTGATATATCACCTGTCCACTGCTCTTCTATGGCTGCAACCTGTGGGCCGGTGAAATCCCAGTGCTGTGCAAGTTTCTTCCAGTCATTGGGCTTCAGCCGGTTGTAGGCCAAATTCCAGATGGTAGCACGGATCTGCTTGGTCTCTGCACTGTGGTCTAATTTGAATGTCAGTGGAAAGTCGTTGTGAAGGGTTTCATTAAATTCCTCATTTGCCTGAAAGGGTAATCAAATCTAGTCACTTCCTGAGAAAGGGCAGCCATCCTGTAGCCAAGCAGTGAAACAGAAGGTGTAGGCAGGTCACACAAAGCCATTACTAGGTATCAATGACCTTTTCAAAAACATAATTAATAATCATTATCATTCTTCATTGATCCAGTACAGGATCCCAAAGACCTGGAGCAAATTCCAAGCCTCAAAAGGCTGGAGAATACCTGGTATGTGATGCTAGACCATCTCAAGCCACAAACACCAACACATCACACACTACAGGCAATTTAGAGATTCCGTTTTGCCTGCACATCTTTATTATAATATTTAACATATTACAATTTATTATAATATAATATAATATTTATTATAATATATAATAACTATCATAATTATAATTACCACCAAGGTGTGCCACCATTAGTCAAGGGATTGGAGGGTCAAAGACAGAAAGACAGCCTATAGTTGTGGTCCCCATTGAGTAACATAACACACATGCAGGGAAGCTGTATTTGCCTGAATCATCGATGTAAGTGCCAGCCAATAGTAGGCATCCAACACAGTGATAATGAGGAACAGGAAGCCAGCTGTCTACAGGCTCAGCAGGAGGCAAGTCAGTTTCCATTTGTTGGACGTCCCTGCCAAAGGTGGCTAATGTTGCACAGCAGTAATTGTTCTTGGGTCCAGACTGCTCCGATTACACTTACTTCACAGGTTGGCTGGAACAAATATTACAATAAACAGGGAGTCCCCTGGATTCTGGTTTGGCCACCTTGCCTTGTATTTCTTGAGAAATCACTTTATAGCCATGTTTCCCAGTCCGGTTCTTGCGGACCAACACTTGGTCCATGTTTTTCCTCCCTCCCAGCTCCTGGTAAAAACGTGGACTGTCTTTGGGTCCCCGAAGACCAGATTGGGAAACACTGTTTTATAGTAAGAGCTGAGTGTATCACACTACCTCACCTTTTTCCATGCAAAATATCTTTCTGCTTTAATGATCATATCCACAATGATGACCATGTTGCCCCTGGCTGCCACTCCCAGTGGTGTCTTTTCTTGCTGTGTGAATGGAGAGAGAGTCAGAAACACATTTGCCAGCAGATTGGCCTTCGCAATGTAAAGTATTATCAGGTAGGCAGCTGGAAATAGTGGCAGCCTCACTTTTTACTTTGGCTATAGATGTTCTCAGCAAAATTCTCTGGAAAACTTTGACTGGCAATAGCTTACTTAATGTTTCTTTTACTTCAAAGTCAAATCAGCAGCATTATATACTTATTTTTCACTGTTTAAGGTGCTCTGCCTCTGAGCCTGTACATCGTTGTTACAATTTTGTCCAGTAGATGGCAGAAGTTAAGAAAAAATATATAATGAAAAGCATAAAATTGTGCATATATTAAACTAACTTATGTTCAGCAGGGGTCATTAAAGTTTAATGACACCCAAAAATGCTTAATATTTTAAGAAAATACATTTTGAATTTTTACTGAATTTTAAAGCCCAGTACCAGACTGGCTTATAAGGATTATAAAGAAACTACTTTAAATGCAGACTTTTAAAACAACCACCACACAATTTCTGACACACAGAAACCAGTATGAAATCTGTATCATTTCACATGCAGAACCATTTCCTTCATTCTGGGAAGGAGAAAAATGATGTACATGAACATGAACACTGTAAGGTTCAGAGATACTTCTTTGGCAAGACAATCCAAGCGTTGGTCACCTTGAACTGACACTGAGAATCTATTTTAGAATTCGAAATTCATTCCATATTAAACAAATTGTTTCCTGTGTCTGTTACCTTCAGAGATGTCAATCACCTGGCATCTTCCATCACGCTTTGAGCTTTTAATGATTACTGATGGTAGGCATTGGGGGATTTGTCTGCAAATAATCTGCAATTTTGATAAAGATCTATGACGTTCTTTAGAACAAGGGACCGATTGTCTACATGTCAGTAGTTCTGGTTACCTTGTCCCGGAGAGATAGGTCTGTATCTGCTTTCAGAATCATTTCCACAACATCAGCTTTTCCCAGTTCTGCTGCTATATGAAGTGCGGTTTGTCCCCTCTGAAGAAAAAAACAAGGAAATGTCTCCTGCCCATTTGAGTAACCTAAAGATAGGATCTGAGTAAAGATTTACATATTTTGGGAAATAACTGAAACATAATGCAACATAGTGACAATACAGGCAGAGGGCCAAATCTAACACCAAGGAAAACTCCCGTTTCTGTCTGAGAAAGCAAAAATTGGCGGCTGAACATCTTATTTCAAGCTTCTGAGGGAGCAGAGTGTTCCCTGTGGTTTTCACTGTGATGTTACACACATGATCGGTGACGTTGGTGTCACAGCCGGCCTTCAGGAGTGCATGGATGACAGGAATTTGGCAGTTCTTCACTGCCAGGTGAAAGGGAGCCTGTAGATGCTGAAACGCAGATTGAAACACAGCAGTTTAGGTTCACGGGGACTCTTTTCACAGAGACACTAATAGCATTTCTTGTGTCGACCAAATGAGAATGGACAGACGGTTAATTCAGCTACACTGTGGCTTTTAATGAAGGTAAAATTAAGAGTACATTCTTTCACACATTTCCTAGACTTCCTCACCTGATTCTGCAAATTCATGTCGGCACCATTATCAGTGAGGAGCTTGACCAGGGAGGTGTACCCCTTTTCTGCCACGGGGTGCAAGGGGGCATTCCTAGCCTGGCAAGAACAGTCAGTCTCATTCAAGCTAGCATTATATGATTCACACTGTGGCTTGGATAAAAGACGGCTACACAGTCCTATAAAATGCTTTTTCTCTTTGAACAAGTTGCAAAGAGCCTTATCAGTAACATACAGAGCATCTGCTGCAGATCTTAATGCTTTATGAAGCACAATGGAGAAGTAGTTCTGCTCCATTTATTCCACAAGATTTGATGCTCTATCACCACACTGGCACTCGTAATTAACACCATCATGCTCTCTTCCTATATTTTACTGCTGGAAACCATGGAACTTAATTTAAGAAGCAGTTCAGTATCACTAGTTTCCATTTTTCTTGTCCTGAGGGGAACCAGGGTGTCATAAACAGTGCGATTTCACAGAAAACAACAACACATCAAACAGACTTCACCATCAGCTTGTTCTGTTACAAGATGCTACAATGGTAAGCAAGATTTATTACTTATTACTATTCACAGTGAAAGAGGCACTTTTCAGGTGCTAGATTTACACCTTATTTTATCGTGAACATTGTTTCAAGCTAGAACTCATCCCAAGATTCCTTTTGCTTATAAACTGTTACACTGAGAAGACCGAAGCGTCTGTAAGAAAGTAACACATACTGTAGTAACGATATTAGGGTCACAGTCAGCTTCTAACAGTGCTTGGACACAGTCCTCATAAGCACTGTTTGCAGCCTGGTACAGTGGCGTCTCTCCTGCCTAGAAGGAATGGGTGTGGTCAGTGACACATGAACAAACAGGCACTAAGGTGTTCAAACAAACGCAATAACAAACACAAGGCGGCTTCCTCATCTGAGGAACATAAGTCACCTAGAATGTAACACACCAAATATGTTACGTTAAAAATGGTTTCTTTGAGGATCTGTCTTAGGCAAATGCATGAAAGGCCAGGAGAATGTTGGTACTGCCACAGCTGGCAATATTGCCAACGCAGTGACCCTACCTTATTGACCTCATTGCGCTTGTCAAAATTCTGAAGTAGGAGCTGAATTGCATTCAGGTGTCCATTTTTTGCTGCAAGGTGCAAAGGGGTGTTGCCGTTCTATGAATTAACCAGAAACTAACTGTTACGTACTGATCCCATGTTCGTTCATCATTAACCAATCATAACGGTTCATGTATTTCATGCACTTACTATATTTGTTCATGATTTGAACTTGAGTAGTAACTGAATTACTTGTGCCCCCTAAAGTGAAGTGTTACCAAAAATACTAACAAAAATGTAATTTAATTATAATAAAACTTTTCACTGACAATAAAGATAAACTTGTTATAGCTGTAATGACATTAGCTAAAGTGCTATTAGTAGCCGTAATAGAATAGCTTTCAGCTTCATAAAAATAGTAGCAGGATTCATAATCCTTAAGTTCTTTAAAGAAAAACATTTTCATGATACTTTTATTGTACAGTACCACGGATGGTTGATCGTTTCTGTAAGTCTCCTTTCCTCAAAATTTCATTTGGATTAAAGTAATTTTTCAGACTGTAATTGTACTGTATACTTTAGGTAAGTTTTGCAATATGCATGAAATTTGTTATTTCATCATCATTATGTCATTTAAGTGTCATTTTATGTTACGGATGTTGCTTTGATAATAGTAAGAGTGGCATGATGGATTTAGTAGTAAAACGTCAGTAATAACAGGGGAAGCTGTATAATAGGTGCTATAATAGATGAAGGAATAATTGCAGGAATATTAGACAGTTATTGCAGTACTGGCAGCAGTATCAGAACAAGAAAACAGTAAGTTGGATTTTTAAACAAGCTTAAAAAGACCCTTAATCCCTTGGATGGGATGGATGAACCTGGTCTTCCTGCATGGTGGCCATACTGAAGGACTCCTCCATCAGCAGCTCCAGCATCGCCACGCAGCCGTGCTCAGCCGCTCGGGAGAAAGCTCGCTTCCCTGACTGAGAGAGGAGAAAAAGGCTGGCCCTCCAGGTCTCTTCACTCCAGGGTGCACCTTTGCACCAGTACAACAGGATTTTCACAAATAAGGGCCCTAAGAGAACATCTCTGACTGTTAGAGCTTCATGAAGAAAGAAGATAATTACGTTGCACAAGAGCAGTATTTGGGTGATATGAACTCAACGCTGAACAAGAAACCTAATTATTATTATTATTATTATTATTATTATTATTATTATTATTATTACTGAGAAATGTCTAACTTCTAGCCTGAATCTAAAACATGTAAGAGCAATTGCTTCTTTACCTGGTCCTCTTTATCCAGTTCTTTCATCTGCAAATCATTTACAATGTATGTCACAATTTCGGTGTGATTATTGATGGCAGCACAATGGATAATGGTCATTCCTTCCTAGAGACACAGTTGAACAACATAATCAAACACTAGAAGATTCGATGAAATGTTTTCAATGATGTGGACATGACGTCTTAACAGCCTATTTCTGGCCTATCCTGCATTGAACATTTAACACTTCTCCAGTTGGCACTAGGGTTGAATTAAATTTATATGGTGTGCATAATATGAGCCTTGTATTTTGTGAAATAAAGGCATTTTGTGAATTTAGGAATTCGGCTCAGCGGTTGTACCTGGTTCTCCATTTTCTGGTCAGCCCCAGCCTGTATAAGCAGCTTAAGGATAGCCAGACTTCCAAACCAGGCAGCCAAGTGAGCTGCGGTCACTCCATGCTGTTATGAATGAATACCAAATCATTCCCTGTCTTTGCAGAAATTGAATAGTAGGAAAGGAGAAATAGGTTTCTGTGTGTCTATACAAACTTGTGTCCACAGTATATCAAAAGGGGCATTAAAACCAATTCACTAATTCACAAATGGCCGTAAATTATGTAACCCCTCCAGTAATCAAAACCAGCTAATACAACCTCCTGGACCCCCTTAAATGGGTAGAGACCTCACCCCCCCCTTCCCCCGCCACAATACTCAAAGTTATTCCATTGAATTCGCCATCTGCATATACTTAATTATAAGATATATTATATTGCTGTTCATGAGGGCTTTGGAGAAACAACTTACTCAACCGAAACCAACATGGCCCTCACCTTGTCTTGAACATCTACCTTGGCTCTTCTCTGAAGCAAGAGTTCCACCGCTTCCTGGTTTTTCCCAGCCACGGCGTAGTGTAGTGCGGTTCGATCATGCTGAGGTAACATGCAATCCTTCACTGTTTTTGCGCCGCCACTATGAATGCCTTCGTTGCACACACTAACACTGTTCTTCTCAGACCTATGGGGGATACTCACCACATTCTTTGCATTGACATTGACACTCTTGCCGAGGAGCTTCATCGTGTCTACATCATTCTTCTTTGCAGCTTCCATATAATACTTTTCAGATTCCAGCACTGCCCAGGTGCACATGAAAAGACACGTCACATAATACCTCTACTCTTGACCTGTTATCACAGTGAAGCTAAACTAAGGAGATAAAGGTGAATGTCAATAAAATTCTCCCCGTGTTAAGCAAATAACTAACATTACATGGTACACTTGTCATAAACACAGGAATGATCAAGAATGTTTTATACAATGTGACCAGCCTCATTTTGCAACATCATATGAAAATGTCCATACCTACACCCAGCCCATCAAAAAGCCTGCAACACCTTCCTGAACTGTAAAACTAATGATTAACGTTAGGAAGGAGCTACATTCTGCTGAAACCATTTGGCGATGCCAAACTCATTATAAAATTATGGCATATTGTTTGTTACTATTGTATTCCAAAAGCCACACATAATGCAGAGGATATAAAATACATGGGGGAGGGGGGCAGAATGAGCCAGTGCTGCAGGGTCAGCCTTGGACAAACACTGGTGTCCTTATAAAGCAGGAATTCTTGTCACACCTCATGGGTGTGCCATCTTAAAAGACCTCATTATTTACGAAATAATGCCATGTTCATACTTCTCACAACATACATTCATCTGCAGTAACACTGAAATAAAACGTGCCTTTATGTTTCTATATATTTGGTTAATGTGCACAGCTAGAGTACTGTATTCAATTATGCAATTATGCTTGGTAGCGAGACGAGAAGTAACACAATGCCTACAGCTATTGCTATGCCAGAGATCAGATGCTAATTGGTATTATACATATTGTGCTTGAATTGCATATGTACTTACGCATCTTTTCATCATCAAAATTTTCTCCATCTGTCTCTTCTGATTCTTTCTGCAGTATAAAGTCTTTAAAACCTTTAATATTTTCTGCTTTTATCCAGGTTTTATGGTTCAGGTTTTCCTTGTTCATTATTCGATCTTTGAAAGCCAAAGCTTTGTCCATCGTGACTCACTCCAAGCACACCACTCTGTGGTTTCTTA
Organism: Mormyrops attenuatus; assembly: GCA_026777985.1. Classification (NCBI taxonomy): domain Eukaryota; kingdom Metazoa; phylum Chordata; class Actinopteri; order Osteoglossiformes; family Mormyridae; genus Mormyrops; species Mormyrops attenuatus. The sequence goes on along the minus strand of JAODKC010000044.1, from coordinate 25,374,893 downwards.
CATGTAAAGGAAGTTTAAGGAGTCCTTTGTTGATTTTAGAGGCAACCAGATAATTACTTGCCCACACCCTTGTGAAACTCGTTCCTTGACCAACTACATAATTTGGCTCTGAAGTACAGGTGAGGGGGAAATGTGGGGTGTTTTATTCACTTACACGCTGAAATTTTTAATTCAAATAATGCATCAATTGCTTCCAAAGTTATAATTAATTTTGTTTATCCCCAGGTCATCATATACACACCATAAAAACTAACCATTTGCAATCATATTAATGGCAAATACATCCTCATTACCAGTGATGACAAGATAATAGTATTTATGTGAATTACGACATAGTAAACAAATTTGGTCAATACTCCGGTTGATAGTTTACATATTAACAGTTAGGCAATTTCGAAAATTACATTGCAATATGTACTTTACTGATGTACTCAGCAGTTATACATCTAGCACATAAAGAAAATTTTACATATATTTCATTTTTATTGGAGTTGTGTGTTTTTATTGAATACATTTCACAGAAAGCAGGTTTACCCATTTTTTTATCTTTACTGCAATAACACAATATTTTACTGCAGTAAAAGTACACATATCTAAAAACCAGGCATTCAAAATACTATTACACTAATAAGACATGAAAAGCAGAGAACTATTAAGACGGCATCCCACGTTTCATTTTACAGACAAACCAAGACACAGCAAGAATACCAAGGTAAAGTTCCAGTACACAGGACAGTACAAGTATTATTCCTACACAAGCACTGTGAAGGAAAGCTTGCTTCACAACTTATTGCAAACACAATTCCTTAGCAAAAAATTGTCTTCCTAAACTGCTATATAAAATTTTAGTAGTTTGATACAAAAAACATAACTTTGATTTTGTAGCAATAATAATAATAATAATAATAATAATAATAATTTCAAGAGAATAAATAATGTCATAAAGTGATCTAGTGTACATTCTAACTGTCAATAGTTCATTTCTCATTGCACAGTGGAAAAGAAAGTCATGGCGTGGTTTGCTGGTTAAACTAGGTGAGAATGAAACATGCCTACACATACCACTTCCCTCAATGCTACGGCATGTCGAGTCCAGGATGTAGGGCGACGGGCGCCGAGTGTCCTCTTCATTTTTCAATCGCTGTTTTCCACAAAGTTTACCTGAAAAACTTGTCAATAGTGTTCAGGGAGGCCGCAGCTTTGGCCCTCTTATGAGGGGCAGGTGGGGGTGGTGACCCCTCCCTGGGAGGAGGATAGAGAATGGGCAAAGCACGCATCATTGTATCTCCAATTGCTGTGTTAAGCAAGTGTTAAGAGGGACCTCTGCGGACATTCACTGATGCAACATACAGTCCGTGAAACATCAGTATTGGACTCTGACCACATGGTCTGCTGTGGTATTTGATTTAGTATAAAAACAAAATGAATCCTTAGACCTGAGCAAGGCCGCATATTCAAGTATGATGCAAAGAAACGGAATCCACTCTTTTACATAAAACCGAAAATAAATGCTTATGAGATAAACATGCCTTACCGTTTGTGTTTGCCTCTTGAGTCTGAAGCTCTTGATGTGCTGTCAGATCTTGGGAATTCTCTGGGAAATCCTAAATTTCAATTAAAATAAAGTTTGCGATTCTCTGGAAACAATTTCCAAGTCTCCCTTGCTTTCCCTCACTGTCTAACCTGCTGATTAAATAAAGCAACCTAGCTGCATTTTAATTTGCAATAAATAATAAGTAATTAAAAAATTTAACAAAGGAGAAGCACCCCCTGCTGGTAAACTTATAAAGTGCAGCTTCATTTTGTATTTATCAAAACTCTACTGTACAAAACAAAAATTTTACTATTGACATACGAAAATCAATACAACCTTTGATAATAAGTGACATTTTTTATCTTAATTTGCCTATTCCAAGGGGAATTACTGATTTTCTGTTGCCCAGCAAAGCCTCTGTGAGAATCCTGACTTGTTTTAACTTCAGAGAAAATGGGTATAAACTAACAAGCAAGATCATTGTGGAAAATTAAAATCCATTGATCTAAGGGGAGATGCTGACCTTTGACTCTGGTGCATGATGGAATGCTGGGACTGCTCACTGTTACGTGCTGGCCAAGCTCCTGCAGGATACCCTGGCTGAGACAAACATCCACGTGACGATTAAAGACGACGAGGTCGGTGCTATCTTGCGGCACGTTGCAGACAGGGCAGACGAGATTCCAGTTTTGGGGATTCAAACACGCTGCCTCAGCGGGAGTCTCTCCGCCAGATGTGCTTTTCCTGTCATCTCCATGGCAACCATGAAAATCAGTAACAATGGTGTCAGAAGCGGCGGCATGCCTGCTTGAATTCTGGAAGTCAGAACCTGAAGGGCCAGGAACACAGAGGCTGGGTTGCTTTTCTTCTGTTCGTTTAAATAGCTGTCCACTAGGGGCAGCAGGGCCGACAGGCTGTCTATCAGAAATGGCTTGCAGATGCGTGCTCTTCGGCCCCGAGGCCCCATGCAGCTTGCTGCTGCCCTTCCTTTGATCAGTGATGTCTTGGCTTGCATTATTCAGATGTACCTGCCAGCTCCCTTTTCGTTCCCAGACACAGCCTCCCACTGCGTCTATGCTGCCATCTTTCTCCCCGGGTGCTATGGAAGACCCACTAAGGCACTTGTCCACGTGTCTGTTAAACATCTCCAGATCCGTGCTTTCCTGTTCCCTGAAGCACACAGGACACGTGAAGCACTCCGTCATGACATGACCAGTATCACCAACGCCCGGTAATTCCTGCTGCGTAGCTTGTAGACGGAGCCTGTGTGCCCTCTGGAAGAAAGACTCTGGGTTTCTCTTAGGCCCTGCCTCTGACTTTGATACTTCCTGTTTCATCTGGCCAGTACTGAGCTGCTCAGCTAAATGAAGAGTGGCTGTCTGCGGATTGCACACTGTGTCTGGATGCATCAGGTTGGAAGCCTTTTCCAGACTGACATTAGTGACCCCGTGCTCAAGGCTTATGTGTTGAGTATCTCCTCCTGATTCTGACTGGCCTGTACGTAGAAAGCCAATGATGCTCTTCTGAAGGGGTTTCTTGTCATCTGTGCTGACAAACCCAGACACCCGAACACCTATGGGGGGGGGAAGAAAACTCATTTTATCCAGAAAACAAAAACAGATTTTCAGCTCTTATGCATAATAAACAACAGTACAAGGTAAACAATTATGCTTTGGATTACACTTGTTTTAACTAGTATTAAGAATAAGAAACTGCTGTCCCATTTACAGGGCATTTAATGATGTAAGGGATTCACCCAGCAGAATGTCCATTGAGTAAACAAAGTGAATTTACCCATAAGCCTCAGCTTGAGAGGATGGGGGCAAACATGGTCAATCTCAGCCTTCAGGAGATCCTTAGCGGCAGCAAAGATCTCCTCCTCTGTGGATACCACGGATGACAGGGTCAAAGCTCTGGTCTTCACCTCAAAGTTAACATTCTTCAACTTCACGGTCACAGTTTTGCCCTGAAAAAGAAGGAAGCATAAAAGCGTTAAGTAATAAGGCCTCTGTTGTTTCACCCATTACACCAGCATACAGGGTCACTGCAGTGTAGCATGTTCCTCTCACCAACGTTTGTCCTTTAATGCTAAAGTAGGAGAATCCAGTCCCAAAAGGGCCTACTTATGAGATGGAAACTGGAGTGAGAACCAGTCAATATGACCAATGTGCATGAAAGGCCTGGGTTTGAAAGATGCATGGGATTCATTCCATGTATTGATTAGACCAGTGTTTCCCAACCCAGTCCTCGGGGAACCCCGGACAGTCCGAGTTTTTGCTTCCTGTCAGCTC